>JAAGEH010000005.1:43165441-43287787 GCA_011751065.1 Lasiurus cinereus
TCTCTCTCTCTCTCTCTCTCTCTCTCTCTCTCTCTCTCTCTCTCTCTCTCCTCTAAGCATGTCCTCAGGTAAGGATTTTTACAATGTTACTTTCCTCACTTTTCAGTGCAAAATGAAACACAATAAAATCAGTGACTCGGGTAAAGGACTGGCCTGTGGGGCTTCCCCTGGTCCTCCCTAGCCAGGCCCTTTCATCTCAGCTATTTAGGGTGGCACTGCACTGTGAGGGATGGGCATGGGGAAGGGAGACAGTTTAATTTTTATGCTTTTATTCAGGAACTTGCACCTGAGCTCTAACCCACCTGTAAGACACAACATTTCAATTTTAGCAGAACCAAGTGATTCCTAAGATAAAATCTGCATCAGAACCTTGATCTTTCCTTGTTTTTATGCAATAGGATTGGTTAGATGTTACTAGAGATGGCTCAGAATAGAGAAGAGCATAGGCTAACACCTAATCCTAAACAGCTTAAAAGGCACATTAATCAGTGATAATCTAACTCCTCATCTCTATTTGTAATGTTTGAAAAGAAATTCTCAATTTTTAAAAATTAAATTTAGCCAGAACCTGTTTGGCTCAGTGGTAGAGCGTCGGCCTGTGGACTGAAAGGTCCCAGGTTCGATTCCGGTCAAGGGCATGTATCCTGGTTGCGGGCACAACCCCAGTAGGGGGCGTGCAGGAGGCGGCTGATCCATGTTTCTCTCTCATCAATGTTTCTAACTCTCTATCCCTCTTCCTTCCTCTCTGTAAAAAATCAATAAAATATATTTTTTAAAAAATTAAATTTAGCCAAGACCGGTTTGACTCTGGATAGAGCGTCAGCCTGTGGACTGAAAGGTCCCAGGTTCGAATCCGGGCAAGGGCATGTATCCTGGTTGCGGGCACATCTCCTGTAAGGAGCGTGCAAGGAGGCGGCTGATCGATCTCTCTCATAGATGTTTCTAACTCTCTATCCCTCTCCTTTCCCATCTGTAAAAAATCAATAAAATGTATTTTTAAAAAAGTGGTTAGTGCAGAGATGTAAATATGGAAGTCACAAGCACATAGAGGGTGACTGGGGCCTTGAGCATTAGATGAGATTGCTTAAGAAGAATGAGGCCCAGCCTGTGTGACTCAGTGATTGAGCATCAACCATGAACCAAAAGGTTACTGTTCAATTCCCTGTCAGAGCTCATGCTCAGGTTGTGGGTTTGATTCCCAAGAGATCAGTGCAGAAGGCAGTTGATCAATGATTCTCTGTCATTATTAATGTTTCTATTCCTCTCTCCCTCTCTGAAATCAATAAAAAATATATTTTAAAAATTAGCCTGCTATATTTGGTCAAGCATTTACTAGTAATTAAGTCACCCCCAATGATTTCTTGGGCCTTACACGTCCCCAGGCTGGACATCTCGCCCACTCCCCTCACTCCTTGCAGGGAAATCATGACACCTCAACCTTTCCCAGCAACCTCTCTCTTTACCCTGTTGGCATAGCACTTGCCACCAAGTGTCTTATTATGGTAATGTGTGTATTGCCTGCTTCCCTTCGCTAGACTGTGAGCACCCTCAAAGTGTAACCACCAGGAGCAGGAGCCCTGAGAAGCAGAGATAAAGGTGAACAAGAAACTCTCCCTGCCTTCGAGGAAGCCAAGACACTTCATGCTTCACAGAGTCAGATGACCTGACAAGGATGTGAGAGCCACGGCCCAAGAATGTTGCTTTTGGGGTAGCAGTTGCGCCTCTTCAGCCCGGGGCAGTGAAAACCAAGAATTCTCTTTAGGAGAAGGTAACCAGGGGTCATGAGTGAGGTTGGAGAAAGGAAGCTGGAGAAGTAACCAAAGGAGTGAAGAGGAGCTGGGAGAAGGGTCACTCATGTTGGAGGACTGTAGCGCTTTTCTAGAATACTCCTAATATGATGGCAATGAGCACTCATTAGAGTTTACCATGTCAGTTAGGGTTCTAAGCATGTTCCGTATGTTCACACATCATACACTACACCTGACACCAGCCCAGGGAGTTAGGCACTAGTGTGATACTGTTTTACAGAGAAAATTATTCACGCACCCCAGTGAACACACCTATAGAGAAATAAAGACTAGAACCCAAGCAGTTTGAGCTTGCACTATTGTTTATACATATTATTTTTTATTATTTTCAGAGAGGAAGGAGTGGGGGGAGAGATAGAAACATCAATGATGAGAATCATTGATCAGCTGCATCCTGCATGCCCCACACTGGGGATAGAGCCCACAACCTGGGCATGTGCCCTTAACTGGAATCGAACCTGGGACCCTTCAGTCTGCAGGCCAACATTCTGTCCATCGAGCCACGCCGGCCGGGTTGAGCTTGCACTCTCAAACACCATGTTTTGTCCATAATACCACACTAAGTGTGCCAGCTCCATAGGCCTGGTTCTGTCTCACTGAGCACTGTGAGGGTCCGGGAGGTCCGGCACTGTCCTAGGCTCTGGATGTGGCACACAGAAGCAGAGTCCCTCCCTTCGTGGAGCAGGTTCAGCAGGTGGATGACAATAAGGAAGATAATGGAGCAGGGTAAGGCCTCATGAACCACAGGTACAGCCTCTCGAAGGAGGTGACCATTTAAGTAGAGATCTGAAGGGAGAGAGGAGCTAAGAGGACATAGGCGGGGGATAGGGGGAGGGGATGGTTGGCGACGAGAACTTTCCAGGCAGAGAAAACAGCAAGCGCAAAAGCCGTAAGGGGTGCGGTGTGTGTGCCTGATATATTCCAGGAACTGAAAGGAGTGCAAAGCAATAGAATACAATGAAGAAAAGAGAGGCAAGAGATCAGATCAGGAAGACAGGAAAAGATTTCCAGGACATAATTGAAGTGAAAAATATGTGTGCCTACATCCATAACATATATGTCTATGTTATCTATGTCTATAAATGAACATATATTTTATATATGTCTATATATGTGCTTGGCTGAAACCGGTTTGGCTCAGTGGATAGAGAGTCGGCCTGGGGACTGAAAGGTCCCAGGTTCGATTCCCGTCAAGGGCATGTACATTGGTTGCGGGCACATCCCCAGTAGGGGGTGTGCAGAAGGCGGCTGATTGATGTCTCTCTCTCATCGATGTTTCTGGCTTTCTATTCCTTTCCCTTCCTCTCTGAAAAATCAATAAAATATATCTTAAAAAAAAAATATATATATATATATATATATATGCTTGTTTATCTTCTGAAATATTAGATAACAAAATTTCTCATGATTACCTTTTTATTTTATGTTTTTCCATTCTTTAAAATTTTTATCTTGCATATATTATTTTTTAAAATGTGTTTTTATTGAGTTCAGAGAGGAAGGGAGAGAGAAATACAAACATCAATGATGAGAGAGAATTATTGATCAGCTGCCTCCTGCACAACCTCTACTAGGGATGGAACCCACAACCCAGGCATGTGCCCTGACCAGGAATTGAACCATGACCTCCTGGTTCATAGGTCTACTCTCAACCATTGAGCCATGCTAGTCAGGCTCTTATTTTTATAATAATCAAAATATAGCTTTAAAATGGAAAGTCTTAACTATATGTGGGGGCTCCAGCTAACATCCTCCTCTTCCCTTTACATCTGAGCTTCTCAAAGAGTTGACTCCACTGTCTTCCCTTGCCCTCTCCATTTCCGCTCAGCCAAGTACATTCTGACATCTGACCACCTTTCCCAGCAATTGCTCTTGCTAAGACCTTCTGTGACTCCCCGGGACTATGAAGAGCACTCTTCAGTCCTTCTGCTTCTCAACCTCCCTATTACACTTGACATTGCTAACAGCTTCTCAGTCTGAAACTCTCTCCCTTTTGGTTTCCCTCTTGCTCCATTTCTTGCCCCTTCATTGGCTCATTTTTGTTAGCTTACTCGATAGACCTGGGTTTCTCCTTGTTCTGTTCTTGACTCTATGTACTACACACACTCCTGCTCTGTGGCCTTATTCATGCCCATGGTTTTGAGACATTATAGGGATATGGGATCAGGGCATGGAAAAACACTGGGTGACCAGGAAGCCAAGTTAATACCAGGTGGCCAGAAGATGTAGAAACCACTGTTTTGCATACACAGTTGGTCAAGATTTGGCCCTTATAGGACTTTCCTGGGTTTTCGATAATAAGCAACACTGCCATCTTGCCCCCATAGCACCAGTATGAATTTAGTTGCCAAGCAACTTGACAGAAGGAGGAAGTAACCCCACCCTGACAGAAAATTCCACTCCCTGAACACTTCACAAGCTGCTTGTTTGGTGCAAGCCTACTTAGTCCCGGCTTATAAAAGCAGCCAAGCAAAGCCAGCCCAGGAACCAGTTCAGAGGTCTTTTCATTCCGCTGTGCTGCCTCTCTGGTGCTCGAGCATAAGCTCAATAAAATCTATCTGGAAAATTCTCTGGGGGTTCTCTTGATTTCTCTATTGGGGAACCCATGAACCCCAACACTGGTAAGAGTTTCAACTACCATATCTCTGTTTCCAAGTCCCAGATCTATATTGTTAGCCTTTTCCCCTGGGCTCCAGTCTGACCTATACAGTTGCCCATTCGATTGAATCATTAGATAGTTCCACGTGCAGATCTCACAGGCACCTCAAACTCAACTGTTTCAAAACTTAACTCATCATTTCCCAACAAAAATATCTTCTTCTTCTTGACTTTTTCTTAGTTGATGGTATCACCAACTGCTTAATAGACCCCAGCTAACTTGAGAAAAGTCCCACATCTAAATGGACACCAAAAGTCATTCCACCTTCTATTTCTGAAAGCTATTTTCATTCCTACATCTTCACCACCCCTGCACCTAGCATTTGGACCAATGCATCTGGGGAAGGTCAGACAGATCCTACATGCATTTTCTGCCTCTAGTCTTACCATCAGCCTGCTTTCTTTTATGCTTAGTTGCCACAGTGATGTAGCACAAATTACATCATTCACCCTGTTTGAAATCCTTCCTTTTCCCCCTGCCTTTCTAGCATAAAATTCAAACTCCTTAATATGATCTGGTCACATCTTTTGGTGCTTTCCCACATGGACCTTATGTTCAAGCCACAATGAAGTACTCTATTTCTCAATGCCATTTTTCTTTCTCATGTTTCTGGGAAAGTTTTATGACATCTTGACATCTCCAGATCTAACATAATAACTGGTACAAAGTTAATGTTCAATAAATGAAAGTACAGAAAACCACAGGTTGATGATAAGAGCACCAATCAGAAGACTACTCTAAGAGTACAATTTAATGTTTCTTATTGATTTTAGAGACAGAAAGGGAAAGAGAAAAAGAAACATCAACATCTTGATTGGCTCTCTCCTGGGGATCAAGTAGGAAACCTGGGCATGTGCCCTGACTAGGATCAAAACATGACCTCCTGCCGAAACCGGTTTGGCTCAATGGATAGAGCATCGGCCTGTAGACTGAAAGGTCCCAGGTTCGATTCCGTGCAACCAAGGAGGAGGCAGCTGATCAATGTTTCTAACTCTCTATCCCTCTCCCTTCCTCTCTGTAAAAAATCAATTAAAAAAAAAAATGACCTCCTGGTTTATGGTTCATGGTTTGAAACTCAACCACTGAGCCACACCAACTAAGCTAAGATTACAATTTACAGATAACTAGAAAGAGAGGGAAAGAAAATGCTTTAGTGCAACATTTCCTTCAAGCTTACACCAGGTAAAATAGTAATAATCAAATAATAATTATTCCTGTCATTTTTCTCTTTGAGAGAGATGAATTTGGCTCATTGATATAATTTCAGATGGAGACAATTTAACTGATTTTAAGTAAAGTGTGAAAACAAAACAAACAAAAACAACCAAATCCTCTGACAAAACAAGACCCCTTGAGTATGAATCTGAAGGTCCAAGAGGCAGCCGGGAAAGGTCATTTACCCTGCGGACACTCACTATGCCAGAACAGATGCTACTCAGCATCGGGGACCCACAGGTCAGTAACAAACAGTCCTGTTCTCCAGGAGCTCATGGCCTCCAAATCATTGAGACTTTGCCTTTGGCCAGGACTGCCCCCAGCTGTCCCTGCTGCCATGAGTGTTTATAGTCCTTTTAGTTGCAGGGATAGCTATGCTAATTCTCTGGGAGGTCAGAAGCACACTCATGGATGGGTTCAGGGCAGCAGTAAATGTAGCCATTGCTTACCTAACTGAAGGGGTGCCTTTGGGGAAGAACAGTAGAATGGCCCCTCCCCAGAAAAAAGCAGCACCGAAGAATTGGAACAGTACTCTCTTCAGGGGTGATCAAGCCTTCCTATGGGTAAATTTAAATGGCAGCCACTGGATTTCCTCAGCAGGAGGGTGTTTGGGATTCCTAATGCAGTGTTTCCATTGGAGCCTGATTAGAAAAAGGAAATGGATGGTTTGAGAGGGGGTATCTTGGCCAGTGACTGAGGAAATTCCTGGGTGGTAAGTGTTTCTATCTGAGTGAGAAGACATTTTGCTTAGATTATGTTATTCAGTCTTCCTAATGATCCTATGAAGTTGCTATTAATAGCCTTATTTTTGCAAATGAGGAGCAGGATGATCCTAGGTGCTTGGTCGAAGACTATATAGCCACAATTATTGGGCCTGCAACTCAAGCCCAGATTTTTGTGACGCTGAGCCCAACGTTAATGCCACCACAATACTGGTTTGCAATGAGATGTCTTTCCAGGAAGGGGAAGAGGGAATGGACACATAGAGGTCCCTTCAAATCAGAAGTAATTCATGAATTTGCAGGAAAGGGGCAAAATTTGGGGTTCCCTTCTTAAATGCCTCCTTTTGTCATTTTGAAAAAAAAAATTAAATATGTGCCTTTCTACTAGGCTAGCAAAGCTCAAGAAGCTAAAAAATCTTTTTGTGGAAAGTTTGGGGAAAGAGGCACTGAAACATTGCTGGGGTCTGAAGTCGTACAAGTTTTGCAGGGAACAACCTGGCAACATCTATCAAAACACAAATTTGCATCCCTCACAATTCTAGTTCCAGAAATGTATACTACAGATGGATTTGCTAAATTATATAAATTCAAGGTTATGCACTGCAGCATTATTTAATATTTCTTTTATTTAAATTATATTTTTTTATGATTTAAGAAAGGGAGAGCGAAAGAGAGAGATGGAAACATCAAAGATGAGTCCTAGCTGGTTTTGCTCAGTGGATAGAGCATCGGCTTGCAGATCAAAAGGTCCTGGGTTTGATTGTGGTCAAGGGGACGTACCTTGGTTACTGGCTCCTCCTTAGGCCCGAAGCCTGGTCAGATTCAAGCAGAAAGCAACCAATCGATGTGTTTCTTTCACATCGATGTTTCTCTCTGTCTTTCCCTCTCTCTCCAACTCTCCCTAAAAACCAATGGAAAAAATATTCTCGGGTGAGAATTAAAAAAAAAAAAGAAACATCAATGATAAGAGAGAATCATGGATAGGCTGCCTCTTGCATACCACAATCTGGACATATGCCCTTGACCAGAATCAATCCTGAGATCTTTCAGCCCACAGGCCGAAGCTCTATCTACTGGGCCAGGTCAGCTATGGCCAGCATTGTTTAAAACAGCAAAGATTTGGAAACTACTTAAGTGCTACCAATCAAGAACTGGTTACATAGGCTCTGCTGCTTGCTGTCTGTTCCATGAAGGAAATGCTGAATACTGGTAAGAATGATTTCCAAGATACTGATTTCCAAGCAAGATCCAGGAAGTAGGTTCAATCTTATTTCATTTATGGAGAAACTTCCGTATGTGTTTGCTTCAATAGGCACCAGCTACCAGAAGAATACCCAGGAGGCTGATAACATTAGTTGCCCCTAAGAAAGGGTAAATATGACTGGGGAAAGGAAGGGCCATTGAGAACAAGATTGGAGTCAAACTTTAATTCCTTTACATTTTTAACCGAATAGATTATCTTAGGTATTCAAGAAAAATAAATGGAATTAAACGTAAAAATAAATAAATAAATAAAGCACATGTACCTTATGAGTAAGGCACAGAATGATTTTTTTAAAAAAAGGATTCACATTATTGTGTAGCCATCACCACCATCTATAACTTTTTTTTTAACTAACAGGTTTTGCAATACTATATATATATATTTTAAAATATATTTTATTGACTTTTTTTTTACAGAGAGGGAGAGGGATAGCAAGTTAGAAACATCAATCAGCTGCCTCCTGCACACTCCCTACTGGGGATGTGCCCGCAACCAAGATACATGTCCTTGACCGGAATTAAACCGGGACCCTTCAGTCCACAGGCCGTTGCTCTATCCACTGAGACAAACCAGTTAGTGCTAAAAAAAAAAAAATAGATTTTTTATTTATTTCAGAGAGGAAGGGAGAAGGAGAGATAGAAACATCAGTGATGAGAGCAAGCCCACAACCTGGACATGTGCCCTTAACTGGAATCGAACCCTGGACCCTTCAGTCTGCAGGCCAACTTGCTATTCACTGAGCCAAACTGATTAAGGCTATCTCTAGAACTTTTTTTTTCATTTTGTAAATCTGAAACTCTATACTCATTAAACAATAACTCTCCAAACTTGCCCTATCCCCTGGCAAGCACCATTACGGTTTCCGCCTCCGTGATTTTGACTACTCTAAGTACCTCATATGAGTGGAATCACCCAGTATTTGTCTTTTTGTGACTGTTTATTTCACTTACCATAATGTTCTCAAGGTTCATCCAAGTGTAATATATTGCAGAATTTATTTCCTTCCTAAAGCTGAATTCTTCATTGTATAATATAACAGTTTGCTAAGCCATCCAGTGGTTTGAGCATTGTGAATCCTGCTGCCATGAAATGGTTGTACAAATACCTTTTTGAGAGCCTGCTTTCAGTTCTGCTGGGTATATACTCAGAAATAGGATTCCTAGATCACAAGGCAACTTTATTTAAATTTTCTGAGGCACTGCATTATTGTTTGTTTTCCATAGCAACTACACCATTTTCCATTTCCACCAATACTGCCCAAGCATTCCCATTTCTCCACATCTAAACCAGCTCTTGTTTTGCTGTTTAAAAAATATATATATATTATTTTTTTTTTTTATTGATTTCAGAGAGGAAGGGAGAGGGAGAGAGGATCATTGATAGGCTGCCTCACACTGGGAATGGAGCCCATAACCTGGGCATGTGCCCTGACCAGAATCAAACTGTGACCTCCTGGTTCAGAGGTTAACGCTCAACCTCTGAGCACCCAGCTGGCTTGTTTTGCTTTTCTGATGGTAGTAATCCTAATCGATGTGAGGCGGCATAGTATGCTTTTTGGGGTCAGCAGTATGGTGAATGGATATTGGTGCTAGACCCAATGCGTTTTGGTCCTGCTGCTTATTGTGTAACCTTGGGTGTTACTCTAGGGCTAAGTTTCCCTATTCATAAACTCAGAATTATCTCAGAAGGTTGGTGAGAACTGAATGCCTATAAATCACTTAGGCTGGTAGAAACAGTCAAAAAATGTTATTATTTCTGCCTTAAAAGAAGCAACCATAAACCCAATCCTTTTGGACTAACGTGGAGGCAAAGAGACAAACTAAGTGACTTCTCAAGTTTTTATCCCTAGAGGACCGAGTCTGGAGATTTCATACAATCTCAGGCTTTCTCCCTGCTGCCCCAGACCTGCAGAACCCGCCCTGCCGGTGGAGGTGTGAGGAAGTAAGGCTACTCAGCCTCGCCGGCTTGTTTTCTGTGGTGCAGGACCCAGAGGAACCCTGTCGACATAGTTACATAAATCCTGTCACTCAGTCCCCTGCCTGCTACCTCTGCAGACCGCTATGCATATTAAAAGAGGGGTGGGGGTGGAGGGGCAATACAAAAGAAAAATCAGGGAGAGCGCGAACAAATCCGGACGCGTAGGGAATCCACGTGGTCATTGTAACCGATCAGAGCAGCTACCCTGAGGCAAGACCCCCAGCCCTCGCGCCAAACTATTGCAATGGAGAACCCTTCACCACAGGGTGTTATGTCTCCCTTAGCAGCGTCTTGGGGCTGCCATTCAAGAGACCCTGCCACGATCCCCACCATTTTTGCACATAGTAAACCAGCGAGGTAACAAGGGAATCCGGTTCTGTGTGCGCGCTTTGCAAACCATCTGGGCTCCATCCTGCGCAGTTGGAACGACGATCGATGTGGGCAGAGTTGGGGGGAGTCGAAGCTGGCCGGTGCGTCTGCCCTTTCTCTGCTCCTCCCCCCGCCAGCCCACCTCGGGAGTTCCGCACGAACATTTCACCGTGGAGGGACGCCGGCTTTCAGCACCAGGCGGCCGTGGACCTTCTCTGGAGACGCGCGGTGCACCCTCCAGAGGATGAGAGCTGACTGCAAGCTACTCACACGGTCTCCCTCCTTTCCGAATCCGCCCGCCCAGGGCTGTAATGTTACAAGCGGTGTGCTGTGCCTGTGCGGGAGTCCAGGGAGGCTGCGTGACCTTCCCGCGAACTCCATCTCAGCTCGGGGGGGGGGGGGGGGGTGGGGGCGGCCCAGGGCCTGCAGGCTGGGGATTGATCCCTAGCTCAACCAACTCAGGTTCTCGCGGCGCAGATCCTTCTCTCCCGGCTCTGCTTTCCCAGCCGCTCAGGCTTTTAACGCCCAGCTGGAGGCGCCCTCCCGTTTTCCGCAATAAGCACACTGGGTGGAAATCCACCCTCCCTCTTAACCCCCCTTTTCCTCCTCTCTCCTCCTCCCCCCCACCCCAAATCCCGCTCAGAGCTCGCCGCGGACGGGCCCCTCCGCCCCATGGATCAAAATGCCCGGCCCTCCCCCTCTAAATCAAAAACGTGCTCGCGGGCCCCCCGCGCTCCGCGCGCATACACCAGGCTCCGCTATGCACGCGGCGGCGGCAGAGCCGAGGAAGGGGCGGGGCGCTGTTGCCCGCCCTTCGCTCCGGGCCCCGTTAGTTCCCCAACTTCACTGCGTCGTCACACCGCCTCGGTGGCCGGGCACGCCACGGGCCCGGGCAATGGCCCAGCTCACTGCAGGGGCGCGGGAGACGGGGGTCCCCAGCCCCGGGTGCCCAGCAGAGGGGAGGCGGCGGGAGCCGGGTCGCTGGCTGCGCACACTTTGGAGCGGCAGCGATGGGAGGGGCTCCTTGTATAATGTTTGTAAAACGCGTGCATTGAAGGCCTTTCGGTCCTGCGTACGATAAGCTGGGAAGCGCTACTGTCTTGCAAGCAGTACAATCGGGGGCTCATATCCCGGGGGCGTTAAAGGAGGGCCGGCCCAGCCTGTGCCGCGCCCGCGCCCGCGCCCGCGCCCGCGCCCGGGGGCGGAGGCTCGCTGTCCCCGGCCCAGCGGCCGCGCTCCCCTGGAGGCGACTTGGGCGGGTCGGTTCCCGGCGCCTCCCGGGAACCAATGGAACCTGCCTGGGGCTCGCAGGCTGAGGGTGGCCGGGCCCCCTCCCCCCCGGAACCCGCGCTCCCGCCGGGGCCTCGCTTCCTCCCCCCTCCCGGCCGGCGCTCTGGAGGGCGGGGCCGCGATTATCCAGGTTGCGGGGCGGCGGGCGGGCGGGCGGGAGGCGGCCCGGGCCTCGGGTGGCGCAGCAGCGGCGCGTCGGGAGCGGAGGACGGAGCCGGGCATCCAGGTTTCGGGGCGGTACGCGGGCCCTGTGCTCGGCATGGCGGGCGGCAGCGCGCAGGCGGCGGGGCGGCACCGGGCGGCGTAAGCAGGTTCCGGGGCCCCGGCCCCCCTCCCCGCCCCCTGTGTTGTCGCCTCTCCCTCTCGCGGCTGCACTTCACGGGGCGAACATGGCGCACAGCTGTCGGTGGCGCTTCCCCGCCCGGCCCGGGACCACCGGTGGCGGCGGCGGCGGGGGGCGCCGGGGCCTGGGGGGCGCCCCGCGCCAGCGCGTGCCGGCCCTGCTGCTTCCCCCCGGGCCCGCGGGCGGCGGCGCTGCCGCCGGGGCGCCCCCCTCCCCCTCGGCCGTGGCGGCGGGAAGCGGCGGGGCCGCGGCTGCGGTGGGAGCGGCCGCCGCCTCGGCAGCCCCCACGGCGCCCGCCTCGTCCTCGGCGCCGTCATCGTCCGCGGCCCCCGCCGGGCCGGCCCTGCTCCGGGTGGGCCCCGGCTTCGACGCGGCGCTGCAGGTCTCGGCCGCCATCGGCACCAACCTGCGCCGGTTCCGGGCGGTGTTTGGGGAGAGCGGCGGGGGAGGCGGCAGCGGAGAGGTAAGGGGGCGATGAACCCCAGCCCGGGGTCCCGACCCTCTGCGGGCCTCCCCTCCCCCACCCGGGCTGGGGAGCATCCTGACTCGGGGGCCGTCCCGGGTCCCTGACCCGGGCTAATGGCCTCCCATCTTGGGGACCCTTAACGTGGGTTCCCCCGGCACCCACCCCGGGGTCTGAAGCCATCTGGCCGAGGGCGCTCGCTCCCACCCGCCTTCCCCTGACCCTTGCCCAAAAGCCTGGCACAGACCACTCGCTGGGGTTCCCCATCCTGGGACTGAACCCCTCCTCCCTTCCCCAGATTACCTCATCCAAGCCAGATTCCTTCCTCCTCCCTCCCTCCCTCCCTCCCTCCCTCCCAGAGACCTGATCCTCCGCCCGCCTCCCTCCCGGGGCAGATGTTCAGCTCTCGGAGCAGCTCTTCTCTTGGGCATCTCTCCGGTGATGGCCTCATCCGGGGCCACGTCCTTCTATCCTTGGGGGCCGATGTCCCTTCCCACATCTTGCTTTCGAAAACCTGCTGAACGCTCCCTGCTGAACCCTCGCTCCATCCCGGGCCAGGTCCCTACGCTCCCAGCCACTCCCCCTTCCTTCGCCTCTACCCTTCACCCTCCTCCACCCCCACCCCACGCAGGTAGATGCTTCCCACCCCCGAGCAGGGAACATCTATGCCCCTGCCTCCTGCCTCTTGGCCCCTCTCACTTCCCTTCCCTCTGCACGGTGCCAACTTGCACAGCAGCCCGCTTTCCCATCTCACAGAGCTCAGCTCCCGCCGGTGACAGCAGGGACTTCTCTGCCTCCTCTCCACCCTGTCCTCCCTTAGAATGAAGGCTTGGTGACATCTTGGCGGCGAAATAGTCCACAGTCCCTAGGCTCAGAAGAGCAGTTAGCTGCTCACCATCCCCCCGGAGAGGAGGCACTGAAGCAGGCCCTGTGCGGGGAGGTGTTTGGGGGGGGGGGGGGGGGCTCGGGCAGCACCTTCCCAGGGGACGCAGCTGCTCCTATCCTACTCATGGCGCTGGGTGCAAGCAGCCTCCGACCTAGCTCCCTCCTGGCCTGCTCCTTTTCTCGACATTTCTTTATTGACCCACCTTTTCCTAGGCCAGTCCTGGGCACGCAGGAGGGGGGGAAGCGGAGCTGGAGTGAGGAGAGGAGATAAGGGACAGTTTTCCTTTAGTGTGTGGTGGTGGTGGGTTTTCGTTGGGAAAAGAGGGCTGTGAAGCACGGTTATTCCTTAGGAAGACTTAGGGTTCTCTCTCCCATTCTCAACCCTTGTCCCTTCCCCATTAAGACGGGGGTGAGGCTAGGGGTGCTTTGATGAGCTTTTCTCAGCCTCCTTCAGCAAAATAGAAAGTTGCCTGGGAAGGGAAGTTGAGTTCAGGTTCAGCCAGGGCCTTAGGCATTTGTTTTCCATTGGATGCAGGAGCTGGGAGTCTGAGTCGAGGTGGGGGTGGTGGTGGGGGGGAGAGAGGATGAAGAATGCTAGGAAGAAGAGCAGTTGCTAGGGGCTCACACGAAGGAGGGCATGGAGTTGCTGCTCTGGAGTGTTTTTGATTGAAACAGAAAGGGAAAGATAACCAGGCATTTCCTGCGTGCCTGCTGCGCACAGAGGATCCTGGGCAAACCCCTGGCCAGGGCTGTGCCCTGAACCCCTTCAATCTTCCCACAGACCCTGGGGAGGAGATCCCAGATATCCCGGCCCCTCCTTTCAAGGAGCTGGTTGGCCTTTTTCAACTGTTAGTCTTCCTGCCTCCTTTTAAAAGTCGTTTCTCAGGCAGCTCGATCAGGAGGCTAACTACATGCCGCCTGGTGATGGAGCAAGGAGGACATAATGGGGGCGTGTTCCTTGCTGTGTGGCTGGCTGCGGCTCCCTTCTCCCTGCCTCTCTCTGCTCTCTCTCCACCTCCTTTCCCAGCCTTCAGAAGGCAGCTGTAGTCAGCAGGGTTGCTTGAGACTATTTGTTGGTTGCTGTAGATGACTATTTTTTTTTTTGAAAGGCCAATTCTGTATTTTTTAAGCTAACAACACAGATCCCATGTAGTTGGAGAACCAAAGGCCTCATACATGACAAAAAGACTGAACCGTTCAGGTTACTTGCATGGAGTTGGTGCTTAAATGTGAGTTGATTTTGCTTTTCTAAAAGATACAGAAGCAAAAAAAAAAAAAATTCATTTACCTGCTTATTTTCAAAATGGAGACTTGCCTGGTTATATGTGGAATTTTAACCCCATGTATATTTGCATATGATAAGAAAGTCTCTGATAGGAGAAGTCAGTCTATTGTAAGGGGACCCTGAGAAGCGTTTTCCTCTTGTTTAGCATACTTAATGTGTTTTGCACAGAAGGACCAAGTTCACATTCCAAATGTTATCACATATTCAAAAGCAGAGTTTTACACAGACCGTTTCCAATGATAGCATTTTAAGAGACTGGCGAGAAAGAGAGCCACCTGGATTCAGGGACCTAATGTCTGGGCACCAGAATATCCCATCCTTTGGTCTTTGATACACCACCTTTCCAGTCTTCATTAGTGCTCACATTTTCTCACCTGCTGGCATTGTGCGACATTGCAGCATCCAGTGAGGGAAGCCTATTCAGGAATTGCAGTTCAAATAAGTGCTTTCCTATTAGGAAGGTTGTTTTTGCCTGAACAGTAGTTGCTACTTCATTCTGAGAAGAGTGGTTAACTGCTTACTCAGACATCAGTCTTTTTCTGCATTGGGCTGAAATGAGCTGTTGTTTTGTGGGTAAGCTTTTTATGTGTTAGTTGAGGCAATCTCTTTTGGGTTGGTGGCTTGGATTAGTGCTAACCCATAGACTGGTTTATTACTAACCCATCATGATGATATCCTTTGACCTGGTTATTTGCAGTGTAGAAACCAAGAGTTTCGTTACAGGGTCTTAAAAATCAATGGTAAGGCTCCGACAGAGGGAGGTTTAGGAACTCGCTGGGCACCATCCTCGTAGAAACTCTCGATTGGAATTCACTCACCGCTCTGTCCTATCGCTTGCAACACGTGGCTGGTGACCCATGAATCAGGATTGTAACTTGGTCACAACAAAACCTAACTTCATGCTTAGAGAACTAGTGAGCTAAGGTGGGTGAAAGGGAACAACTTCCAGGTCGCTTCCCTCTTTAAACTCCTTTAGTCACAGGAGGCCTGTCCTTCGTCGCCACGTGTTCCTGACTTCCCGCCTCCTGACTTCCTGCTCTTGGCAGCAGCTACACATGAGTTCTGGAGGACCACATTCTATCAGACAGGATTATTTAAAAAAAAACATAGGTGTTGCTGTTCTCCTGTTCGGTTTTCTGTATGACAACTAGGAAGTAGCATTAAAGTTTAATTTTCTTAAAAATATATTTTGTTGCCGAAACCGGTTTGGCTCGGGATAGAGCGTCGGCCTGCGAACTGAAAGGTCCCAGATTCGATTCCGGTCAAGGGCACGTACCTTGGTGGCGGGCACATCCCCAGCAGGGGTCGTGCAGGAGGCTGCTGATCAATGTCTCTCTCTCATCAATGTTTCTAGCTCTCTATCCCTCTCCTTTCCTCTCTGTAAAAAATCAATAAAATATATTAAAAAAAATATATATATATATTTGTTGTTGTTGTTGATTTCAGAGAAGGGAGAAGGAGAAATATCAATAAGAATCATTGATTTGGCTGCCTCCTGCATAACCCTCTTTCCTTCTCCCCCTTGCCAGCTCTCCCCTCCCCGGTGATCAAGCCCACAACCTGGGCATGTACCCTGAAAGGAATCGAACCGTGACCTCCTGGTTCATAAGTCGATGCTCAACCACTGAGCCATATGGGCCAGGCATAAAGTTTAGTTTTTGTTGAGTGCTGTCATGCAGGAATCCCAGTCAAGTTTTTGGGCCTTTCTTGTAGCCTGCCCAGAGTCTGGCCCCGTGGCACTGAGGATTGTTCCGAATGGTGGTAATGTCACACAGCTCTGCCATCTACAAACATAGGATACATCTTCTCCACCAGCTGGAATTGGGGCTGTTTTGACATAAACCCCAGAAATGGTTTATCAGCAACCAGTCTCTGTTTAGTAACGTCATAATTCAATTACTTTCCCTACCACCTCACAAAACATTAAAAGCAAACTTTCCACCCTGCTCATAAAGTTCGGCAGTTTACTTAGAAATTAATGGAAACTGAATTGCAGTTGTGCCTGATCCATACACACTCAAAGAAGGGAATCAAGTGCAGTGTGCACGTTGATGTGTGTTTGGTTTCATTTTAGAGAAACTGAGGGGGCGCTTTGGTTGTGCTTTGGAAAGATGGTGGTTCTGCAGTTGGAGAATTCTGTGATTTTCTCCCATTTATTGGGCTCATGGACAAGAGTAGGAGTTACTCCTCCATTGCCTGCGCAGCAAACGCTATGCAGGGCAGAAGAAAGAGGAAGCAAGGACACAGGGGCGCAGTGGGCATCACTGGGCAGGGATTCTCCTCACACTCATCTCAGGCAGGTCATGAATTTTACGCTCAAACTTGTGACCTTCATATATCAGCTCATTAATCCTTCTCTATTCCAGTCTTCTGATTCCTTTCGATTATGTTAATTTTTTGGCCATGTCGGAATTTCTTATTCTGAGTTTATTTAGAGTCAGTGTCAGAGAGTCTTTTTTTTTTTCCCTCTTGTTTTTAAATATATTTTTATTGATTTCAGAGAGGAAGGGAGAGGGAGAAACATCAATGATGAGAGAATCATTAATTGGCTGCCTCCTGCATGCCCCCTACTGGGTATCAAGCCTGCAACTTAGGCACGTGACCTTGACCGGAATCGAACCGGGGACCCTTTAGTCTGTAGGCCAACGTTCTATCCACTGAGCCACACTAGTGAGAGCTTTGGTTATTTTTTTAAAAATATATTTTATTGATTTTTACAGAGAGGAAGGGAGAGGGATAGAAAGTTAGAAACATAAATCAGCTGCCTCCTGCGCACACTTCCTACTGAGGATGTGCCCGCAACCAAGGTACATGCCCTTGACTGGAATCGAACCTGGGACCTTTCAGTCCTCAGGTTGACTCTCTATCCACTGAGCCAAACAGGTTAGAGCAGGCCTTTGGTTACTTTTAATGTCAGATTGTACATTTGCCTATTTAACTAACATCATTGGGAGGGGAAATAGCAACTTGGTAGGGAAGTTTTCATTGTATAAACAAAATATAAGGACTTACCAGTATGAAAAAAGTTTGTTGCTGAAGTTGACCGATTTTAATTATAAGAAAAATGAAGATCAAATTTTAAAAACAATTCATCTGGTGTTAAGAGTCCCTCTTGTTTGCTTAAATGTGTTTTCAACTCTCAGTGTTGTAGATTCCTGGTTCGAAGGGGAAATTATTTTCAGACCTGGTATTCTATTCCTCTGGATGTGTGAGCTTTCCAATGAAAAGAAGAATCCCATAAACGGATGTATTTGTGAATCCAAAGTGATAGCACCTGCGTCTCAGGGATTGCTATGATTGTGCTCTAAGATATGGTGCTTTGGATGGTACTTTGAGTATCAGAAAGGCGGTCTTTAGAACATCTCCCTGTCACTGAAAACCATGAGAGGTGGTTTACCTGCCATCTAATTATCTCAAGGCTCAGGCTCCCACAGGAAGTCATTATTCACAAAATTATGATTCATCTTCTGCCTGAAAGTTGGGAAAAGAAAATACCACCGTCCTGACTCAGTTCTCATCTGCTCGTTGGCTTTGGAGCTCTGTCCATTGAGCTGTGCAGACTCTACACCCACTGCCTCCTGACCCTGCAGCTGGAATGGGTTGCCTCGGGCTTTGCATCACATACTCACTCAATGCCTCTCTCTCTTGAGGCTGTGTTTAATTGTAGGTTTCCTAATTAAGAGCTCTGTGCCTGCCCACATTCCACTGGTGTTGGCACAGAACTTCCCACTTCTTTCTAGATTTAACTGAAGATTTGTCACTTTGCATTCTTCTGCCTAGGTGGAGAGCCCAGGGCACAGATCTTTGAGAAGGGGGAAGCTTTGGGCCTGTTACTACTTTGGGGAGGAATTTGTCCTAAGATTGCTGGGAGGGAACCTTCTTTTGTATGCATATGTTATTTTCCGGTATTAAGAAAGCTAAATTACTCTGGCAGGTGGCATCTACATTTTAATAGGATTCTGAATCCTCTAGGCACTAGGAGGAAAGAGGAAGCTAAAGAGTTCGCTGTTAAAAAGTATTTGTTTGGGTCTTAACTGGATTGTTTTTAAAGCTTGATGAGATCTGGGGTAAATCACAGACTTGTGATTTTTGTGGACTGTAAGTTGTGAAAACAATCGATGAATGAAATATTATTTGCTCCTAAAAATAAATTGTGTCAGGTTTTAAAATATAGATTGAATGAAAGTTAACTGAGATTTGATTAGAAAATTCTTTGGGAAGTTCTAGAAATTTCCGAATTCTTGTAGGCTCCAAAATTTCTTGGGAAATTCAGGAATTGGAGAGGCTTCTAGAGTAAGTTCAGAATAGGTTAAAAAAAATCTGGAAAATGGAGCTTTACTTTCTTTTATGTCAGTGCTGAAAACAGCCTGTCCTTTGGTGGGTCGATGTGTGGCCGGCTGGAGGAAATGTGCCCTTATTCAGAAAAGGGGATCTTAGCGCTTTCACCTGCGCCCAGATGATTCATTGATCCCATCGAGATGAGGCAGGCAGACAAAGGGCTACTTTTTTGTTCTTGTCATTTCACTGGTTGTGAAGAAGGCTGGGAAGGGTGACATACAGAAGCTTTATAGCATACCTAAGAAAGCTGGCCTGCATCCTTACACCTGAGCTGAGAGGGTGGTTTTATGGCCTCCTAATTGCTGGCTTTTATGACCATGGATGCCTCTGGCCCTGTGACCGAGGTGGGTTATGTTGGGAATGGAAAGGAAAAGGGGAGCTTTTGTTAGACTTTTTCATTTCCCCCTCAATCAGGTGTCTTAGAAAGCCCCAAAGAAATGCAGACACTTGGTCCAGGGAATGACATCCCATAAAATGGTTCTTTATGTTTTTAAAAAGGATGAGCTGCTTTTCTTGACCTATCCAAAGAAATCCATACTACCTCTGTTAAATATTTCAAGGAGCTTTGTACCTTGTCAGGTTACACGGCAGGGGAAGCCTCTGCCAGACATTGGCTTTTCACGACATTCAAAGAAGAATTTCAGTGTGTGACTTGTCGTTTTGGGTGACCTAAATTCCCTCTTAGGATCAGTTCAGAACTTGTCAGAGGCCAAACTTGGTTTAACTTTTTAAATGTTGAATGTACTACTCCAACGACTTCTAACAGTTAAAGTTAGAAATGTAAGAGTTAGTTGACAGTTTTCTGTGCTCTGTATGAAAATTCCCCTTTGAAATGAGTGGTTGTTTTTCTGTTTGACAAATAAACGGAAGAGGTTTCCCCAGATAGCTTACCTTTAATTACTGCTATAAGTAGTGCCTTGTGTGGTACTGGAGTAGAATTCTTTCCAAGCCATTTATTTCTACAGTTGCGGGTTCTCCCATATATTATCTGTTTTCTTGCATTTCTGTTTTTGTATTTGGGGGGGATGTTTGGGCGTGGACTTGTTGATGTGTTTTAGCAGTAAGAAATGTGAACCTCTAACATGCGAGTTGTATGTGCTCTTTTTCACAGAGAAAGCCACCCTTAGCATCCATGCTTTGCTAAAAAGCATCATTTCTTACTTTATGGCATTATAGGAGTTGTGGCTTTCTGTCTTAAATTAGGAGAGTAATGTTACTTCTGAGGAATATTTTGGAGAAAAATATTTTTCATTAAGCTCTCCTTTGTACTATCTCATTACTTAAAACTGAGGAGAAATTAAGCACAAATATCTGTAATATCTATACTGAGAGGAATGAATATTTACATGTGCCTGTATTCAAATTCTGTTTCTCCATGAGTATTAGTGAATTTTTATTTATTTATTTATTTTTAAAAATATATATTTTATTGATTTTTTTTTTAACAGGGAGAGAGATAGAGAGTTAGAAACATCAATGAGAGAGAAATATCGATCAGCTGCCTCCTGCACAAAACCCACTGGGGATGTGCCCACAACCAAGGTCCGTGCCCTTGACCAGAATCGAACCTGGGACCTTTCAGTCCACAGGCCGACGCTCTATCCACTGAGTCAAACTGGTTTCAGCTATTAGCGAATTTTTAAATCAAACACAAACATGCAACATTGTCCCTAGATTATTGCCTTTAATTATAAGCGGTAAAACCATGTGGATAGCATCTCTTTAAGCTTAGTTAATGAGGAAATCATTTTGTAATCTCTCCAGCTAGGATTTCTTATTTATGCATATATAAATACCTTTGCAAAGGAAGGGAGACTCATCATCTAATCTGCAGTAGTGTGAGATAGTACCGCACTGTGGCCTAATGGAAATCTGTTAAAATCCTGGGCTCTGCATTTAGACTGCCAGGGTTCAGATCCTGGCTTCGCCATTTATTAATTGAATGACCTTTGGAAAATTTCTTAGCCTCTCCATGCTTCGGTTTCTTCATTTGTAAATTACCCGCAATCATGCTTAATAAGATTATTGTGAAACTCAATTGAGATTATGCATGCAAAGTACTTAGCATTTTGCCTGGTGGTAGAAACCCCTCATTATTACTATTAGAATTCAGAGATTGAAATGACATGAATGCTACAATCTTTTTTTTTACCAAGATAACTGGTTTTCATGACTTTGAGGTACGTATACATATAGACCTACTTGAGTGCTATGATCATGACCAGAGTGACTAGAATCTTCTTTTTTTTTAAATCCTCACCTGAGGATCTGGAGGATTTCCCCTCCCCCCCCACCCCCAATGATTTCTAGAGAGAGTGGAAGGCAGGGAGCATGGGGGGAGAGAGAGACGTCCAACGGATGAATTGGTTCGATGAATTGGTTGCCTCCCGCACATCCCCTGCTGGGGCTGGGGAACCTGCAACCCAGATACGTGCCCTTGATTAGGAATGGAGCCCAAGACTCTTTTGTCCGCAGGCTGACTATAACTACTGAGCCAAACCAGCTAGGGCTAAAATGTTCTTTTTTTTCTTTTTAATATATTTTGATTGATTTCAGAGAGGAAGGGAGAGGGAAAGAAACGTCAGTAATGAGAGAGAATCACTGATCAGCTGCCTCCTACTTGCCCCACACTGAGGATCACCCAAGCATGTGCCCTGACCGGGAATCGAACCGTGACCTCCTGATTCATAGGTTGCTGCTCAACCACTGAGCCACTCTGGTTGGGCTTAGAATGTTCTTGATTTTAGTCTGAGTATTAAGTTTGTCAGTTAGCTAGAACCACAGTGAAAGCCAGCCATTCATCTTGGTAACTCTGTACATTGGAGTTCAACTACAGCATAATTAGAGATAAGGCCAAAAAAGGAGGAGAAAGAACGAGACAGTAGATAGGAAGGTAGAATCCCAAGGAATACAGAGCTTTGGCGGGGTGCAGAAATACCAGGTCAAGACAGCTATGTGGGAGCTGCTGCTTTGGTCTCTGTAACTAGTGTTCCTTATATTTTACGATCCATCCCCTGCAGTAACTCTGAGGCTCTCAGGGTTTTTGGTCCCCAGGTTTAGATCCATTAGTCTATTCTTGGGAACTATTGGTTTCTGCTTGGGCAGAGTAAGTTTACAGAGATCAGTGCAATTAATAGTGTAATTACAGAGGAAATGCTAAGCTGTCGGTTACAACGTCTGGGGGTTGGAACTTAATTTGAGAAAAATAACCACAAATAGAATAGTCAAAATCATTAAAGTTTTTTTATCTTTATTTTTCAATTACAGTTAATATTCACTATGATTATTTTTTTAAAATATATTTTTATTGATTTCAGAGAGGAAGGGAGTGAGAGAGATAGTAACATCAATGATTGAGAGAGTATCATTGATTGGCTGCCTCCTGCATGCCCCCTACTGGGATCGAGCCTGCAACCTGGGCATGTGCCCTTGATCGGAATGGAACCTGGGACCCTTCAGTCCACAGGCTGACGCTCTATCCACTGAGCCACACCAGCTAGGACAATATTCACTATTATATTAATTCCAGTTATATAGCATAGCGCTTAGACATTTGTATAACTTAAGAAGTGATCTCCACAATGAATCTAGTACCCCCTCTGACACCATAAATAGTTATTATTGACTATATTTCCTATGCTGTGCTTTACATCCCCACAGATAAAAGTTTAAGAGTAACTAGTAGAGGTTAGTATGCCTAAGAAGGAAAAACACAGTGTGCTTTATCTCTCAAAGAAAAGGTTTGCTAAAACACTTAATATGCTATCCTTTTACAGAGGAAGAAACCAAGGCACAGACAAGTTAAAGTTTTCCTTTTCGTATGGCTAGTAAGTGGCTGAGCTAGGCTTCAAATCCAAATTTGCATTTATTTGAACACTCATTCATCTCTATACTGTGCTGTCTTCAACCCCTTTCTCTTCCAACAGCCTACCGTCAATTTCTGAGCTTGTTCCTGATGTTTGTGTAGTGTTTATGTAATCGGTAATGCTTTTCTGTTTTTACTGGCCTACTTTAAATTTCCATGGCTTTTGCATGGATTGGTACCATAATTTGGCTGCCTCCTTTTCACTGTATACAGTGTTACTCATGGTTTTCTTAAATTCACATCTGATTATGTCACTTCCCTCTTAAAATCCTTTGACTTCTCACTGAATATAAAATAAGATTTAAAATGATCAGCCCTTCAGGGTCTCGTGGGTCTACAGATGTACATTTTGAACATTATCTTTTGAACACACATTCATTTTTATGTGCTTCTATCATATTGGACTACCGGTCGATGTATGTTCTCCACACCTGTGTGTGTGTACCTGCTTTATACCTGTTGAGGCCTCTTCTTTGCCTTTAAAGCCTTTCCCATCATGCCCTGCCTCTGGCACATTTAGTTTTCATGACTCAGCTTAGATCCACAGATCCCAACTCTTCCATGAAGTTTTTACAGATACCACTTCTAGTTGAAACTCAGTTTCTCATTTCCTGTTTTTTGTTTGTTTGTGGTACTTTATGGATACCCTTAAAGTATTTTCTCCAGGATATGTTTTTCTTTTTTTAAAAAGTTGATTTTTAGAAAGGGAGGAAGGAAAAGAGACATCAATGTGAGAGACATTGATCAGTTGCCGGAGGGGATGGAACCCACTCAAACCTTCCGGTGCACAGCAGATCACGCCAAACAACCGAGCCACATGGGCCAGGGATCCAGGATATTTTATGTTGTAAATATTTTTTTATTATCTCTGTCGTTCCTCCATTAGGTTGTGATTTCTTTTAAGACATGGGCCGTTTCTAAGTCATTTATGTTTTATACTAGAGGCCCGGTGTGTGACATTCATGCGCTGGGGGGTAGGGGTCCCTTTCAGTCCATCCTGTGCCCTCCCAGGAGGAGCAGGCCTAAGCCAGCAGGTGGACATCCCCCGAGGGGTCCTTAGCACTGCTGTGAAGGCGGGAGAGGCTCCAGCCACCACCACTGCACTCACCAACCCCCCTATGAGAGCGCACTGACTACCAGGGGGCAGCTCCTGTGTTGTGCGTCTGCCCCCTGGTGGTCAGTGCGTGTCATAGTGACTGGCCTTTCTGCTGTTCGGTTGATTTGCATATTAGCCTTTTATTATATAGGATTGTTTACAGTGGTGACGTTATCAGTGAATGTGGAATTGGAAATTGATATCATTAACAACTTTTAAGAATACATTGCAAGGACATATTAATATTAACTATTAATGTTGTACAAGTCTCTAAGCAGGATAATTTCTGTTAGGGTGTTTATAGAGCAAGAAGAAGGGAGGGACAGAGAGACAGAAACATTAATGAGAGAGGAACATCTTCAATTGGCTGCCTCCTGCATGCCCCCTACTGGGGATCAAGCCTGCAACCAGGGCATGTGCCCTGACCGGGAACTGAACTGGTTAAGAGCTGAGCCATATAGGCTGGGCAGCAGGATAATTTTGAGGGAAAAAATGCTTTTTTTTTATTTTAGAGAGAAAGAAAATCAGTTTGTTGTTACACTTTTTTAGGCACTTATTGGTTGCTTCTTCTTGTGCTCTGACCGGGGATCAAACCCCGTGACCTTGCTGTAACCAACTGAGGTACCAGGCCAAGGTGAGAAATTTAAAAAAATAATAATAAACTAACAAATATCAGAGGAAAGTCTTAAGATCCATCTCAAGACATTTTTATAAAAGTACTGATTGGGGCTTTAAAAGTGATGTTGCGGTGCCCAAATGGGATGGCACATTCTCTGACCAGTAACCTGGCACTGAGTCTCCTGGAGTGTAGCCTTCATCTCTAGGTATAAGGACCTCCGGAGGCGGTCTGAGGAGACTCCAAAGATGGCTATATGATTGTAAGTTAGTCCTCGGAGGAAAGGTTGGGAGAATGGAAGGTGGAGAGGCAGCTTCATAACTCTTCAAAAAACATGAATGGATCCACCTGCAGCTCCGCTGATAATAGAATAAGAGAGAAATAGGTGTGAACTAAAGCAGAGGGTAGCTGTGTAAAGAACTTGCTGCAACTGATGGCTGTCATTGTAGTGATGGTAAAACGGTTCCTAAATTTTACGATCTTCTCTGTAGGTGAATTTTTCAAGTACAGTCCTGCCTATATATGTATGATATAAAATGCCCTTTCACACTAACTTCTCATTCTGTAAGTTAATAAGTATATTTAGAGGGCACAGGTCAGGTTTTGTACTTTTTTATATCACCCCAGGGGTCCTTGGGCCTCATTTGCTCCCTAAGAAATACTTATTTGAATTGTCAGTTTATGGCATTAATGAATTTTCAGTAGTAAATGCCATGAAATGATTTTATAGTGGTTTTATAGGTTTTAGTAAATGGGGCTAAGAGAGAAATCCTTAACATTAAGAGAAACCAGGGAAAATCGGTGTGGTTTCAATATAGGAAACCAAGTAAGTACTTGTAGCTTTTATGTCCATTCTCAGTTGTAGTTTGGAGAGATGTGCTTCAGAACATTGCTTGTTAGGTGGATGCATTATTCACCAGTGCTGTGTAAACCCTTCCCGTCTGCAGCGAATGTGCTTCCTGTGAGAGGATTGCCATGGCCTCTGGACCTTACCTCCGAGGCTGTGTGGAGGCTGCCTCACTCACCATGAACCTTTAGAGAGGCTGGCTTGCAGAATGCATTTCCTGTACAGTCAGACTGAAACAGAGTTGGTATTATTCATATCGATTACCAAAGGGCTAAGCAGACTGCTACTAAACACAACTTGTTTCTTACCAACTCTTAATTCTAAAATCTTGATTGGGTTATTGCAGTTTTAGGACCTTTTAATTAAGTACTGGAATTATGTATAAATTCCTTCTATTGGTGAATTGATACTTCGTTTATTTAAGCTTATTTTCATGTAATGAATATTTTCTCTTTTTTTTAAGTATATTTTATTGATTTTTTTACAGAGAGGGAGAGGGATAGAGAGTTAGAAACATCGATGAGAGACATTGATCAGCTGCCTCCTGCACGCCCCATACTGGAGATGTGCCCGCAACCAGGGTATATGCCCTTGACCGGAATAGAACCTGGGACCCTTCATTCCCCAGGCTGATGCTCTATCCACTGAACCAAACTGGTTTCGGCTCATGTAATGAATATTTTCTAAGTTTCATTAGAGGAAATACTATTCACTCTTAACCAGTTAATCTCATCAAATGGAGTTTGAAGGCAAAGCTGGATTGATACAGGAATTCTGCAAGTGATGGCATAGTGAAGGGCAGCTGATTCCCTAATTGTAAAATTGGGTGTCATTTGGGAAACTCTTGGAATTGGGAATATAAAAGATTCATACTTTTTCTATTGCTTACTAGCCATACAGGTATAATTCAGAAAGCAGAGATTATAAAAGCAGAGAATACCTCTTATGATTCTTTATTCTACTTGACAGACTAGAGTTGGAGTAAAAAAAAAAAATACCAAGGACTCGAAGAAAAAGAGGTTAATACGCATCATGTAGGTTCCTCAGAAAGGTATGGCAACTTCCAGCTATGACTTGGAAGTCAGAAGAAAGTCTGTTGGTTTTTCAAGTTATTAAAAACATAGCCCTAGCTGGTTTGGCTAAGTGAATTGAGTGCAGACTGAAAGATCCTGGGTTCAATTTTGGTCAAGGGCACATGCCTGGGTTTCGGGCTCCATCCCCAGTGGGGAGCATGCAGGAGGCAGCCAATCAATAATTCTCTCTCATCATTAATGTTTCTCTCTCTCTCTCCCTCTTCCTTCTTCTCTAATATAAAACAACAACAACAACACAGTAATGATAAATTTAAAAAAGAACAAAATTTCCCAACTCATACATTGAACATTAATTCCTAAAAAATATTAGGTCGAAATTGTGTTCACTGACTTGGTAGCTTTGTTTTGTTGGCAAAGGGAACGTTTACTTCTGTCATCTAACTTACCATTGCTCCTTCAGAAAACTGACTCCTGACAGATAACCTTGTTCACCTGTAGAGGAAAGTGAATTCCTCAGGATTACTCTTGTTGCTGTTGGTCATTCAACAGCTCAGCTTCCCAGAAAAAAAGATGCAATCTAAGTTTTGCTCCAAGATAAGAACAACAAGCTGGGAGGAAAAATAGAAATCTATAGTCGAATCTTACAGATGAATGAATGTACAGTGTAAAATGAAGTTAGCTACTTACATTGGCATGTGGGGGGATTAAAGCTTCTTATAATAAAAGAACCATCCCTGAAAACAATGCTGGTGTTTAACTTTCCAGTCTATTCCAGAGGATCTGGGCATTTTGTGCTACTTTCCTATTAAACCGAGAAGAAAGCCCTGTGAAGGTGATGCCAGCTGATAGACCAGCTTAGGCTTGGAACCTAGGAGTCTGCACACACACCGTTCTTGCTATTTTGTTTTGGTTTTTCAGGATCCTGACAAGAATCTGTATAGCTTACTATCGGATGTAATGAATTTATTTTGCTGTTTCTTTTTCCCAAGACAAATGAGCAACTTAGAGCTACCCCTTCTGAAGCAGGGTGGGCAGAGCACACCTGCCATTTGTAGTTGAGCATCTTTTTTTTTTTAATTTAATCTTTATTGTTCAGACTATTACAATTGTTCCTCTTTTTTCCCCCATAGCTCTCCTCCACCTAGTTCCCACCCCACTCTCTGCTCCTACCCACCCCCCCGCATTGTCCTCATCCATAGGTGTACGACTTTTGTCCAGTCTCTTCCCATACTCCCCTGTACCCATTTCCCCCAAAAAATTGTCAATTCACTCCCTTTCTATGCCCCTGATTCTATTATATTCACCAGTTTATTCTGTTCATGAGATTTTTTATTCACTTGATTTTTAGATTCACTTGTTGATAGATATGTATTTGTTCATAATTTTTATCTTTACCTTTTTCTTCTTCCTCTTCTTAAAAAGTACCTTTCAGCATTTCATATAATACTGGTTTGTTGCTGACGAACTCCTTTAGCTTTTTCTTATCTGTGAAGCTCTTTATCTGCCCTTCAATTCCGAATGATAGCTTTACTGGTTAGAGTAATCTTGGTAGTAGGTTCTTGCTAGTCATCACTTCGAATATTTCTTGCCACTCCCGTCTGGCCTGCATAGTTTGTTGAGAAATCCACTGACAGTCATATGGGTGCTCCCTTGTAGGTAGTAACTGTTTTTCTCTTGCTGCTTTTAATATTCTCTCTTTGTCTTTTGCTCTTGGCATTTTAATTATGATGTTTCATGGTGTGGTCCTCTTTGGATTCCTTTTATTTGGGGTTCTGTGTGCTTCCTGGTCTTGTAAATCTATTTCTTTGACCAGGTGGGGAAAGTTTTCAGTCATTATTGCTTCAAATAGGTTTTCAGTATCTTGCTCTCTCTCTTCTTCTAGCACCTCCACAATTCTGATGTTGGTATGCTTGAAGTTGTCTCAGAGGTTCCTTATACTATCTTCATATTTTTGGATTCTTTTTTCTTTTCTGGTTAAGTGTTTTTTGTTTTGTTTTTTTGCTTCTTTTATTTCAAATCCTTAACTTGATTCTTGAAATCCTCTTGTCTACTGTTGGTTCTCTGTGTTATTTTTTACTTCAGCCAGTGTATGCTTAATTTCTAGTTGGTCCTTTTTCATATCCTCGAGGGTCTCGCTAAATTTATCAACGTTTTCTAGAAAATTCTTGAAAAACCTTATAACCATGGTTTTCAACTCTATATCCAGTCGTTTGCTTTCCTCCATTTCTTTAATTTGTGATCATTTTCTTTGTCTCCCAAGTTTTGCTGCTTCCCTGTGTTAATAGAGTGGCTTTGTGTGCTAGGTGTCCTATATGGACCAGTGGCTCAGTCTCCCCAGGTACCTGAGGTGGACACTCTTGGTGCACCCCTTTGTGGGCTGTGTGAACAGTTTTGTTGTAGTTAAGCCTTGATTATTGTTTATCACTGGGAGGAATTGACCTTCAGGCCAATTGGCTGTGAGGATCAGCTGTGTCTCTGATGGGAGAACTTCTGTGCTGGAGACATCTTTGTGGGAGAAGACTTGCAAAAGCTGTTGGGCTCAGCTTTAATGGGGTGGATTCTCAGGGCAGAGCAGATAGCATTGGTTTCCCATCAGCCCTGCCCTAAGAGGCCCCTGTGTCTTAGTGTCCTGTGGTAATCGCTGCAAGCATCTCTGAGTGAAATCCGGCCTCAAGTTGTGCCCACTGCCAGAGAGTCCAGTTTCTCCCTGAATAGTCTGGGTTCTCAGAGTCTTGCCCAGAACTGGAGTTCAGAGCAGTTGGTAGCTTTTGTCTCCCTCCCGCTTGAGAAAGCCAGTCGCACACTCAGCCGCCATTCCTCTCCACGTTCTGAGCACAGGTCTCAGTACCTCTGCCTCCTGCAGCTCTGAGTCTCAGTGTGCTTTTCTTTCTTTGTAGTTGTAGAATTTCCACTCAGCCAGCTTTCCTGTGGGTTTGTATTTTAGCTGTAGTTTTGAAATTATTCTGCGAGGCAGCAGTTTAGGTGTTCACCTATGCCGCCATCTTGGTTTCTCTCCTGTTTGAGTATATTTGCTTCTTGTTCTTGTTGACCTGAAGTGAGGGTGAGTGGCACATGAGAGTTGCTAGGTAGAATTCAGCTAAATATTTGAAAACACATCATTCTTACGTGGGTGAAAATTTTACCAATTGTTATTGAAGAACAGTGTATTGACTTTGTACTGTTTAATACTAGGTAACTTTTGGGGTTATCATTTCTCAATATCTGGCAGAAACTATATTAAAAACAGTCTAGCCCTACCTGGTTTGGCTCAGTGGATAAAATGTTGGCTTGCAGACTAAAGTGTCCCGGGTTCATTTCCAATCAAGGGCACATGCCTGGGTTGCAGACTCGATCCCCAGTAAGGTACATGCAGAAGGCAGTTGATCAATGATTCTCTCTTATTATTGATGTTTCTATCTCTCCCTCTTCTTTCCTCTCTTTAAAAATATATTTTAAAAATTAATAAAGCAGTTTAAATCTTTTCCTATCTGTTATGCAAACAGCCATTGTCCTTTTTGATGCAACAATAGCAGAGAATTTGGATTTGGACCTATCTCTGCCAATCTGTTGACAAGACAGATGTTAGTTCAATAACTATAGAACTTTCTTGAGCATTTGGGTTTCAAAACTATCTTGGCTTAAGAAGTTTGTCTCTTGGTGTCTGTATATTTGACAATGCTTGACTATATTATTCTTTTCCCTTCTTACAGATTCAACCGCATTATTGTTATATTCCACTTTTTGGAAATAATACAGATGCTATTATATTTTCTTTTAAAACAAATGATGATCCAGCTGGTTTGGCTCAATGGTTGATCATCGACTTATGAATGAGAAGATCATTGTTCAATTTTTGGTCAGGGCACATGCTGGATTGCAGGCTTGATCCCCAGTGTGGGGCATGCAGAAAGTAGCCAGTCAATGATACTCTCTCATTATTGATGCTTCTATCTGTCCCTCTCCCTCTCTGAAATCAATCAATATATATTTAAAAACAAATGATAAAAGAGTGCTTACAAAGAAGTTGATCTTCCCCCCTATGTGGCATTCATAAATAGAGCATTCTTCAAAGTAAGAATTGGCGAGACTGAAAGCTGTAATTTATTTCCCAATGCGCATCTTCTATGTACCAGCTGGTTGACCAAGTGCAAGGCATTGGCATTGCCCAAGTCCCTTCCCATATGGAAGTTACTGTGTATTTTCTTTCCACCAAGCTCATTTTAAAACATAGCACTATGTGAGTCCTAAAGTTATAATATTTTGCAAGATATTTTGGAAATTGAATGTTAACAGTCGGTCTTGGGAGCATTTCAAATAGGACTCGCATTGACTGCTTTACTGAGTCTTGAGGGGCAGTTATACCAAGTGCAACATGAATCAAGATAGTTTTATGTTCTTAAGGTGTTAACTGTCCCTTCCTTTACAAGGGAACAAGGTGCCATCATATCCTCTGCTGCCTTTTATACCCTCCACTGTATCTGGATCCATCCCTTCTCAGTTACTCAGGCTTGTCTGTAGTACCTCCTCTCGCCCACATCAGTTTCCTCATAGCTGGGTTGGTCTCATCAACATATAAAGCTATCTTAATAATATAATCCTTTTTAATTAATATAATCCTTTTTCTTTTTTTAAAGAAAGTACATTATAAAAATAAGTACTTTTATTGATTTCAGAGAGGAAGGGAGAGGGAGAGAGAGATTGAAGCATCAATGATGACAGAGAATCATTGGTCAGCTGCCTCCTGCACGTTCCACACTGGGGATGGAGCCCACAATGCAGTCGTGTGCCCTGACTGGGAATCGAACCCTAACTTCTGGTTCATAGGTTGATGCTCAGGCACTGAGCCATGCCACCAGGCTCTAATTGTTCTTTTTAAACATCCTTGACCCCGTGTCCTCTTCTAGCTACTACCCAATTTTCTGCAGCTTTTCACAGCAAAACTTCTTGAAAATGCTGTCTCCACTCTCCCCGCGTATCCTGTCCTCAGCCCTCTAGCTGGGCTTTTATCGCGATGACCGCTGAAAAATCCCTTCTCCAAGTCCGCAAGGCCCTCTCTTTGGCCAGACTGAGTACATCATTGTCAGTGCTCATCCTAGTGAACCCTTGGGCAGCCTTCCAACAACTGACCACTGACTTCTTGAAACTCTTCTCTTGGATTCTGTAACACCACACTTAACCTGTTTTTTTTCTTAACTCACGGTTACTAATTATCAGTATTCTTTATGCTTCCCTCTGCTTGCTTCTCCTGCAAGGTGGAGACCCACTTTTCCTGGGTGATCTCCAGGTCTCATCGCTGCGGAGGATTATCATTCTCTGTCTAACCCTGACTGGTGCTTGCAGTCTCAGGCTTGGTAACCAAATGCCTGCTTGACATTTCCATTTGGCTAATGGTGACAATGGTCAGCATTTATTGAGAGTTTATTGTGGGCCAGGAAGTATTTTGAGTACTTTACATGGGTTATTTCACCTGATCTTGACTGCCCTCCGAGGCAGCCACTACTCTTCCCAGGCCAGGGGACAGGTATACGTGAAGCACCTGAATATCCAATAGGCATCTTAGACTGTGCATGTTCACAACATCTCGTTTTTGGCTCGCTCCTTATTTTGGAATGACTTTGCTACTTATCCAATTGCTCAGGCAGGAAATTGAAGAGTTATCCTTGATTTCTCTTTTATTCATATTTCAAGGAGCCCATCAGCAAAGTGTTTTGATACCACCTCCAGAATATCATAAATGCAGCTTCTCTGTCACACCACCAACCCAGGCTTGGCCATTAGGGTCTTTTGGCTACTTGGGCATCTTGCTGTGTTCTTACCTCAATAACAGCTGCTCTTCACATTGCAACTGCTACTCAGAGAGTAAAACACCTCGATTTGCCATCCTTCACAAGTTAAATTGAGGTTTTATTTTTTCTGCAGTGGCTTTCCTGACCCTTTTTCCTTAACTGGGTTAGTTAGTTTTCTGCTGTGCTTCTGTATCTATTCCTCTAGCATAGCAGTCATCACACTATATAACATATGTAATTTATTTACCTGTTGTTGATAGACTACCAGGTCCTTAAAGGCAGAAATTGTCTTTTATCTGTTTATCCCTTCACCCTGAGGTGGATTTACATACACTGCAAATGAATGAATGGATCTAATCTGTTTTACTAGGCCAGTGGTCGGTAAACTCATTAGTCAACAGAGCCAAATATCAATAGTACAACAATTGAAATTTCTTTTGAGAGCCAAATTTTTTAAACTTAAACTTCTTCTAACACTGTTTCTTCAAAATAGACTTGCCCAGTCCGTGGTATTTTGTGGAAGAGCCACACTCAAGAGGCCAAAGAGCCGCATGTGGCTTGTGAGCCACAGTTTGCCGACCACTGTACTAGGCTGAGCATGCCCTTTATGCATTCTTCAAAGTGACAGTCACATTATCTAATCTTTGGGGCCCATAATATATTCTACCACAATGCTGTTCCCACAGTAGATACTTAATGTTTTTTTAAAGTTATCTATTGCATTTCCTTTATTTTCATTTTACAAACTTTTATTGAGTGCCAAATTTGTGCTGAATACTAGGAATATAAAGATGAATAAGTGAAACTGCATGCCTCAGAGTGCGAACATTCTAGAGGGACCCAAACGTGAACACATTTTTATCCCCTGTGCTAATTAAATACTAATAATTGTGTGTGTATTAGTATGTCTTTAAAATGCAACATCAAGATCATGACCTTTTGGAGCTTATAGCAATAAACACAAAGGGAAATATGCCAGCAGAGGTGAACTGGAGTAAATTTCTAAAGGAGGGGTTCCTCTTTGTTTTGTTTTTTGTTGTTTGTTTGTTTGTTTTTAATTTATTCAGGGAGGAAGGAGAGGGAGAGAGAGAGAGAAACATCAATGATGAGAGAGAATGATTGACTTCCTCCTGCACACCCCCTACTGGGGATCGAGCCCGAAACCCAGGCATGTGCCCTTGAGGAGAATTGAATTATGACCTCCTGGTTCATAGGTTGACCCTCAGTCACTGAGCCGTCACACCACCACTCTCTCTTTCTTCATTGGAGCTGCTGAGGTGCACACTATGTCTTCTTCATGTTTCTTCATCTTTGGTTGTCCTCAGTAATCTTCTCAGCTCTCCTGTGACTCCTCATGTGGTGAAACTATATATAATGATAGCAAAATTAGAAGTCTCTAGAACAAAGAGCTGTAAGCAGTATCAGGATGGTTTTGATACTTAACTATGTGGTTATTGATGTTACTTTCAGTTGATTGATCAATAAACCTTTATAGTTGAAGAAATTTGATTTTTCAAACTCTTAAGACTGAACAATGAGATACATCAGAATGCCAAGAGGGTGCCAAAGAGCATGGTTGAGCTGCCTTGGTGACTCTGGGGCAGAGCTCTTGTTAAAACAGAAAGACGGGTGTGAGCAGGTGTCCCAGGCCTTTTCAAACCTGAGGCCAGAAGCGGTGGAGCTCATTGAACAGAAGAGTTTTTCAAGGAGTTCTGGGGTTTCGGCCTTCGCCTGAGGTGAAGAGCTCTAGGTGGGTGATTTTTGTGCTCACTGTGGTACATTGGGAAGAACGTTTGGAAAGAACTAACATCAATGTGGTTGGGTGTAAGGAGAAAAAGGCCACTGGTATTCTTAGAAACTGTGTCACACCTGATCACCACCGCCTTTGATTTAGATCTTGACCTGAACTCTCTGCTTTCTAATGCTGGAAGAAGTGCCTACTTAACAGACTTGAGTGATAGAGAGAGCACCATTCTTAGGAAGAATTTTGAAATTTGTTGACTATTTCTCCACAAACCATAGGAGGAAGAATGAATTCGTCCAAGATTTAAACAAATTTTAAATTCCAAAATATGAGTAACATAGTATTTTATCTTTTACTGACGTTTTTAAAATATTTTGTATCGATTTTTTAAGAGAGAGAAAAAAACATTGATGTAAGAGCCGAATATCAGTCGGCTGCCTCCTGCACGCCCCCTACAGGGGATCAAGTTCAAAACCTCCAGCATGTGCCCTGACCCAATAGGAGTCCAATCTGCCACCTGTCAGTACACAGGATGACACCCAACCCACTGAGCAGCATAGGCCAGGGCATTTTCACCGGCATTCTTCTGCGACTTGGGTTGTGAATGGAAGGCTGAAATTGTACCAGGCCTGCTTGCCTTCTGTGCTTCTTGGGAGCAGGAACCATGTCTTACTCATCTCTGCATGTGGAACTGATAGCATAACTGTCCCATTGACAGCTTCTGAATGGTTTTTGAATGAATGAACAAGTAAAAGAAATAGTGCTTATTTGAAAAGTGCTTATATGACCTAGTGGTACATAATTTTTTTAACACAGAATTTTATGTATTTTTCTAAAATGTTTTAATTATATTGCCTGGCCGGCATGGCTCAGTGGTTGAGCATCAGCTTATGAACCAGGAGGTCACCAGTTCAGTTTCCGGTCAGGGCACATGCTTGGGTTGCAGGGTCGATCCCCAGTGTGGGGCATGCAGGGGGAGCTGATCGATGATTCTTTCTCATCATTGATGTTTTTATCTCTCCTTCTCCCTTCCTCTCTGAAATCAATAAAAATATATTTTTTAAAAATAAAAATAACATAAAATGTCTTCATTATATTTTATATGTAAACACTATCTTTAATAATTATTTTGGGTTCACTTACGTTCTCTATGGAAAAAATATTCCTTTTGCTTTATCACTATAAATATAACCAGCTACTTCAGAATTACAATTCTGTATTAAAATATAAATTATCAAATTTTAAGATACTTATGAATCTTAAAGTAGAATTTACAAATAAAGGTATGTTTAGAAACTCAAATAACTGGTTGCCCTAGAGTTAGGGATAGGAGTAATAAAGAAAGAAATTCTATATATTTATTGTTTATATAATTAGATTTCACTTAGGAAGTGACATTAGTTTATTTGTGTTCTTTTCTTTAAAATTTTTTATTTTTAAACTAGAGGCCTGATGCATGAAATTTGTGCAAGGGCCTTGGCACACGACTACGGCCAGAGGCCTCTGCTACTTCTGCCTCAGCCCCTGCCTGTTGTGGTTTTGTCCAGAAGAAAAGACATCTGGAAGGATATCCAGTTTAATTAGCATATTACTTTTATTATTATAGATTACAGTTGATGTACAATATTATATTAGTTTCAGGCATACAACTGTGTGATTAGACACTTATCTAACTTACAAAGTGATCACCTCATCAAATCTGGTACCCATGTGACACCATATAGTTATCACAATATTATCCTATATAATATAAAGCTAATAGGCAAATTGACCTAACGGTGGAACAGCTGATCGCTATGATGTGCACTGACCAGCAGGCAGCAGATGCTCAATGCAGGAGCTGCCCCCTGGTGGTCAGTGCATTCCCACAGAGGGAGCACTGCTCAGCAGAAGAGTGGGCCTAAGCCATCAGTTATACATCCCCCAAGGACTCCCGGACTATGAGAGTATGCAGGACGAGCTGGGAGATCCTTGAGTGCACAAATTTTGGGCATCAGGCCTCTAGTTAACTATATTCTCTGTGCTGCAGTTTACATCCTTGTGACTTAGTTTTTTTGGGCAGGATGACATTGGTTAATAAAATTATATAGGTTTCAGGGATACAGTTCTTTTTAAAAAAACTATATATTTTATTGATTTTTTACAGAGAGGAAGGGAGAAGCATAGAGAATTAGAAATATCAATGAGAGAGAGACATCATCCAGATGCCTCTTGCACGCCCCCTACTGGGGATGTACCTACAACCAAGGTAGATGCCCTTGACCAGAATTGAACCTGGGACCTTTCAGTCTGCAGAATGATGCTCTATCCACTGAACCAAACCGGTTTCGGCAGGGATACAGTTCTATAATATATCACCTGTATATTATGTGCTCACCATCTCAAGACAAGTCTCCTATTACCATTTATCCACCCTTTTGTCTCTCCTATCTTCCCAACCCCGTTTACCTCTGGTAATCACCAGACTGTTATCTGTCTATGAGGTTGTGTATTTGTTGGCTTGCGGGTTTGTTTGTTTTTTCTTAATCCCCTCACCTTTTTCATTCAGCATTCCTCCCCTATGACAGCCGTCAGTCCATTCTCTTTATCTATGACTCTGTTTCTGTTTTGCTTTGTTTTTGTTTCTTAGATTCCACATATAAGTGAAATTATATAATATTTGTCTTTCTCTGACTGGCTTATTTCTCTTAGCATAATGCTCTCCAGATCCATCAATGCTGTTGGAAAGGGTACGGTTTCCTTCTTTTTCATGGCCAAGTAATATTCCATTGTGTAAATGTACCACTCCATGACTATTCTAGAACTACCAATTTGTACTTCTCAGTTCTTTCACTTTTTCCCACATTCCCCCAACCAACTCCTGTCTGGCAGCCATTGAAATATTCTTTGTATCTATGAGTCCATTTCTGTTCTACTTGTTTATTTCTTTTGTTTTTTTAGATGCCACATGTAAGTGAAATCATCTGGCATTTGTCTTTCTCTGATTTAGTTCAATCAGTACTATACCCTCTTGGTCCACCTGTGTTGTTGCAGATGACAAGATTTCATGCTTTTTCATATCCAAGTCATATTCCATTGTATAGAGGCACCACTTCTTCTTACTACCCTTCTGTTGATGGGCACTGAAGGCCCTATTGTAAATAATGCTGCAGTGAAAATATGGATGGTTATGTCTGTTCAATTTGGTTTCATCAGATAACTAGCCAAAAGTAGAATTGCTGGATCCTTTGTCTCCTGTTAGAGCCTTTGTTTTAAAGTCTATTTTGTCTGATACCCCTCTATTTTGTCTGATATCCCATGAAATATCTTTTTTCCATCCTTTTTTTTCATTCTGTTTGTGTCTTTCTGTCTGAAGCAGGTCTGTTGTAGATGGTATATGTAAGGGTCTTGTTTTGTTATCCACATAGCCACCATATATCTTTTTTTAAAATATACTTTTATTGATTTAGAGTGGAAGGAGAGGGAGATAGAAACATCAACGATGAGAGAGAATCATTGATTGGCTGCCTCCTGCGCGCCCCCTACTGGGGAACAATCCCACAATCTGGGCATGTGCCATTTGCTGGAATTGAACCTGGGACCCTTCAGACCTCAGGCTGACACTCTGTCCACCCAGTCAAACCAACTAGGCACCACCATATATCTTTTTTTTTTTCACTATATAGGTTTTTTTTTTAAGTAAATCGTTATTGTTCAGTTTATTACAGATGTTCCTCTCCCCTCCCCGCCCCATAGTTCCCTTTCATCTGATTCCCCACCTTTTCTCCATGCCCTTACCCTCCGCCACTGTCCTCATCCATAAGTGTAAGATTTTTGTCCAATTTCTTCCAGCACGTCTCATACCCCTTTCCCCCCAAGAATTGTCAGTCCATTCCCTTTCTATGCCCCTAATTCTATTATTCTGTTCATTGGATATTTTATTCACTTGATTTTTAGATTTACTTGTTGATAGGTATGTATTTGTTATCATTTTGTTGTTCATAATTTTTGCCTTTACCTTTTTCTTCTTCTTCCTCTTCTTAAAGAATACCCTTCAGCGTTTCATATAATCCTGGTTTGGTGTTGATGAACTCCTTTAGCTTTTTCTTGTCTGTGAAACTCTTTATCTGCCCTTCAATTCTGAATGATAGCTTTGATGAGTAGAGCCCTCTTGGTTGTAGGTTCTTGCTATTCATCACATTGAATATTTCCTGCCACTCCCTTCTGGCTGCATAGTTTCTGTTGAGAAATCAGCTGACAGTCATATGGTACTCCCTTGTGGGTAAATAACTGTTTTTCTCTTGCTGCTTTTAAGACTCTCTCTTTGTCTTTTGCCCTTGGCATTTTAATTATGATGTGTCTTGGTGTGATCCTCTTTGGATTCCTTTTGTTTGGGGTTCTGTGCGCTTCCTGAACTTGTAAGTCCTTTTCTTTCACCAGGTAAGGAAAGTTTTCAGTCATTATTTCTTCAAATAAGTTTTCAGTACCTTGCTCTCTTTCTTCTTCTGGCACCCCCATAATTCTGATGTTGGTATACTTGAAGTTGTCCCAGAGGCTCCTTCCACTATCTTCACATTTTTGGACTCTTTTTTTTGTTCTTTTTGTTTTTCTGGTTGGGTTTTTTTCCTCATATTTCAGGTCTTTGGTTTGATTCTTGGGGTCCTCTAGTCTGCTGTTGGATTTCTGTATATTATTCTTTATTTCAGACAGTGTATGCTTAATTTCTGACTGGTCCTTTTCTGGTTTTTTTTTTTTTTTTTTTGGCATTCTCATTAAGATCCTTGAAGGTCTCACTATGTTTCTCTGAAGGTCTCACTAAGTTTCTCTGTGGTTTGTAGAAGGTTCTTGAGTAACCTCATAAATGTGGTTTTGAACTCTATGTCCAGTAGTTTGCTTTCCTCCATTTCTTTCATTCATGACATATTTCTTTGTCTCCGCATTTTGGCTGCTTCCCGGTGTTGATGGGTTGGCTTTGTGTGCTAGTTGTCCTTTATGGTCCAGTAGTTCTGCCTCTCCAATCACCTGAAGTGGACACTCTTGGTGCACCCCTTTGTGGGCCGGATTCACAGTCTTGTTGTAGTTAAGCCTTGATTAGTATTGGTACACTGGGAGGAATTGACCTCCAGGCCAAATAACTGAGGATTGGCTGTGTCTTTTAATGGAAGAACTGCTGTGCTGGAGACACCCCTATGGGGCAGGATTTGCTTTCAGTGGGGCTTTGGTGCTCACAGAGTCTGCCTCTTGAGTGTGTCACTTATGGATGTAAGGAATTGAAATCTGGTGTCGTCTCACACTAACCTCTAGGTACACCTCCAAGGAGGTGCAAGTCAGCTAGTGTCTGAGGCCACCCAGCAGGAGCTACAGGGAGATCTGCAGATTTCTCCTCTTTGCGTGTAGTTTGGAAGTTTTGGAGTTGTCTGATCCAGTTGCAATTTGTTAGGTTAAGCAGCTAGAGGGCAGGCCATTCATATGCAAAAGTGTCTGCGAACAGCTGGGTGGGTTTGAAAATTGGGCAGGGCGGGGTCTCGGGGAATCGCTAGGGCATGGCAAACAGCGCTGGCTGCCAGATAGTCCTCTCTGCACTGGGTCCCCCTGTCCAGCACAGTAAACAATGATTCCTGTGCACACCTCTGTGAGAGAGCCACCTCCTTTTCCTACCAAGTGGCAGACAGTCCAGTTTCTCCCTGTATGAGTCTGGATCCCCAGAATCTCACCGGAAACTGGAGCTCAGAGAGACGGGAACTTGTAACTCCCTCCCAATTGAAAAACAACAGCGAATGCCAGCCCGATTCGCGCGTCTCCCTACCCCTGCCTTTCTGAGCCTCTACTCGTCCTACCAGGTCTCAATGCACTTTTTTTCTTTCCTTCTAGTTGTAGAACTTCCACTCTGCCAGCTTTCCCATGGTTCTAGGGGATAATTATTTTGTCTTTTAGTTGTAGTTTTGGTGTGGTTGCGAGAGGCAGCACGTATAGTTGTATACCTTATGCCACCATATTGGTTCTTCTCTGTCATATGTATTTAATTGATTTTTCACAGAGAGGAAGGGAAAGGAATAGAGAGCTAGAAACATCGATGGAGAGAAACATCGATCAGCTGCCTCCTGCATAACCCCTACTGGGGATGTGCCCGCAACCAAGGAACATGCCCCCCATTGGAATCAAACCTGGGACGCTTCAGTCTGCAGGCTGACGCTCCATCCATTGAGCCAAACCTGTTAGGGCCACCATATGTCTTTGATTAGGGTATTTAAGCCATTTGCACTTAAAGTAATTGTTAATAGGTATGTAGTTATTGTTCTTTTATTATTTACATTTTTTAATCTTTTCCTCCCTTCTTTTTAAAGAAGTCCCTTTAACGACTTCTGTAATGCTGGTTTGATGGTGATGAATTTCTTTAGCTTTTTCTTGTCTGGGAAGCTCTTCATCTGTTCTTAGATTTTAGAATGACAGCTTTACTAGGTAGAATAATCTTGGTTGTAGGTCCTTGCTGTTCTTCACTTTGAATTTTTCTTAGGACTCACTTCTGGCCTGAAATGTTTCTTTAGCAAAATTAACTGGCAATTTAATTCTGCTGTGTCTTGGTTTAGGTCTCTTTCCGTTTATCTTATTTGGTGCTCTCTGCACTTCCTTGATTTCTGTGTCTCTTTCCTTCACTGAGTTGGAGAAGTTTTCTGTCATTTTTTCCAAGTACATTTTCAATCTCTTGCTCTCTCTTCTCCTTCTGGTATCTCTGTGATGCCGATGTTGGTACACTTGGTATTAACCTAGAGGTCCCTTAAACTAGCCTCATTTTTTTAAAAATTGATTTTAGATATAGGTAGAGAGAGGGGGAGAGATTTGTTATTCCACTTATTTATATATATATATATATATATATATATATATATATATATGTATATATATATATATATATATATAATTTTAATTGATTTTTAGAGAAAGACTGATCTGAGAGAGAAACATCAAATGGTTGTTTCCCATATGCAACCCACTCAGGGATCAAACATGCAGCCCAGATATGTCCTGACCTTTTGGTACATGGGATGACACCCAACCAACTGACCCACACTGGCCAGGGCTATTGTTCCACTTACTTATGCATTCATTGGTTGATTCTTGTATGTACCCTGACTGGGGATCAAATCTACAACCGTAGGTATTGGGACAATGGTCTAACCAACTGGCTACCCGAGTATGATAAACGGTCCTCATTTTGGGGGATTTTTTTCTTTTTCTTTTTCTGTTCTGATAGTGTGTTTTCTGCTTGCTTATATTCCAAATGTTGATTTGATCCTCTGCTTCATCTACTCCACTGTGGATTCCCTGTAAATTATTCATTTCAGTCGATGTATTTTTCATTCCTGACTGGTTCTTTTTTATGCTTTCTAGTTCTATTTTATGTGTTCTATCTCTTTGTTGAAGTTCTAAGTTCCTCTACTTTTCCCGTAAGTTCATTGAACATCCTTATAACCAGTGTTTTGAACTTTGCATCTGGTAGATTGCTTGTCTCTATTTTATTTAGTTCTTTTTTCTGGAGTTTTGGTCTGTTCTTTCATTTGGGACATGTTTCTTTGTCTCCACTTTTTGGCAGCCTCCCCGTGATTGTTTCTATGTATTAGGTTAGAACTGCTATGTATTCCAGTCTTGGTAGGGTGACTTTATATAGTAGGTGATCTGTGGGGCCCAGTGGCACAGATTCCCAGGTCACCTGAGCTGGTTGTATAGTTGCATCTCCTGTGTAGTTGAGAGCCTTTATCACTATTGGCACATCCATGGGAGGGATATACCCCCAGCCTAATCGGGTACAAGGACTGGCTGCTGACACTTTGGAGGATCAGCTGTGCAGGGGTCAACTCCATGGAGCAGAACTCACTTTAGTGGGTTTATATATCTGCTGAGTTCACCCCTTGAGTGTGTCCCTTGTGGAAGTGGTTGAGTGGTGCTTTGACTGGTCTGAAGCTATCTACTGAGTGCGCTGGCTCTGGATCCTGCTGGGAGGTGCAGGCCAAGGTCAGCTGCTGATTGTGCCTTGCCATGAGCTACTTGTGCTGGAGTTGGAGGTCCAGCTTCGAACCAAGACCGACTGCTGTTAGTGTTGAGCCTAGGGCCACTTAGCCAGAGGTATGGGCATGCATGTGGCTTGCATGAGAGATTTTTAGCAAAGTCGGCAGCCTAAGTCAAGACAGGTCGGTTCTATAGAAAAGCCACTGGAGGGGGCTTGGGTGGGCCTGCAAGTTGCATGTGGAGAGGACTGAGTCTCGGGGCTGGGCAAATAGTGAGCCAGGTTCACTTAGATATTGCACTGTCTGTTGGCTCTGTGGTGGGGAGGGCTCAGAAAGGAACAGTGGCCTCTGCTAGCACTTCTGTCTGTGAAAAAGCTGTCCCTTTAAACCTCACCCTGATACCAGACAATTTAGTTCCTCCCTGTATATCCTTGATCCTTTCAAGTTGCTGCCCCAGTGCTGGAACTCAGAGGGAGTGAGTCCAAATAAGTCCATGCATGGGCCCGTTAAAAGGAATTGCCTGGGACTCCAGCAGCCTAAGTCTCCCTCAGCCTCAATCCCTGCTGGTTTTTTCAGCCAAAATTTATGGGGACTTCTCTTCCCAGCATTGGAACCCTGTGCTAGGGGCCCGTTGTGCGGCTCCACAGCCAAAATATCCCTTTTGACTTAAAAAAAATGATTGATCAAATGATTGATTGATTGATTGATTTGAGAGAGAAGCATTGATTTGTTGTTCCACTTATTTAGGATTTTATTGTTTGATTCTTGTGTGTGTTTTGACTGTGGATCTGATCCATAACCTTAGTGTTTTGGGATGACGCTCTAACCAATTGAGCTACCTAGCCAAAGGCATCTGATTTTTAACTGTCACATGAGTACCAGCCCATTCTGCTTCTCCACTTCCCTATCAGTCTCAATGTAGCTTCTTTATATTCTAGTTATAGGACTTCAGTTTAGCCAGATTTCAGGAGAGTCTGAAAGATGATTGTTCTATTGTTTAGTTGCAATTTTGATGTGGTTGTGGGAGGTTTGGAGTACCATGTTTACCTACACCGCCATCTGGACTGGATGCTCCTCCATTGCATCTTAATCCCTGGAAGCTGACTATGATTTAATGGCGTTTTACAGTGCTCTGCTTGTCAAGGAGATGGGGAAGTTTTAGAATCTGGGAGATCTAGTCTCCAGGGCCATCACTGTTTGGAAGAAATAGGTTGAATGGCTTTAAAAAAATTTTGTTGTTGTTTAAAGTATTACATGTCTCTTATTTCCTCCCATTGACCTATCCCCTGCCGTTCCCACCCCCCAACACATGCCCTCAAACCCCCTCTCCCACAAGTGTCTATGTCCATTGATTATGCTCACTCATATGCATGCATACAAGTTCTTTGGTTGCTCTCTTACCTTTCCTCCCCTCCCTTTCTTCAGAGGTTGGACTGTTCGTTCAGTGCTCTTATGTCTCTGGATCTGTTTTTGTTCATTGGTTTATGTTGTTCATTATATTCCACAAATGAGTGAGATCATGTGATATTTATCTTTCTCTGACTGGGTTATTTTGTTTAGCATAATGCTCTTCAGGTCCTTTCATGCTGTTGCAAATGATAAGAATTCCTACTTTTCTTTACAGCAGCATAGTATTCCATTGTGTAAATGTATCACTGTTTTCTAATCCACTCATCTGCTGATGGGCACTTAGGCTGTTTCCATATCTTAGCTATTGTAAATTGTGCTCTATGAAGGTAGGGGTGCATATCCTTTCTGATTAGTATTTCTGAGGTTGGATGCCTCTTGCTTATGCTCTGTCGTGAATGCTGTGCTCATCAGAGGAAGCAATGTTAGAAGGGAAGGTGTGTGTGATCAATGGCTGTTTGGGCTCAGTTCTTAGGAGGATTTAGTTATGTGCAGCATGGCATCTTTCCTGCACCCTGCCTCCTCAGGGTGCCCAGGGCCATGATGTTCACCACAATACCAAACATGGATTTAATTGGGGTTCTTTCTGTTGTTTTTTGTAGACATTTTGCAGTTGTCTTTGATTTCTAGGAAAGTCTAAATCCTCTGGAATCCAGAACTGGTGCCTTGTTACTAAGACTTTCCGGAACCCAGTGTTTAAAGTGGGTGATGGGCCTTAACCGGTTTTGCTCAGTGGATAGAGCATCGGCCTGTGGACTGAAAGGTCCCAGGTTTGATTCCGGTCAAGGGCATGTATCTTGGTTGCGGGCACATTTCCAGTGGGGGGTGTGCAGGAGGCAGCTGATTGATGTTTCTCTCTCATCAATGTTTCTAACTCTATGCCTCTCCCTTCCTCTCTGTAAAAAATCAATAAAAAATATATTTAAAAAATAAATTGGGTGATAGGATCAAGAGGAGAGATGGGGAAGGCTTCATCTTCAGCATTTCTCACAGCAATGCGTTCCCAGTGCTGTCTCGCCTTGGCTGTTATATATGGCATTAAAGTTCTGAGTTAGAAAAAGTGGCCGGGGACTCTTTAGCTTTGTGAGGCTTTTGAGTGTGGCTAACACATCTGGGTTATGTGAGCAATGGGCGCTTATTATTTTAAGCATGTTTCAATAATGTTAATGTTAAAAGTGAAAAGAAAGTTCTTGGGTGGAAATACCATCTTTTTTGACTGCTTACTCTTTTCTTATTTAATTGCAGGACCATAGGGAACGAGTTATTGGTTTGCCATTTTGGAAAGTAGAGTAATTGCAAACTTGAAACACTGGCAGTGTTGGTTACATTACTGCTAGCCAGCTCAGTAATACTCTGTTTTGGAACATATTGCAATTAGGATCATAGAGTTAGTTACAGTTAATGAAAGTGAACTATAGAAAGGGTATTCACTGTGGTCGCTGATAATAAACTTAGCCATATGAATCTCTTATATTTCCTTTACAGATTATGATGTTTTTCTTTAAATTCTCACCTGAGGATATGTTTTCATTGATTTTAGAGAAAGAGAGGGAGAGAGAGAAACATTGATGTAAGAGAGAAAACATACACTGGTTGCCTCCCACATGTGCCCAACCAGGGATCAAACACGCTAATCTTTTATTACCTTGCCTGCTGGTTATTGTAAATATAGTTGATAGGACTGTCTCTCGTTGCAGCACTTGGAGCATGAAATTCATGCACTTAGCAATGCAGTCCCCTGGCAATGTCTTTAAAATGTATACATTAGCAGGTTGTCCCGTGAGGATCAGATAATGCAGGAAAAGAATGAATCAAAGCAGATTATTTTAAGGTTCTGAAAATAGGCATCATCTTTCTTTAACAGTAGCTGAAAGAATAGCAAATTTTGTACTGCAGATGATTTATTTGATTCCTTTGGTCCCTCAGAACTTGAGTAATTAGGACTACAATGTGGATAGTTTCTTACAGTTTCCTAAGTTAGTTTACATAAATTATGTAATTTACCTAATTCATTATATTTACTCAAGATAGCACTCCAATAATGAAATTAAGATATGGAAGTAGTGAATGACATGACTAATATCACTGAACCTTCATGTGCTAGAGCTGAGACTGCAGACAGGTCTTCACTCTCGGGGTGTCACCTGCAGTAGATGGCAGATGGGACTGCCCCTGGAAAATTCTCACATACTGCTGTTTTTGTTTTGTTTTTTACTGCATCTGAGGCAATTTACCATGGCCTATTTTATTTGTCTTTTTTTTTTTTTCTCAAAGTACATCTTAGGATTACTATTTTAAATATCTTTTTTAAAAGTACTTTAAAAATATTTTTTATTAATTTTTTTAAGAGGTAGGGGGAGAGAGAAACATTGATGTGAGAGATTGAAACATTGATTGACTGCCTCCTGCATACCCGATACCCAGAATAACACTTGTAACTCTAGCATGTGCCCTGACAGGGAACTGAACCAGGCAACCTTTCAGGGCAACCTTTCAGTTGCCCCACCAACTGAGCCACACTGGGCAGGGCCCAAAAGTACATTTTAAAAATTAACAATATGGAACTTCCATAATTGTGAAAAGATTTTTAGATTATTTGATTGTTTTGTAAGCTTGGACTTTCTTTTTATAATGTTGTATCTTACAAGGGTAACTCTTAAAATCATTCAAGAATGCATTTGGGATGAAGCCCCATATGTCCTAGATTGCCCTAACTTGTTTTAAGATGAAAACAGGGTTTTTTCTTATTCACAAATGATGTTCAAATAGAGTTTACTTTAAATTTTATCTAATGATTAAAGAAGAGATTGTGTAAAAAGTACTTTAATATGCCTTAATTTGAGGTTTAATTCTTAGAATTATAATACTGTACAAAGGAATCTCTTCGAAGAGGATAATTATCGTTTTTTCTTAAATAAATACTTCAGTAATTTTAACAGTCTAAGAGCAAGAATCTTTTTTAGATTCTAATGAGAATGATATCTCTGTTGCATCATATCTCAAGTCTTGACCTCAAACGTTCTGCTCTTTAAAAGCATTTAAGCCAAAATCGGTTTGGCTCAGTCTATAGAGTGTCAGCCTGTGGACTGAAAGGTCCCAGGTTCGATTCCGGTCAAGGGCATGTACCTTGGTTGCCAGCACATCTCCAGTAGGGGGGCGTGCAGGAGGCAGCTGATCGATGTCTCTCTCATCGATGTTTCTAACTCTCTATCCCTCTCCCTTCCTCTCTGTAAAAAATCAATAAAATATATTTTTTTAAAAAGCATTTAAATTTAAGAACTGAACCTGCTAATTTGTCTAAAAGGTTGTGTGTGTCTTTTCATCTGTTCCTGGTTAATAAGTGGTGAACAGACTAGCACCTGACTTGGGCTTTAACTTCCCTGGGAAACAGCTTCAGAAAATCTACAGGTGTTGGCCACATGCATGTGGTCCTCGCTCCTGAGAGGAAAGTTTGGGGCTTTCATTGTTGGAACATAGTTTGGGGTTTATCAGTATACATTGGAGGTTCAAGTCTGCCTTTCATTCCTTATTTTGTTCTTGTTTTGTGTGGATTTTGTTTCTGGAATTTGAAATTCTTTCTTTCTCATCTCTCTCTAGAAGGAACTCTTAATCTTGGAAATCAGTGAATTCCTATTCATTAGTTTGTCTAAATAGATTATCTTTTGTGAGAACTAGTTCAAAATAGGTTCAGTCTTTGGTATTTATTTTTTAAAGGCAGGTTAAAAATTAGAAGTAAGGAGAAGTTTTTGCCCTTTCTAGGTAGAACTAAAAGATGCTTTTCTGCATTCTTTTTGAATGAATTTCACCACATTGTGGTCAATTCATGATCGCTCTCATAGATGCTGCTGCCCACCATTATGTCTCTCATCACAGGACATTTTAAAATGATGCCACAAAATGCACGTTGAGAATCATTGGATCTCAAGTGAACAGAAATCACATCTGGAAGTCCGTTCCTGAGTTAAGGAACTGACGATCATGGCAACTTCAGTCTCTATTAATATTGAGTAAACCAGAGATTATGATATTGTTTATTGTTATTACTCCTTACATGTTTATAGATTTAACTACTTGTTGAAGAGATTTGTTTTATTGAGGCTATTTCTGCCATTGTATTGACTTGATTACTCAAATTAAAGTCGATCTTAAATAGTTTTGGGCTGCATCTATAGTTTGAAATGTAGGATTGTTTCTTGGGTCCTGTGCACCAGAGGTGATATGTCCATGCATTGCTCAGTTACACGCAGCTCCCATTGGTCTGTAATGAAGCTGTAATGCCTGGGTCCATTTATTTCAACCACAGCTATTTTAAATATCTATGTGAATGATGATTAATATGTAAAGGCTAATTTTCAAAATTATTTTTGTCTTCTCTGGGCATTTCTTTAAGGTTTGTTCACTTTCATGTTTTGGTTTCTGACTTTAAAATAATTTTCCTTTGTTGTAGGATGAGCAGTTCTTAGGTTTTGGCTCAGATGAAGAAGTCAGAGTACGAAGTCCCACCAGGTCTCCTTCAGGTATGGCAGAGCATGCGCATGGCGCCTTTACGTTTTGTTTTTGAAGAGACTGTGGCTTCCCCTAGCCTTCTTTGCATGGAAAGGATGATCTTAAATAAGAGGAGTTTGGAGGTAAACCCTTCCTTTTCCCTCCCACTAAGTAACACAGGCTGTGTAACAAACCTCTTTCTGGGACTTCTCCACCAGGCTCCTCTGTGGGAACCCATGAGGCCTGGGAGGTAGGATCCTAGATTTATCTATTTTGAATGACATGGTAGTATACAGGATAGGTTTATAGTTGTGAGTACATGAAACAGTTTATTCTTATATTATTCTTTAGTAATAATTATACTATTTTCCATATTAACACTGTAAACCTACTTTTGTCCCACCCTATCTATGACTTTGGAAATAATTTGGCCATTGTTTTTTACAGATGATGTTTGGCCTATTATTGTCAAAGAACTAAAAACAAAATATTAGCACTCTATGAATGTTAATGTTTTACCTGATTCTTGAAAAGGCTATATTAAAATAAAACAAAAATGATATGGTGTATCTCCATTTGTAAGCAATATTTTTGTCATTGTTTTCACCAAGAAAATACCTAGACTACCTTGAGATTCTAGACTGACAGTTTTCTGATACGGTTATTAGTGGAAATAACATTTAATGCCTTGCAGAATGCCATTTTAACAGGAGGCAGTTATAGATATTTTTTTTTAATCCTCCCCTGAGGACATTTTTTCCATTGCTTTTTAGAGAGGGAGGAAAACGAAGGAGGAGGAGGAGAGAGAAACATCAATGTGAGAAAGACACATCATTGACTAGTTGCCTTCTGCATGTGGGGAGCAAACCCACAACAGAGGTGTATGCCCTTGACCAGGAAGTGAACCCTCTACCCTTCAGTGTGCAGAGCAACACCAGGCAGGGTGGCTATCAGTCTTTTGCTGGAGAAAACATTCCCTGTCTCTGCTGCTATTCTGAACTCTTGAATGATTCTCTGATTCTATGTGACTAGACATTCTGGGTAAATATGATGTCATACGCTGTATTTTTGCTCTTTGACGTTGACTCAGTTTGTGTGGTTAGCAGTTGGATTATTTAAGAGTCATGTGCTATATAGTAATCTGATTCAGACACATAAGTAGACAACTTTTTCTTTCCCAAATGAGGGTGGTAATTGCCTTTATATAGTTGGGTGGATTAGCCAGTAAGATCCCAATATCTGTGCCATTCAGACAGTAGCAATACGTATTCTTATTAATATGTGGTAAAATCTTAAACTTTCGTATCATAAAGTGATTTTTTAAAAATATTTTTATTGATTTTAGAGGAAGGGAGAGGCAGAGAGATAGAAACATCAGTGGTGAGAAAGAATCATTGGTTGGCTGCCTCCTGCATGCCCCCTGCTGGGGTTCAAGCCTGCAACCCAGGCATGTGCCCTTGAATTGAACCCAGGACCCTTTTAGTCCGCAGGCTGACGCTCTATCCACTGAGCCAAACCGACTAGGGGTCATAATGTGATATTACAGATCATGTGGTTTAGCTCTTCATTAGTAAATGACAAAATGAGGCCCAGAAGATACATGAGCAATTATTGTAAGTGGTTTGTGAGTTCTGTGAATGTGGGTGTGGGAGCTGACGGCAGAGCTAGGCTCTGCTCTGCCCTGCCTTTTCTACTTCTTCAACGAAAGCTTCTTTTAAAAGTTGGATAGAAGAGACCTTCAGAATTAACCCAGACCTGTGGGTGGCCAGGCTCAAGTCCACCAGGTGGATCAGGCATCTTGGGAGGCCCTTCTCTGGTAGGAGTTCACCTATTAATGGTTTCCTTGGACGTGTTCTTAATGATCAGTGTGCTTGGAATGTTGTCTTGGTATTCTTCATTCTGTTGTCATTGGTGTATATATTGAGAAAGGATTTGCAAATCTTGAATCCATTAAGGGAAGCCTCTATATTTCAGAAGCTCAACAATAAGTTCTTTGTTGGTTTCTGTTCTGTTAAAAAGTTGGTTCCGTGGTCTAAAACATTTATCTCTTTGGGTGCCTGTAGGGAGATGTGTCAGTTTCATGTGGGAAGAGAAGATATGATATACTAGGGAACTCAAGACATTTAGAAAATACAGGTTTATACAAAGAATTTTAGGAAAAGAATTTTGTTTTCTTGAGTCTCTTGATAAATAGCAGATTGAGCTGATTTATAAATTGGCAAGTTCCTTTTATTTAGAAATCTGATTTAATAAGTTGTTAATTTGCTCTTAAATCACTTAAGGTTAATTTTTTTTTTTTTTTTTTTTTGTAATTTGAGACTAATTAGTTCAAGAACTTGTAGGTGGGGTTTCATTAATGGGCACATACATCATCATGTCCCTTCTATGATTAGTTTACATGCTGCTGAGTTCAGTGAGCATATTCTGATGTCGCTCAAGTGAATGTTTTCTGTTCAATAAATAGAACATTCTCAGTTTACTATGGCAAAACCCATTCCCAGGCCCTTTCCCGTAGAAGTTGGTGTGTCATTGATAGAAGAGCACTCTGTTCACATTTATTGAAGTCAAAGTTCTGAACTGGAAAGATGGAACGAGTTGCTATGAACATGTTCTCAAGTATTAATTTGGTCGTGAAGATGAAGAACAGGTAGCACAGATTTCTTTTTAAACCTATTTTTTGTGTTCAGAAGAAAACCTTGCTCGCTTAAAGTTGTAGTAAAATCAGTTTTGTATGTTATAAATTGCTCATTTGAAAGCCTTTCATTATGGTAAGGGTTTGTTTTGTTTTCTTTTAATCAAAAAAAGCACTTAAATGTTATTTTAGGTGGAATGTTATTTAGCTGATTTTTTGAGGCAAGTGTTTGGGGAAAAGAGACAAAGCACAATTAAAATGTGATATTGACTCATTAGATGCAACTAGAGTTCAGTGCCAAACGACTTGTGCTATTATATTCAGCTTAGTTACAACCTGAACTGCAAAGCTAAACACCCGCTCTCCATTGTCTGATTCCTACACACAGCTAAAAGTAGTCCTCGGAAACCTCGCGGGAGGCCTCGCAGCGGCTCCGACCGAAACCCCACTCTCCTCTCAGACCCGCCCGTGTTCCCCCCTCTCAGTAAACCAGAGACCAAATCTGGCGATAAGATCAAGGAGAAAGACTCCAAAAGTCTAGAAAAGAAGAGAGGAAGACCTCCCACCTTCCCTGGAATAAAAATCAAAATAACGCATGGAAAGGACATTTCCGAATTACCAAAGGGAAGCAAAGAAGACAGCCTGAAAAAGATCAAACGGACCCCGTCCGCGACGTTTCAGCAAGCCACCAAGATTAAAAAGTTAAGAGCAGGCAAGCTCTCTCCCCTCAAGTCCAAGTTTAAGGCAGGGAAACTTCAAATCGGAAGGAAAGGGGTGCAGATTGTCCGGCGGCGCGGGAGGCCGCCCTCCACCGAGAGGATCAAGACCCCGGCGGGCCTCCTCCTTAACTCGCACCTGGAGAAGCCCCAGAAGGTCCGCAAAGACGCCGACGGAGCCACAGCCCTCGCCAAGGAAGAGAAGACGGTGGTCAGACAGAGCCCTCGGAGGGTGAAGCCGGTCAGGATCATCCCTTCTTCCAAAAGGACAGACACAACCATCGCCAAGCAGCTTCTGCAGAGGGCCAAGAAGGGGGCGCAGAAGAAGATCGAGAAAGAAGCGGCCCAGCTGCAGGGCAGGAAGGTGAAGACACAGGTCAAAAACATCCGGCAGTTCATCATGCCCGTGGTCAGCGCCATCTCCTCGCGGATCATCAAAACCCCCCGCCGGTTCATCGAGGACGAGGACTACGACCCTCCTATCAAGATCGCCCGCCTGGAGCCCGCCCCCAGCAGCAGGTTCGGCGCCGCGTCCTGCGAGTCCTCCGAGAAGTCGAGCGAGAAGTCGAGCGCTGCCTCGCAGCACTCCTCGCAGCTGTCCTCGGACTCGTCGCGCTCCAGCAGCCCCAGCGTGGACACCTCTACGGATTCCCAGGCCTCGGAGGAGATCCAGGGGCTCCCCGAGGAGCGGAACGACACCCCCGAAGCGCACACCCCGCTGCCCGTTTCCCAGTCCCCAGAAAGCGACAGGAACGACCGGAGAAGCAGGAGGTACTCGGTGTCGGAGAGGAGTTTTGGGTCTAGGACGACGAAGAAGCTGTCCGCGCTACCGAGCGCGCCCCCCGCGCAGGCCTCGGCCTCGCCGCCGCCGCCGCTGCTGTCGCCGCCGCCACCCCTGCAGTCGGCCGCCGGCCTCTCGGACCCCACGCCCTGGCTGCTCCCCCCCACCATCCCGCTGGCGTCGCCCTTCCTGCCCGGGCCGGCCGCACCCATGCAGGGCAAACGCAAGTCCATCCTGCGAGAGCCCACGTTCCGCTGGACATCGCTGAAGCACTCGCGCGCCGAGCCGCAGTTCTTCTCCTCCGCCAAGTACGCCAAGGAGGGGCTCATCCGCAAGCCCGTCTTCGACAACTTCCGGCCGCCACCGCTCACGCCGGAGGACGTGGGCTTCGCCTCGGGCTTCTCGGCTCCGGGCGCGGCCGCGCGGCTCTTCTCGCCGCTGCACGCGGGGCCCAGGTTCGAAGTGCACAAGAGGAGCCCGCTGCTGCGGGCGCCACGCTTCACGCCCAGTGAGGCGCATTCCCGCATCTTCGAGTCCGTCACCCTGCCCAGCAGCCGGGCCCCCGCGGCCTCGCCAGGCGTGTCCAGCCGGAAGAGGAAGAGGAAGGTGTTCAGCCCGCTGCGCGCCGAGCCCAGGTCGCCCTCGCACTCCATGAGGACGCGCAGCGGCCGGCTGAGCGCTGCGGAGCTGTCGCCACTCACCCCGCCGCCCTCTGTCGCCTCCTCCCTGAGCATCTCTGTGAGCCCTCACGCCGCCAGTGCCTTAAACCCCGCCTTCACCTTTCCTGCTCACCCCCTGGCTCCTGGGGAGGCCGCGGAGAAGACCCCAAGGCCCAGGAAGCAGCCCGGTGCCCCCGCAGACCCCTTCGCAGCCGGTGGCCCGACGCCGCTCTTCCCCTGGTTCACCCCCGCCGCCCAGGCCGACAGGGGCAGGACCAGGGACCGAGCCCCCGAGGAGCCGTCCAGGGACCGAGACGCCGCAGATAAGACCTCGGAGAAGGACAAGAGCAGAGAGCGGGACCGCGAGCGAGAGAAGGAGAACAAGAGGGAGTCCCGCAAAGAGAAACGGAAAAAGGGATCTGAGAGTCAAGGCAGTTCCGCTTTGTACCCCGCGGGCAGGGTTTCCAAAGAGAAGGCTGTCGGGGAAGAGGTGGCTACGTCATCTTCAGCCAAGAAGGTCACGGGGCGGAAGAAGTCTTCATCCCTCGATTCTGGGCCCGAGGTTGCTGCCGTGACTCTTGGGGACACAACCGCTGTCAAAACCAAAATACTGATCAAGAAAGGGCGAGGGAACCTGGACAAAGCCACCCTGGACCTCGGCCCCGCCGCCCCGTCCCTGGAGAAGGAGAAGGCCCTCTGCCTGCCCACGCCCGCGCCCGGCGTTAAGCATTCTGCGTCCTCCATCGGCTCCATGCTGGCGCAGGCGGACAAGCTCCCCATGACCGACAAGAGGGTCGCCAGCCTCCTCAAAAAGGCCAAGGCCCAGCTCTGCAAGATCGAGAAGAGTAAGAGTCTTAAACAAACCGACCAGCCCAAAGCACAGGTACTCTTTTCCGTGTTGCCTGGTGACCTCCATAACGTCCAGCCCCTTCTAGGAGCCAGCTTTAGGCTGAGGGTGGTCTCAGTTCTGTCCAGTCGCAGGAATCAGAGAAAGGCAGAGGAAGGGGTGACGTCTGCAATGACCCTTTAAGGACAGATAGGGTTTAGATTGGTAGACAGTGATAGGGGAGAGCATTGCAAGGAGAGGGAACGGGAGGTAGAGACACATTTGAGGGGCGGTGAGTAGTTAGGCTGTAGTCAGGAAAGGGGTGAGCTAAGGCCCACAGGTAGGTTGGGGCCACGTGTCGGAGAATGCGCAGTTTGTTCTTAATTGGTTTATTAGTTAGAACCTGTGACAGTTTTGAAGGTGCAATCCTGCAGTCAAGTTGTTTACTATAGAAAACGAGATGGGGGTGGCTTCTCATCCTCTAAGGGGTGTGTGTTGAGAGCAATAAGTAAATAAATAGATACAGATACACTGGAGAACCTTTTGCCTTAGGTTGTGGGACAGAAAAGCTGTTGAAGAGTTATTAAGATGAAGATAAACATATTTTTACAAAGAACAGCATTGTGTTTTTGTGTTTTTTCTTTTTACACAGTAAACCAGGCACTGGTCTTTTCTGAGAAAGCATACCAATCTTTAGGTTCTTTTAAAAAAAATTGTCATACAGTAGATGCACATTTATGCCAATATCTCAAGTCAGGTCGCAGTGAACACAGTCCTAGGTTTTTAGTGTTACTCAGCCTGAGACATATTCTACTAATTCTTCGAGTTGAGAGTTTAAGCAGGGACTTTCCTTTGACCCAATTTTGGGTGTTTTTTGGTTAGCCTCTGAGTAATGAGCAGTGGCTCTTTAAGATGAGAGACATTTTGGTTTGGAGTCTTATACTTCATTCATAGGTTATTTCCTCCTACTTCAGGGAAATACAGGAAATTGTGGTTAGGCTGAACTTCTTGATAATATACTGGCAACTTGAATTTTGAGGGGGAATTTTCAAGAAGTAGTATAATTGGGAATAGGAACTTAGTTGATTTCTGTCTTTTTCCTGCCAATGTTAGGATGCAGAAGTAGTTGATTCCTGCAAATGGATAGGGCTTATCAGCTGGAAATAACTAGAATGAGTCTAGATTATAGTAAGTTAGCCAAAAATACCCTGGCCTCATTTAATTATATTGTCAACATGTGTGGTTGTTGTTTGTTTTGGCTTACCTCCTATTTAGGGTCAAGAAAGTGATTCATCAGAGACCTCTGTGCGAGGACCCCGGATTAAACACGTCTGCAGAAGAGCTGCTGTGGCCCTTGGCCGGAAACGCGCTGTGTTTCCTGATGACATGCCCACCCTGAGTGCCTTACCGTGGGAAGAACGAGAAAAGATTTTGTCTTCCATGGGGAATGATGGTAGGTCAAGATGTCAGCCTTGAAGTCCTAGCACCCAGGTGATCTGCTGCTGATCCTTCTTGGGATGCCCTCATAGACTCTTGATAGCATCATGTATTCGTCTGGATCCTCTAAAAACAGATGGCAAGGGAGTGTTCAATGAACAAGGATTCTCATTAGAGAAACTGTCTGTGAGGCACTATGGGGAGGGAGCCAGGGAAGGCTGGGAGAGCTGTCAGTCAATGAAGGAGGGAGGGAATCTTTGGGCACAACCTTCCTAGACGGCCCTGCAGGGTAAAAAGGTTTGGCAAGACAGTCCTTGAGCAAAAGTGGACTGCCAGAGGAATCTTGTGTCCCTTCAGAACAGGTCTGTCTTAGCATTCCTATCCTGCTCACTGCCTGGGATACCTCCCATGGTGGTAGACCCGTGCTGTGGATTTCAGAGCTCAGCATCTGGGGCTCAGGGTCAATCATGTATTTGGGGGTTAGTGAAGCTCATTCTCATGGTCACCCAATAGCTCTTAGATGATGGGTAAATGCTCATTAAAATGTAGAGGTGTAGGCATTTCTCTGAAGCAGTCATTTCATTTTCTTGAACTTCGAGTTACACTATGTTTTGTTTTCTGTATTTGGGTTTCTACTTTCTTTAAACTGCAAGTTTAAAGGCATTTAATAACATTTAACTAATTATTTAAACAGGCTTTCAGTTCTGCATCTGACTCTTTAATGTATTCCATTTCACTTTTGGAGTCCCAATGAAAACAAAGCTTGAGTGTATCTAGTGATATAAATTGATTTTGAAGCTCTCCACCTCTTCTCCCAGGAAAGAATCAGATCCTTTCTCAGAACTAACAATGCGTTTCTTTAACAGACAAGTCCTCAATCGCTGGCTCAGAAGATGCCGAACCTCTTGCTCCACCCATCAAACCAATCAAACCCATCACCAGAAATAAGGCGCCCCAGGAGCCCCCTGTGAAGAAGGGAAGACGCTCCAGGCGGTGTGGGCAGTGTCCTGGCTGCCAGGTGCCCGAGGACTGTGGTGTCTGTACTAACTGCTTGGACAAGCCCAAGTTTGGTGGCCGCAATATAAAGAAGCAATGCTGCAAGTGAGTGGGCTCTTCTCGGAGGGCGGCCTCCCCTCCGTGAAGAAGGTTTATTTGTGCTCGGTTTGTTGCAAAGATGAACCCGAAAACTGAACGTGGTTGTACTCAGTTCTTAGGTTTCAGGGTTAGCTGCACAGTGTGGCTAGGTGTGAGTTGTGCTTTATTTTTATTTTATGTTTTTAAAAATATTTTTATTGATTTCAGAGAGGAAAGAAAAGGGAGAGAGCTAAAAACATCAACGATGAGAGAGAATCCTTGATCAGCTGCTTACTGCATGCCCCACAGTGGGGATCAAGCCCCCATAAGCTGGGCATGTAACCTTGATTGGAATCGAACCTGGGAGCCTTTAGCCCTCAGGCCAATGCTTTATCCACTGAACAACACCAGCCAGGGCAAGCTGTGCTTTAAATATATTTTATTGATTTTTCATAGAGAGGAAGGGAGAGGGATAGAAAGTTAGAAACATTGATGAGAGAGAGACATCGATCAGCTGCCTCCTCCTGCACAACCCTTACTGGCGATGTGCCCGCAACCAATGTATGTGCCCTTGACCAGAATCAAACCTGGGACCTTTCAGTCTGCAGGCTGATGCTATATCCACTGAGCAAAACCAGTTTTGGCGGCAAGCTGTGCTTTAAATAAGACACTCTCTGGGGCAGGACTGTCTAGTAGAATATTCTACAGCGGTAGAAATGCTTTGAGCTGCTCAGTGCACTATGGTGGCCATTAGCCCAATGTGGTTGTGGAACGATTGAAATGTGGTGAATGACCGAGGAACTACATTTTTTGTCACATTTTATTTGAATTAATTTAAATTTACATAGCCACATGTGCTTTGGGGCTACCATATCAATGCAACTTGAGGGGCTTGCTACTTGAAAACTGACAAATTTAGGCATATTTATCAGGTCAGCCGAAATTCCCTTTATTTTTATGACTTTCAGGAAGTGTTGGTGATATCTGCCTATGTCTCTGCTATCTCTTGGGATAGTTTCATGCCTGTGGGATTTGTGATACGGTCATTGTGATTATCTTTTCTCCCTTTCTTAGTCACTTTGTGGATGCATTTTAACTCTCTGGGTAATTTGTCTAAAGTGGATCAGTAGAATTGCACAGACAGACTTTTTGGGAATTGAGCATCTCAGAAAGTGCCTGGAATCAGGAGTGGATTTTATCAGTAGACATTTTCTGAATGAATGAATAACGTGGAAGTGACTTATATAAAACCAATGGAAGCAATGCTGCGTTACTCACTCCAGGGAGGCAGTTCCCAGGAGACAGCAGGTAGTTCTGTGCTTTTGGTTTTGTCATTCTGGCTGTAAGCAAGAATTTTGTCTCCATCTCATTCATGTAAAGGAGCGAGAATTCACAGGTCAGCAAAAAGGTAAAATCATACTGAATTTTGGGGGTGAAATGGACTCAGTTACATTTTACACTTTAGATTAAGTTTGAATTTCATTAAATTGGGTAGTATAACCTATCTAATAAAAGAGTAATATGCAAATTGACCATCACACCAAGACATAAGATGGCCATCACAAGATGGCCTGCAGGGGAGGGCAGTTGTGGGAAGTTAGGGGTGACCAGGCTTGCAGGGGAGGGCAGTTATGGATTATCAGGCAAGCTGGGAGGGTAGTTAGGGGTGACTGGGCCAGCAGAGGAGGGCAGTTAGGGGAGACCAGGTCAGCAAGGGAGGGCAGTTGTGGGGGACCAGGCCTGCAGGAGAAGGCAGTTGTGGGGGACCAGGCCTGCAGTGGAGGGCAATTGGGGTAGGGGACAGTACCAGGCCTGCAGTGGAGGACAGTTCTGGGGGGCCAGGCCAGCAAGGGAGGGTAGTTGGGAGCCAGCAGTCCTGGATTGTGAGAGAGATGTCCAGCCACTGGGATTGGGCCTAAACAGGCTGTTGGACATCTCTCAAGGGATCTCAGATTGGAAAGGGTGCAGGCTGGGCTGAGGGACACTCACTCCAGTCCCCCCACCCCCCGCCATGCACGAATTTCGTGTACCAGGCCTCTAGTATATATATAATAGTAATAAAAGGGTAATATGCTAATTAAACCAGACATCCTTCCAGACGAAACCGGGGCTGCAAGGGAAGTTGGGGTCCCAGGTGCCACAGGGAAGCCGGTGCTAGCAGCCAGTCCATTTTGTAATCAGTTTACTCTAAATGAATATTAATCTCATAAGGGGACAGAACTGATTTGAGTATAAAAAATATCAACCGATGGTTTTGTACTAGATTATAAGAAACTTGAGTCTCATTTAAAAAATAATTTGGGCCAAAACCGGTTTGGCTCCGTGGATAGAACGTCAGTCTGTGGACTGGAGGGTCTCAGGTTCGATTCCGGTCGAGGGCATGTACCTTGGTTGTGGGTATATCCCCATTAGGGGGTATGCAGGAGGCAGCTGATCAATGTTTCTCTCTTATCGATGTTTCTGACTCTCTATCCCTCTCTCTTCCTCTCTGTTAAAAATCAATAAAATATATTTTTTAAAAATAATAATAATTTGGTATTTGCTCCTTTTAGAACTTAAAGATAGGAACTGATTGAAGTCGTCAAAGGCTCCAGCTTCATCTGTGTAATGAGCCGTTCTTTTTTCAGTTCTCCGAATGGCCCCGGATAAAGATTCCCTGCTTTTTGCAGACAAATTAACACTTGTCCGAATTGCTTCTCGTCTAAGTACCACTCACTTTATGATACCCCTTGTTCTCCTAGGATGAGAAAATGTCAGAATCTACAGTGGATGCCTTCGAAAGCCTATCTTCAGAAGCAAGCAAAAGGTGATGTTGTCAAGAGTTCTTCCCCAACATGCTTCTCTTTAAAACCGTATAGTTGTGCACGTCTAATATAAAGAAAATACTGGTTTGGTTTCTTTTTAAGTACTACTATATACTATAGGGATGAGAGAGAATCATTGATTGGCTGCCTCCTACATATTCCACATGGGATTGAGCCCACAACCCAGATATGTGTCCTGACCAGGAATCGAACCGAGATCTTGTGGTTCATAGGTTGATGCTCAACCCCTGAGCCACACTGGTTGACTTAAGTTCTACTCTTTCCCAGGGAGTTGAGGTTGTTGAAGCTGGGTGATGAGTACTTGGGAGTTCATTTTACTATCCCTTTACCTTGGAGTATGTTTGAAATTTTTCATTTTAAAAAGAAACACATTTTAAAAATTCATATAAAGATTATAATTTCTTCCATTTCCTAGAGCAGTGGTCAGCAAACTGCGGCTTGCGAGCTGTGGTTTGCCGAGCTATGGTTTGCCGCTCTGTTGACTAAAGTTTACTGACCACTGACCTAGACTCTCGATTCCAATAATTACAGGCTGTTGTTCCTTGTGATTAAGCCCCTATCCCAGTGGTTGGCAAACTCATTAGTCAACAGAGCAGCAAACCATGGCTCACGAGCCGCAGTTTGCCGACCACTGTCCTACAGCAATGAAAGTATAGCTATTCTACCTGACCAGCTTAACTTTCTTGAGCCTCTTCAGGGTCAACATTAAGTGCAGGAAACTGAGAATAAGATTGTTACATTCCTATACTTCTATTTTAAATAAAATTTTTCTTGCTTATAGATAATCATGTTTTTCCCCTAGCTGTGAAAAAGAAAGAGAAAAAGTCCAAGGCCAGTGAAAAGAAAGAGAGTAAAGAGAACAGTGTTGTGAAGAGCGTAATGGACGCCAATCAGAAGCCCATCCCATCAGCACGTGAGGACCCTGTTCCTAAGAAAAGCAACAGTGAGCCTCCCCCTCGGAAGCACATAGAAGAGAAGAGTGAAGTAGGACCCACCTCTACTCCGGGGCTTGAGCCCAAACAAGCTCCCACTCCAGCCTCCAGGAAGTCCAGCAAGCAGGCCTCCCAGCCAGCGCCAGTGCCACCCCCACAGCCATCTAACATAGCACCACCGAGGAAAGACGTCCCCAAGGCAGCTCCTAGTGAGCCCAAGAAGAAGCAACCCTCACTACCGGACTCAGGTGAGTGAGGCCGGCAGGGAGCTGCTGAGCCAGAAGAACTAGCAAAAAGCACCGATGTCTTTAACAGCATTTGGAAACCTGAAAAACCTGAAATAGATATGTTTAAGTCTTCAATGTAAGAAAATTAGCTTTTAGCCATTGCATAGTAATAAAGAAATAGAAGCAAAAAAACAATTAAGTTGTAGATACTGTCTTAATTTCCTTTTCAATGCCTAGAGTTTAAGTCGTTTTCTTTTTTCCAACAGCCTTTTCTTCCCAGGCCAATCAGTCCTAGCGGAGTCATAGCTCTTTAATACTAACTGTGAGTGTGGTAACCTCTGACTGTGATTTATTTTGAATTCTTCAGGTCCAGAGCAAAGCAAGCAGAAAAAAGTGGCTCCTCGCCCAAGTATTCCTGTAAAACAAAAACCAAAAGAAAAGGTGAGAGCTGTTTCTTTGCCATTTCTCAGGGTGTGTTCTGTTCTATAGGAAAAGAGCCTTATTCTAGATGTAATTGAGTGGATGAAACTGTGTTTTTGCTTCTTTGTAGGTGGCAGTGGAATTTAGGTTTTAGCTCATACCTTTTTTTTGACTCTTTCCCCTTGTTTTCTGTTCCTTGTGGCCCTACAAGCATATTCTATAGCTGCTTAGTACAATAGTGTTTTGCACTTAGCATCCTTTAGCAATATTTGTCAGTAATCACCATCCTTTCCTGTGTGCACTGTTTTTATGATGTGGATAGATAAAGATCTTTAAGAATTTTCTGGTTCTTTCCACCCTCTCTCCATGCTATAATAATGGTACACATGTATGTTCTGGCTGATGCTCTAAAGAGCATCCATGATGCCAAGAAGGGCAGCAAACACTAGGTTTTTAATAGGCCACACTCCAGAGTCATCACCCGGGTTCTGGCTGTGATGATGAAGCATGATTCCATTGGCAAATTTGAAATCATTGGTGATCACAGAGCTGGGAAAATTGCTGTGAACCTCATAGACAGGTTAAACAAATGTAAAGTGATCAGCCCAAATTTGATGTGCAACTGGAAGATCCAGAAAATTTGCAAAATAACCTGCTCCTGCCCCATAAGTTTGGTTTCATTATAATGACAACCTCAGCTGGCATCATGGACCACAGAGAAGCAAGATGAAAGCGCACAGAAGGAAAAATACTGGGGTTCTTTTTCTTGGAATGTAATTACATACATGCAAATAAAACGCCTTAATGAAAAAAAAGTTTGAAAAGTATTTCACTATTTCTATAGGATACTTGTGTAGGAAACATGTTTTCCCTTCTATTAATTAGGTTTGTCATTGCATTATTTTCTATTGCAAAGTGAAAGCAAGCCCTGGCCTCCATGGCTTACTTGATTGAGGATCGGCCTGTGTACAAAAGGTTGCAGGCTCCATCCCAGTGTAGGGTGTGCAGGAGGCAGCCAGTTGATGTTTTGCTCTCATATCAATGTTTCTCTCTCACTTCCTGTCTAAAAATCAATTTAAAAAAATATTTTTTATAAAGTGAAGGCAAGTAAATTGTGTTTTTGTTTTTTGTTTTCTATGCTTGTAGGAAAAACCACCTCCCGTCAACAAGCAGGAGAACGTAGGCACTTTGAACATCCTCAGCACTCTATCCAACGGCAGCAGCTCTAAGCAGAAGGTCCCAGCAGATGGAGTCCACAGGATCAGAGTGGACTTTAAGGTAAAAAGTGTCTAGTGACCACGTAGTATATTGAGTCATGGACTTTATATTTTTAAAATTATTTTTTTATGTTTCATTTACAGTTGACTTTCAATATTATGTTAGCTTCTGTTGTACAACCATCTGTAACTTATGACGTGATCACCCCAATTAATCTAGTATCCATCTGGCACGACATAGTTATTACAATATTATTCCTGTTTCAATTTTGTAACTAGCCATTTGTGCTTCTTAATCACTTCTTTTACTTATTCCCCCAATCCCCTTCTCCTCTGGCAACCATCAAAATATTCTCTGTATCTATGAGTTTGTTTCTGTTTTGTTTGTTTACTTTGTTCTTTAGACTCCACATACAAGTGAAAGCATCTGGCATTTGGCTGTGACTTATTTCACTCAGCACAATACCCTCTAAGTCAGTGGTTCTGAACCTTTGTAATGTCGGTTCTCCCACAGTTGAGAATCACTCCTGTAGAGCTGAAGACCATCGGAAAACACAGATACTTACATTACAATTCATTAACAATAGCAAAATTACAGTTATGAAGTAGCAACGAAAATAATTTTATGGTTGGGGGTCACCACAACATGAGGAACTATATTAAAGGGTCACGGCATTAAAACAGTTGAGAACCACTGCTAGGTCCATTCATGTTGTTGTAATTAGCAAGATTTTGTGGCTGAGTCATGTTTCACTGTGTAAATGCCCCCACTTCTTTATCCATTTGTCTGTTGATGGGCACTTAAGTTGCTTCCATACTTGGCTATTGTAAATAATGCCACAGTGAACATATGGATGAGTGTCTTTTTGATTGAATGTTTTGGATTTCTTCAGAAAAATACCCAGAATAGCAATTGCTGAGTCCTTTGTCTCTTCTTATAATCTTTGTTTTAAAGTCTGTTTTGTCTGGTATAAGTATTACTATCACAGCTTTTTTTTTTTTGCTTGCTCCATTTTCATGAAATAGCTCTTTTTGACACTTGATCTTAGCCACAAGGCCGAGAAGTGATTAAAATATCTTTTTTTTATTCCTTTATTTTCTCTGTGACTTTCCATCTGACATGAGTCTCGTGTTAACAGCATATGTAAGATTGTATCCATTCAGCTTCCCTGTGTCTTTTATATACATACATACATATATATATATTTTTTTAATAATTACCAATTGTACTTTTTTTTAATTAAATCTTTATTATTCAGATTATTACATTTGTTTCTCTTTTTCCTCCTCCATAGTACCCCTCCACCCAGCTCCCACCCTTCCCTCTGCCCTTACCTTCCTCCCATTGACCTCATCCATAGGTGTATGATTTTTGTCCAGTCTCTCCCTGTACACCCCTCACCCCTTTTCCCCTGAGAATTGTCAGTCCACTCCCTTTCTGTGCTCCTGATTCTGTTATATTCACCAGTTTATTCTGTTGATCAAATTTTTAATTCACTTAATTTTTAGATTCACTTGTTGATAGATATGTATTTGTTGTTCATAATTTTTTGGCTTTTACCTTTTTCTCCTTCCTCTTCTAAAAGAGTACCTTTCAGCATTTCATATAATACTGGTTTGGAATTGATGAACTCCTTTAGCTTTTTCTTCTCTGTGAAGCTCTTTATCTGCCCTTCAATTCTGAATGATAGCTTTGCTGGATAGATTATTCTTGATTGTAGGTTCTTTCTATTCATCACGTTGAATATTTCTTGCCACTGCCGTCTGGCCTGCATCGTTTCTGTTGAGAAATCAGCTGACATTTCATATGGGTGCTCCCTTGTAGGTAATGAACTGTTTTTCTCTTGCTGCTTTTAATATTCTCTCTTTGTCTTTTGCTCTTGGTATTTTAATTATGATGTGTCTTGGTGTGCTCCTCTTTGGATTCCTTTTATATGGGGTTCTGTATGCTTCCTGGACTTGTAAGTCTATTTCTTTTACCAGATGTGGGAAGTTTTCAGTCATTATTTCTTTAAATAGGTTTTCAGTATCTTGCTCTCTCTCTTCTTCTGGCACTCCCACAATTCTGATGTTGGTACGCTTGAAGCTGTCCCAGAGGCTCCTTACTTATCTTCACATTTTTGGATTCTTTTCTCTTCTTGCCTTTCCAGTTGAATGTTTTCTGCTTCTTTATATTTCAAATTTTTGACTTGATTCTTGCCTTCCTCTAGTCTGTTGTTAGGTGTCTGTATAATATTTTTTATTTCAGTCAGTGTCTCTAGTTGGTCCTTTTTCATCTCCTCTAGGCTCTCGCTAATTTTATCCAGCTTTTCTAGCATATTCTTGAAAAACCTTATAAGCGTAGTTTTGAACTCTATATCCAGTCTTTTTTTTCCCCCTCCATTTCTTTTGTTTGTTATCCCTTCCCTTGTCTCGGCATTTTCATTATGTCGGGAGAACTTCTGTGTTGGATTCAGCCTTATGATACCAGACTTGAAAAACCGAAGAAGCCTCTGTTGAGCTTGGGATGGGTGGAGTCTCAGGGCTTAAGGGACCGCTTTGCTTTCCAGTCGGCCCCGCCCTCCACGGTCCCTGAGTCTCACGTGACTGGGTAATCGCTGGAGCGGTCCTTGTGTGCGCGCGCCCGCAGTGCCACTAGACTGCTGCCTTTCTGGCTACGCTGTGCTCCAGGACCACACAAGTCTAGGTCGCCAGGGTTTCACTCGAAACAGGGGCTTAGTGGAGTCAGAAGTGGCACAGTTGGGAGGGTCTGTCTCCCACCCACTCGTGAAAGCCAGTGGCACCATCAGCAGTCTGTCCTCTGCGCAGTGCTGTGCGCGCCACCAGACCTCCGATCCTTTGCGTCTCCCCTAAATTTCCGCGCACCTCTCCCTTTTCACAGTCCAAACTCCCCCCGAATGAGTTTCGGCTGGATCTGGGGTTTAATGTCGTAAGATAGGGGTTCAGTGCCTTTGAGAGTCTCCGTTTCCCTCCTGCCAGAGAAAACCAGCCAGGTATTCCGGCACCCGCTCTCTCCACGCACGCGTCTCTGTACCTCATGCAGCTCCTCTGGGTCTCTGTGAGCCCCTCTCCTTCCTTCTAGCTGTAGAACTTCCACTCAGCCAGTTTTCCTGTGGTTCTGGATGATGTCCGTTCTGTCTTTTAGTTGTAGTTTTGAAATTGTTGTGCGAGGCAGCAGTGTAGGTGTTTACCTATGCCGCATCTTGGATTCTCCTATATATATATATATTTTTTTTTAATTGATTTTTCACAGAGAAGAAGGGAGAGGGATAGAGAGTTAGAAACATCGATGAGAGACATCGATCAGCCGCCTCCTGCACATCCCCTTCTGGGGATGTGCCTGCAACCAAGGTACATGCCCTTGACTGGAATTGAACCTGGGACCTTTCAGTCCGCAGACCTATGCGCTATCCACTGAGCCAAACCGGTTCCAGCTTCCCTGTGTCTTTTGATGGGAGCATTTAAGACCTTAGTATTTAAAGTAATTTTTTTTTCTTTTTCTTTTTTTTTTTTAATTAATTTTTATTAATTTTTTATACATATCTCCCCATTGCCCCCCCTCCCTCCCAGGCGTACCCCGACCCCCCAGTGTCTGTGATCATTGGTTATGTTTATAAGCATGCATACAAGTCCTTTGATTGATCACTTATTTACCTCACCTAACTTTAATCTTTCTGCTATAATTTCACAGTCTGTTTGATGCTTTATGATTTTTGTCCTCCTGAGAATTATCAGTCTACTCCCTTTCTGTGCTCCTGATTCTATTATATTCACCAGTTTATTCTGTTGATCAGATTTTTAATTCACTTAATTTTTAGATTCACTTGTTGACAGATGTGTATTTGTTGTTCATAATTTTTTGTCTTTTACCTTTTTCTTCTTCCTCTTCTAAAAGGGTACCTTTCAGCATTTCATATAATACTGGTTTGGAGTTGATGAACTCCTTTAGCTTTTTCTTCTCTGTGAAGGTCTTTATCTGCCCTTCAATTCTGAATGATAGCTTTGCTGGATAGATTATTCTTGGTTGTAGGTTCTTGTTGTTCATCACGTTGAATATTTCTTGCCACTCCCGTCTGGCCTGCATCGTTTCTGTTGAGAAATCAGCTGACAGTCGTATGGGTGCTCCCTTGTAGGTAATAAACTGTTTTTCTCTTGCTGCTTTTAATATTCTCTCTTTCTCTTTTGCTCTTGGCATTTTAATTATGATGTGTCTTGGTGTAGTCCTCTTTGGGTTCCTTTTCTTTGGGGTTCTGTGTGCTTCCTCGACTTGTAAGTCTATTTCTTTTACCAGATGTGGGAAGTTTTCAGTCATTATTTCTTTAAACAGGTTTTCAGTATCTTGCTCTCTCTCTTCTTCTGGCACCCCCACAATTCTGATGTTGGTACGCTTGAAGCTGTCCCAGAGTCTCCTTACATTATCTTCACATTTTTGGATTCTTTTCTCTTCTTGCTTTTCCAGTTGAATGTTTTCTGCTTCTTTATATTTCAAATTTTTGACTTGATCCTTGCCTTTCTCTAGTCTGCTGTTAGTACTCTGCATAATAGTTTTCATTTCAGTCAGTGTATTTATTATCTTCTCTTGGGTCTCACTAAATTTATCCATCTTTTCTAGCATATTCTTGCAAAACCTTATAAGCGTGGTTTTGAACTCTATATCCAGGCGTTTTTTTTCCTCCATTTCTTTTGCTTGTAATCTCTTCCCTTGTCTCGGCATTTTCACTGTGCCGGGGAAACTTCTGTGCTGGATTCAGCTGCAGAAGCCTCTGCCGAGCTTGGGAGGGGTGGAGTCTCAGGGCTTAAGGGACCGCCTTGCCTTCCAGTCGGCCCCGCCCTCCACGGCCTCTGAGTCTCACGTGACTGGGTAATGGCTAGAGCGGTCCTTGTGCGCTCGCACCCGCAGCGCCTCCAACCGCTGCCTTTCCGGCTCCCCTGCGAACCAGGACCACACGAGTCTAGGTCCCCAGGGTTTCGCCCAAAACAGGGGCCCAGTGGACTCAGAAGTGGCACAGTTGGGAGGGTCTGTCTCCCGCCCACTCGCGAAAGCCAGCGGCACAATCAGCAATCTGTCCTCCACGTGGTGCCGTGCGCGACCGGATCTCCGATCCTTTGCAACTCCCCTAAATTTCCGTGCACTTCTCCCTTTTCACAGTCCAAACTCCCCCGTATGAGTTTCGGCTGGATCTGGGGTTTAGTGTCGTAAGGTAAGGGGTTCAATGCCGTTGGGAGTCTCCGTTTCCCTTCCGCCAGAGAAAGCCAGCCAGGCACTCCGGCACCCGCTCTCTCAGCGCGCGTCTCCGTACCTCAGCTTTTTGCAGCTCCTCTGGGTCTCCGTGAGCCCCTCTCTTTCCCTCTAGTTGTAGAACTTCCACTCAGCCAGCTTTCCTGTGGTTCTGGATGATGTCCGTTCTGTCTTTTAGTTGTAGTTTTGAAATTGTTGTGTGAGGCAGCAGTGTAGGTGTTTACCTATGCCGCCATCTTGGATTCTCCCCTAAAGTAATTGTTGATAGATACATAGTTATTGCCATTTTATTATTCAAACTGTGATCTTTTTCTTATTCTTCTTAAAGAAGACCTTTTAACATTTCCTCTAATACTCATTGGTGGTGATGAACTCCTTTAGTTTTTTCTTTTCTGGAAAACTCTTTATCTATCCTTCGATTCTGCTTTGCTGTATAGAGTAATCTTGGTTGTGGGGTTCTTGCTTTTCATCACTTTGAATGTTTCTTATCACTCCCTTCTGGCCGGCAAAGTTTCTGTTGAGAAATCAGCTGGCAGTCATATGGGCGTTCCCTTATAGGTAACTGCTTTTCTCTTGCTGGTTTTAAGATTCTGTCTTTGTCTTTAACCTTTGTCATTTTAATTACAATATGTCTTGGTGTGGGCCTCATTGCATTAAACTAATTTGAGACTATGTGCCTCTGGGACTTGTATGTCTGTTTCCTTCAACAGGTTAGGAAAGTTTTCTGTCAATTGTTTTTCTTTTTTATTGTTACAGTGTTACAGATCTTGCCTGATTTCTGTCATTTTTTCCAAATACCTTTTCAATTCCTTGTTCTCTCTCTTCTCCTTCTGGTACCTCCGTGATGCAAATGTTGATTCACTTGAAGTTGTCCTAGAACCTCCTTACCGTAATCTCATTTGGGGGTATTTTTTTTTTCCTTTTTGCTGTTCTGATGGGGTGTTTTATGCTTCCTTATATTCCAAATCTCTGATTTGATGCTTTGCTTCATCTACTCTACTAGTACTATTGATTTCCTGTAATACATTCATCATTTCAGATAGTGTATTCTACATGTTTGACTGTGGTATTTTTTTGTTTTCTATCTCATTCATGTTTACTATTTCTTTGTTTCTCATTGAGTTCCTCTATTGTTCCCCTAAATTCACATTGAGCACTCTTATAACCAGTGTTTTGAACTCTGCATCTGGTAGATTTCCTTGTCTCTATTTTTTTTAATTCTTTCTCTGGAGTTTTCTATTCTTTCACTTGGGACATGCTTCTTTGATTTCTCATTTTGGCAGCCTTCCCAAGTTCATTGCTATGGATTAGATAGAGCAGCTACGTCTGCTGGTCTTGGTAGAACAGCCTAATGTGGTAGGTGTCCCGGTGATGCAGCCTCTCTGGTCACCAGAGCAAAGCATTGGCTGTGCCCTCTGTGCGGGCTGTGTTTTCCCCCTGTTGTAGTTGAGCCTTGATTGCTATTGGTACATCAGTGGGAGGTAGGTACCCCCAGGCTGATTGACTGGTAGGGCTGTGGAGGCCACAGCAGAGGAGCTGCTGTGTAGTCACCTACCTCATGGAATAGGACTCCCTTCAGCGGAGCTCTGGTGCCTGCCCAGACTACCCCTGAATGTGTTGGTGGTTGGGTGGTGCTTCTATGTGGTCTGAGGTTATCCACTGGATGTGCTGGTGTTGGGTCTCCTGGGAGGTGCTGACCTGAAATCATTAAGCATGAACTACAAGATGATTTGCAGGTGGCTGCTACTTGTGCCTGGCATGGAGGTGCCTGGGAGAAGACTAAGCTGTCAACTGAGTTCAGCTGCTGCTATTGTTGGGGTTGGGGCTGCTTAGCAGCAAGTATGGGGCCTACTGTGGCCAGATGATGCTTGTTTGGGTTTGTTCCCTTTGAGAGATTTTAGGAAAGTCTACCGTATGAACAAGAGCAGGCCGTTTGTATGGAAAAACCACTGGAATCGTCTTGGCTGGGCCTGCAAGGTCAGGCTGTTTGTATGGAATAGCTATTGGAATCATCTTGGATGGGAAAGGGTCTTAGAGTCACTGGGACAGGCAAACTTGTTAGCCAAGTTGATGGAGACTCAGATATGGTACCACCTGCAGTGGGGGACTCCACACAGTTGGAGCTCAGAGGGAAATGAGTCTGAGTAAGGCTGTGTGCAGGCCCTTTAAGATCAACACCTTGGTCTCCCAACAACCTGCAGCTCACTCATCCACAGTCCTTGCTGGTTTTTACAGCCAGAAGTTATGGGGACTCCTCTTGGCAGCCCCAGAACCCTGGGCTGGGCGCTTAGTGTGGGGAGTCCCAGCCCCTCACAGCTAAGATACCCTCCGAATTTGTAACCACCACACATGGCCGTGGGACCTTGATCAGAAGCCAGTGTCCTTGACTCAATCAAGATAATGATGTTACTAGAGGTGTTGAAAGCAAGGAAATTTAGCACATAGGAGGGAAATGAATACGACGAACCCATATGGGTTCGTGTGTTGTGAGTGATAAAGTATATTTACATAAGAATAATGTCTGAGGAAATCATTCTTTCCCATGGGAATTATCAAAGGATGATGATAGCTTGGATCAGTAAAACTAACAGGAATTCAGTCCCAGTGTTACTTTGCATTATAGTTAGCGTGAATTAGACCCATAAAGAAGTGACTGTTTTAATAGTTGTACTAGTATCTGATAGTAAGATTTTTTTAAAGCAGCAGTTGTTTTTGAACTCTTTCAAAGGAAGTGTGCTTGATATTGTTGTGTCATTGTAAAACTTTCATAAATGGTTTTTTCTCTCCACAGGAGGATTGTGAAGCAGAGAACGTGTGGGAGATGGGCGGCTTGGGCATCCTGACCTCTCTCCCCATCACTCCCAGAGTGGTGTGCTTCCTCTGTGCCAGTAGTGGGCACGTGGAGGTGAGAGATTGCTTTTTGGTGCCCTAGCAAGTGTAATGTAGATTAGTTTTCATTAATGAAAATATCATTATACTAGAGGCCCAGTGCACGAAATGGTGCACGGGTGGGGTCCCTAGGCCTAACCTGAGATCAGGGCCATCTTGCGCCCACTCACCAGTCCCCAGTCCCGCCCTGCCTGCTGCCCATCCCATGGTTCCCTGTTTGCCATCCAGCAATTGGAGCGTGTGGGCTAGGGGGGAAGGGATCAAGAGGTCTGTCTTCCACCTGCTTGCCAGTCCCCAGTCCCACCCTGCTGCCACCCACCCCAGTTCCTATTGGCCATCCAGTGATTGGAGCCTGCAGGATCGGGGGAGGGACTAAGAGGTTTTCAGTGCACCTCATAGCAACTGTTTGATTGGTAGTTCTGGTTGTTATGCTGTTATTGTTGCTGGCCTTTTACGATATAGTATTCTTTTTTGTTAATAGGCAGCAGGTACTACCCCCTACTTAACCCAGTTAATTAGCCCTTGCTGGTTTTGCTCAGTGATAGAGAATTGGCCTGCAGACATATCCCAGGTTTGGTTCTGGTCAAGGGCATATACCTTGGTTGCAGGCTCCTGCCTGGATAGATGTGTTTCTATCACATAGATATTTCTCTCTGTCTTTCCCTCTCTCTTCCACTCTCTAAAAATCAATGGAAAAAATCTCGGGTGAGGATTAAAACATAACTAAACCAATTAATGAAATACTTTTGAAGTGTTTTAGAGATTTTAGGAAGGAATCTGCTTCATGGTAAAGTCACAAAGGTATTGAGTGAGAAAAGTTTACTCTTTACTAGAGGCCTGATTTTTCTGCTAGATGCTTAAACATGGAGAAAAATAATAGGATATTCCTCTAGGAAAAGAGATGCTTTTGATGGTGATTTTATATTGAATATCCAAACCCCCTTGTTTCTAAAGAGCTCTTTAACAATTAGTAAGAAAAAAGAGTAACACCTAGTAAGAAATAGCTTAAGGACAGGAATATATAATGCGGAAATGAGAAATAAAAATATTGTGGATGGAGGCATTGAGTCTTCTGATGGGAATTAAAGGGGGAACCACAAGATATAAAAAGGGCATTCTCTCTAGTGGAAAGCTAAATTAGTTACAGTCTTTCTTTCTGAGGGCTGTTTGGAAGTATGTACTTAATTTTAGATGGGTATACCTTCTAATCCAGCAGTTGTGCTGTAGGCATTTATCTCATGAACATAACTAGATAATGGGCAAATGTGTAAATGTATGTACACATATATGTATATGTATAATACATATAAAAACAAACCTTTTCATATACACTGAGTGGCCAGATTATTATGATCTTTGAATCTTTGAACACATAATAATCTGGCCACTCAGTGTGTGTGTGTGTGTGTGTGTGTGTTAGAGACCATGAATTCGTGCATGAGTGGAGGCCGGCCTGCTTGCTGATTGAACTCCTGGTCAAGAGGACAATTTGCATATTAGCCTTTTATATAGGATATGCACTGAGTGGCCAGATTATTATGTGTTCAGAGATCATAATAATCTGGTCACTCAGTATATATGTATAAACAGAAGGGTTTCCTTCAGTATTGTTTAAGCTAGGGCTGCTTAAATGTCATTGAAACTAAGAAATTCAGTCTGCAAGTGCCAGGGGGCACTGTACCTCTTTTCCTACTTAATTGAGTGCTTTGTATTCACATATATGCTACCCACAGGAAGCACTTATGCACCAGGATTTCAACTTCTGGGATAAAATGGTTTTTCTAGAGTGTGGTTGCTCTAATTTAAATTGCATGGCTGTGTGCAGCAATCCCACAGAATTCCTAAAGCCAGAACTGGAGGATGGATGGCACACGGCCTTATTGCCTGCAACAGTATAGCCAGTGCCTGGCAGGGTCTTGCACCGGGCATGTTGTAAAAATTGTTTATGTTGACATGATTTCAGATTTTCAGAAATGTTGCAAGGGTAGTACAAAGAACCCTCATCTCCTCTTCACCTGGGGTCCTCAAATGTTAATAGTTTTCATTTACTTCTTTTCTCTTTGCGTATTTATATTTTACAAAATAACAAATAAAATATACAAACATTTTTATGTATGTAGACATATTTTTCCTAAAATATTGAGAGCAAGTTCCAGACATGTGCCATTTTACCTCAAATATTATAATTACCAAAATCAGAAATAAGGCCTGGCTGTGTCCTATGAACCAAGAGCTCACAGTTCAATCCCTGGCCAGGGCACATGCCTGGGTTGCAGGCTCAATCCCCAAACATCATTGATGTTTCTATCTCTCCCTTTCCCTTCCTCTTTGAAATCAATAAAAGTATATTAAAAAAAACAACAACAAGAAATAACATTAGTATATTATCATTATCTAATCTATGGACCTTATTTAGGTTTGACCAGTTGTCCCAATAATTATTTTAGGCAAAAGAAAATTCTGGCCCAACTGGCAAGACTCAGTGGTTGAGCATTGACCTATGAACCAGGATGTCACAGTTCAATTCCTGGTCAGGGCACATGTCTGGGTTGCAGGCTCAAACCCCAGTGTGGGTCATGCAGGAGGCAGCTGATCAATGATTCTCTCTTATCATTGATGTTTCTATCTCTCTCTCCCTCTATCTTCCTCTCTGAAATCAATAAAATGAATACAAAAATATTTTTTAAAAAAAAGAAAATTCTGGGTCACCCTTATTGAAATTTTTTAAAATATCGATATGAAAATAATTTATTTCTAAAATTAGACATGGAAAGGATAAACCAGAGCTTATAACTGTTTAGAATATTGTAGAAAAATCTTTAAAACCTTCCCTATTTCCCCCTACCCCACTCCTTTACATTCCCAAAGCTCTTTGTTTATAGCTATCTTATGTCACTTAGCACATCATATGAAATCTTGGGCTGTATTTATTTTGTTATTTTATCATTTTATTACTCCCACATTAGTTCCCTGAATCTCCTGCAATGCCCTATATTGTGCTGTTGAAAAAATATACTCATTGCATACTGACTATATATTGAATAAAATATAGAGAGCACTATACTCCTAACTCCCTAAGGATGTGTGTAGGATTTGGCTGATATATCTGCATGCTATTTTATAACTTTTTTCTCCCATCTTTCCCCAGTTTGTGTATTGTCAAGTCTGCTGTGAGCCCTTCCACAGGTTTTGTTTAGAGGAGAACGAGCGCCCCCTCGAGGACCAGCTGGAAAACTGGTGTTGCCGACGTTGCAAGTTCTGTCACGTTTGTGGAAGGCAGCATCAAGCCACAAAGGTACATGGCTAAGCAATAGAACTGCTTGGAGGATAACTATCTTTATCCCTGCCTTTTCCTTTAGGATTTTGCATCTGCTTTTTCTCTTGGCTTAGGCTGTTTTGTGTTTTAATTTTTGGGATATTACACAAGACATGGCATTGGATAAAATCTCCCAAATAAGTCAAGTCTACCTGATAAGGATACTCACCACTGAGTGCCTTTGGCAGGAATTAAATTCATGGGCTTTAATGGGGAGTACACAATTTATGAGGAAATATACCTGCTAGATGGGTGTGCTTTACTTATTTGAAGATAAGTATAAAGTGAGATGTGCAGCAATAGGTGTTCAGTGAGGTAAGGTGATGCCCATGCTTTTGCTCCATGTTTGTCTTAACAGCAGCTGCTGGAATGTAATAAGTGCCGAAACAGCTATCACCCTGAGTGCCTAGGACCTAACTACCCCACCAAACCTACAAAGAAAAAGAAAGTTTGGGTGAGTGCACACATCATGTGTTCCAGAGAGGACTGTCATGCAGCTGGGCTTGGGTGACTTACATTAGGAATGTCCTTGCTTGAGGATATCAGGGTAACAATTATTTTGGCCTTGCTATTAGAAAAAGCTATCCCAGGAGAGAAGTCAACTCTACATATTTATGATCTTTTTAAATCAGAGGAGATACTAATGATAAGAAATCCTACTGCGTTTCTTTCCTTCCTTTCCAGATCTGCACCAAGTGTGTGCGCTGCAAGAGCTGCGGATCCACAACCCCAGGCAAAGGCTGGGATGCGCAGTGGTCCCACGACTTCTCACTGTGCCACGACTGTGCCAAACTCTTTGCTAAAGGTGCCGCCCGGAAGGGTTTTGTCGAATTTTAGATGTTGTTGATGTTTTGGAGGTGACCTGAACACTCAAGTGGAATAAGATAAATGTCTTACACGTCTTTTCAAGGTTTCCATTTAGACACATTACTAAGTTTTTGGTCTTGCTTTCTTTTACACAGAATTATAGCAACGAGGCATGTTTTATTATGTTATGGGAAGAATTAAGTAGTTTGTTTTTTTTATAAGAGTTAATAACCACAAAGAAATTCTCTGAGCCAGTATTTCCCAAAGTGAGGTACGTACATAGATATTAGATTATTTCAGAAATGATTTTATGTGGTACTGAGGCAACTATTTTACTTTATTTTCTTTTATGTTTAATTATTAAGATGATTGGGATGCCATTAGTCAACATGAACATGTGGGTTTCTGTGTGACAAGATCTGTGTAGTGCACTGTGTGCCCAACACCCAGAGTCAAATCCTCTGTCACCATATATTAATTAGGTTCCTCTTTCCCCACCCCTTTCTCTCTGGCAACCACCACACTGCTATTTATGTTCATTAGTTTCAGGTTTATATCCCACACATGAGTGAGATCAGAGGGTTCTCAGCTTGTTCTGACTGACTTATTTTACTCAGCATCATGTTCTCAAGGTCCCTCCATGCTGTTGCCAATGGCACTATTTCATCCTTTCTTGTGGCTGAGTAGAACTCCGCCGTGTGTGGACCACGTCTTCTTTATCCAGTCCTCTTTTGAGGGCACTTTGGCTGTTTACGTGTCTTGGCCACCATGAATAGTGCTGCAGTGAACATAGGGGCACATATATCTTTGTAAAGACATGATTTCAAGTTTGGGGATATATGCCCAGGAGAGGGATTCCTGGGTCTTATGATAGCTCTCTTCTTAATTTTTTGAGGAATCACCAGACTGCTTTCCATTGCAGCTGCACCAGTCTGCATTCCCACCAGCAGTGAATGAGGGTTCCCTTTTTCCCACAACCTCTCCAACACTTGTTGCTTATCTTGTTGATAACGGTCACTCTAACAGGTGTGAAGTGGAATCTCATTGTAGTTTTGATTTGCATTTCCCTAATTGCAAGTGAGGTGGAATATCTTTTCATATATCTATTGGCTGTTTGTATGTCTTCTTGGGAGAAGTGTATTTTCAGGTCCTTTGCCCACTATTTGAGTCATTTGTTTAGTGTTGACTTTTATGAGTTCTTTATATATTTTGGAGATTAAACCTTTGTAGGAACTATTGTTTGCAAACATCACCTCCCATCCGGTTGGCTGCCTCTTTGTTTTGTTGTCAGTTTCCTTTGCTGTGCAGAAGCTTTTTAGTTTGATGTAACCCCATTAATTTATTTTTGCCTTTACTTCCCTTGCCTTTAGGATCAAGTTCATAAAATATTCTCTATGACCAAGATCCTTAAGTTTGATGCCTATTCTTTCTTATATGTAGCTTATTGTTTTAGGTCTTACATTTAGGTCTTTGCTCTATTTTGAATTAATTTTTGTATATGGAGACAAATTAATCTAGTTTCATTTGTTTGCATGTCTCTGAATTGCCAGATGTTTTAGCTCTGTGATCTCCTAGAATTTCTATCGCTTCCTTAAAACAGTACAGCCCGCTGCTTGGGGGGGGGGGTGTATGTTTGCCCTCACCATAATCGAAACCCTTGGCCTCCATCTCTGTGGGTCCCGCCCCGAGCACCCCTCCTGGGGATTAGTCACAGAGGGAAACATCAATTCTACTCTATAGCTCTTGGGATACAGACAATATGCTCCTGGACCCAAGGGCATCAGGATCGAGTTTGGGGAGTCCAAGCAGCAGCAGAGCTCTGATTCCGTGGTTTTTTTGTCTGAAACATTACCACCAGCCAACAGTAGAGAGTTGCATGGGAGAACCTTGTGCTCTGTCAGGCAGACCTGTTTGTTCCCTCCCCACTCTGAAAGAAGCACCGGCCACCCCAGATTTCTCCCTGCTCCTGGCCAAGCAGCCAGCTCCTGGCTGCAGGGCTGCATCTCTGGGCCATCTGTGCTTCCCTCCCTTCTCGTCCCCGTGTTTATTCCTGGTGGCCCACCTGCAGGTGCTTCTGTGCAGGACTCTCAGGCATGTCTCTGTGCTGAGCAAGGGTTTCTTTGTTGAATTAGAGTTGGTTAACTTGTTGAAGTTTCAGGGGAGAGAACCAGGTGAGCTGCCACTCCTCTGATGTCAGTTTCAAATATTCAAACATTTTTCTTCAATAGTTACCCTAGAGACCCAGCCAGCATGGCTCAGTGGTTGAACCAGGAGGTTATGGTTTGATTTCTGATCAAGGCACATGCCCGGGTTGCATCCTCAATCCTCAGTGAGGGGCATATAGGAGGTGGCCTATCAATGATTCTCTCTCATCATTGATGTTTCCATCTTTCTCTCCCTCCCCCTTCCTCTCTGAAATCAATAAAAATATTTTTTCTTAAATAGTTGTGCTGGAGAAAACATCTAAGTAATTCATTGAACTCATCATTTTATTCACTTAGAATAAATATGATGTAAAAGGTCACTCTGAAGCTATTTAAAATAGGCAAATCAGTATTAAGTCTATTAGGTAAAAACTATGGGATACGTGGATAAAGCAAATTAATAAAGGTACTTCATTATGCTGGAATTTAGAAGCATTCTATAAAAGCACTGAGAATAAAGAGAAGTATAAATTGTTCTATCTCAGGATCTTTAAAAATGAACCTAGAGAATAAGGAGCCTGTTTCAAGAGCTCAGAATAATCTTGCTGCTTTCCAGGTGTGTGCACATTCCCTGGTAGGTCCGTGCTAACATGTGTTAAGTAGCTCCTGCATTTTATTTATTTATTTTATTTAAAAAATACATTTTTGTTGATTTCAGAAAGGAAGGGAAAAAGAGAGAGAAGCATCAATGATGAGAGAATCATTGATTATCTGCCTGCTGCATGGGCCCCCCCACCCTTCAATCAACTGTGACCTCTTGGTTCATAGGTTGACACTCCACCACTGAAGTGTGCCGGCCGGCAGTTCCTGCATGTTAGATCAGATTCACATATAGAAGTCCAGGCCTGGGTATTCAGTGGTGTGGGAACTAAAGCACTTAGCTGAGCATGTTGCTTTGCTTTCAGGAAACTTCTGCCCGCTCTGTGATAAGTGTTATGACGATGATGACTATGAGAGTAAGATGATGCAGTGTGGGAAATGTGATCGCTGGGTCCATTCCAAATGTGAGAATCTTTCAGGTACAGAAGGTTGGAATCCTTTATTACTGTTTCATTTTCTGATAACTATACTGACAGCCCCGTAAGTTCTACCAATGTAAAAACTATGGCAGTGTTATATGAATTTTTTATAATTAACTTCTTGGTCTTTAGAATCAACAACATTGTGTGAAGTTTGTGCCCATTTATCTTGAACATGTCCCTCTGAAATATCTACTTGCTGTCTTTTGCGGGTTCCATGACCTATTGATCCCCAATAACCAAATCTGGATTAGTATTAATAACGTCTCTTGGAAGATCAATAAGTGCGAGTTCCCAGGGGGTATTAGTCTCAGTACTGTTTCTAATAGACAGCTTTCTCTGAAGTTCAGTGGCATAGTCTCCTCTTTTCCCTCTCTCCCACTCTTCAAAGCATCTTATGATTGTAGGTTTTTGCTTTCCTAGATGAGATGTATGAGATTCTGTCTAATCTGCCAGAAAGTGTGGCCTACACGTGTGTGAACTGCACTGTGCGGCACCCTGCGGAGTGGCGACTGGCCCTAGCAAAGGCACTGCAGATCTCCCTGAAGCAGGTTCTTACGGCCTTGTTGAACTCTCGGACCACCAGCCATTTGTTACGCTACCGACAGGTAGGCCCACGTCTCATTTTGGATTCTGAGAGTTTGTCCTTAGGTGGTTTTACTTTCAGAATGGTTTTTGTTTGGGTGGGTGTTTTTTCTTTTTTCAAAAAGTTTTTGCTTCATTTAGTTTTGCTTCGCTTAGTCATTTAGGTGACTTGTTTTGACCTTAAAATTATTAAAAACATTTTTAGAGCCAAGGATAGAACCTTCTAGCCTAGCTAGTGTTGCCCAGTGGTTGAGCCCCAACTCATGAACCAGGAGGTCACTGTTCAATTTCCAGTCGGGGCACATACTGGAGTTTCGGTCTCCATTCTCAGTGATGTGTGTGCAGGAGGTAGCCGATTGATGATTCTCATCACTGATGTTTCTATCATTCTCTCCCTCTCCCTTCCTCTCTCTGAAATAAAAACATTAAAAAAAAGAAGAAGAATAGGTCTTTCTTTGGGGTAAGGAATACTTTACTAGTATACTCTAAAGGCTATGGGGAGTCAATGAAGGCCTTCACCCAAAAGAGGAACCTAGCCTGGCCAGGTGGCTCTGTTAACTGGAGCATTGTCTCACACACCAAAAGATTGTAGGTTCCATACCCAGTCAGGACACATGCCCAGGTTGCAGATTTGATCCCCAGTTGAGGCAAGTTCAGGAAGCAACCAGTTGGTGTTTCTCTCTCCCTCTCAAGGTTTTCCTTTCCCTCCATTTCTCTCCCTTTTCCTCCCTCCCTTTTCTCCTCTGGTTTTCTCCCTCTGAAATCAATAAAAACACATATTCTATGCTGAAGATTGAAAATAAAAAGAGTAACCTGATCAGAGTTGCTTTTTAGGGGAAAAAAATGATTCTGACTGGAGGGAGGGAAAGGTTTGGAGACATCTGAACCTAAGCAGGACAGTTGTTAAGAGGCAGTTATGTAACCAAGGTGAAAGAGAGCATGGTGGCCTTATCTCAGATGATAAGGGGCTAGAGATGACCTTAGCTCTGGGGAACTCCTGGGGCTCCTCAAGGTACAATTTGAAAACTGCTACTGTATAGCCATACAAGTTGTGGACCGTATGTCTATACTAGTTATCGGGAACACAGGTGTAATGGTTGACAGAACCACATAGATAACGTTAACTCAGAGTTAGGCTGCTGCTTTCTCTTTAATAGAGCTTAGTTTTTTTTAACAGGGAAAATTAGCTGTGCCCTAGGTGGTTTGGCTTAGTGGATAGAGTGTTGGCCCTCAGACTGAACGGTCCTGGTTCGATTGTGGATAAGGGCATGCACCTCTGTTGCAGGTCTGATCGCTGGCCCTGGTTGGGGCTTGTGTGGGAGGCAGTGTGTCTCTGTCTCTCCTCCTCTCTTCTATTCTCTAAAAATCAATGGAAAAATATCCCTAGGTGAGGATTAATAAACAAACAAAAGTATATTAAAAAAGAAAATTAGGCTGAAACCGGTTTGGCTTAGTGGATGGAGCGTCGGCCTGGGGACTGAGGGGTCCCAGGTTTGATTCCGGTCAAGGGCATGTACATTGGTTGCTGGCACATCCCTTGTGGGGGGCGTGCAGGAGGCGGCTAATCAATGTCTCTCATCGATGTTTCTGGCTTTCTATCCCTTTCCCTTCCTCTCTGTGAAAAATCAATAAAAAATATATTAGAAAAAAGAAAGAAAGAAAATTAGCTGTCATTTATGTCATACTCAAAAACAACTGGACAGTTTGTGGATTTTTGTTTTTGTTTTTTTTAATATATTTTTATTGATTTTAAGGAGGAAGAGAGGGGAAGAGAAAGAAACATCAATGATGAGAAAGAATCATCAATCGGCTTTTTCTTGTACGGCCTCTACTGAGGATCAAGCCCACAACCAGGAATTGAACCTCTGACCTAGTTCATAGGTCAACGCTCAACCACTGAGCCACGCTGGCTGGGCAGTTTCTATTTCTTCATACTGGGCTTGGAATTTACCAAGCAAAATCTTAAATTAGCCTAGATAGCTGGCTCATGTTGACTTTTCCTTTTCTATAATTGGAGAAATCTCTTATTTCCATGTTCTTTCAGTTTTATAATATGAATTACCCAGTTCCATCTTTATTAATTTTAATAGAATTTGCCTAGATGCCTTATTTTCAATGTTAGATAAGTGAAACCTATCTTTCCTGGCAACAGGCTGCCAAGCCTCCAGACTTAAACCCTGAGACAGAGGAGAGTATACCTTCCCGCAGTTCCCCAGAGGGCCCGGATCCGCCTGTGCTCACTGAGGTCAGCAAGCAGGAGGATCCGCAACCTTTAGATCTGGAAGGGGTCAAGAGGAAGATGGATCAAGGGAACTACACATCTGTGGTATGTCTCTACAGCAAACTACCAGCATTTCCAGTGCCAGTTGAGTTTCCTTGGCTCTTTGTGGAAGATGGAAGTGTTAAAAGATGATTTGTATTCTATTTAGAAATGCCAAGTGGCCTTAAATACGTAAAAATATGTGGGTGGTTTTAGCTCTTTGTTTCAGAAGATTAGTGTCGTAAGTGGTACTTTTTATTTGGCTTTCATCTTGAGTTCTATGAAAATTACTTTCATATTGAAGCCATTTTTATATTAAAACTGTTTATGGTCCTGGCTAGTGTGGCTCAGTTGGTTGAGCATCATCCCATGCACCGAAAGGTCGCTGGTTCTATTCCCAGTTAGTGCAGTGCCGCCCAGAGCACAGACTTGATCCCTTGTGGAAGGTGTGTAGGACGCAGTTAATCAGTCGTTCTCTGTCATCAATGTTTCTCTCTCCTGCCCCACCCCCCTTCTCTCCCTTTCTCTCTCTCTCTCTCTCTCCCTCTCTCTCTCTCTCTCTAAAACCAGTAAAAAGATTTTTATTTTTAAAAATAACTTCATGGAAAAAATGACAGTGTGAAGTTAATTGGCTTGATCTTTTTGAAATAACATCTGAACATTGTCTTTATAGGATATTCATTTGTAGGTAGATGCATTTTAATTTTATGGTTTTCAAACTATGTAGGAAACGATTGTTAACTCATGGTCCATATTTGCTATTCAGTTATTAATTCATTTATATCATAGCCTTGCTTGGGTAACTTATCATGATACAACTAATTAGTTTGCATTCTTGCTTTACTAGCCTTCTATCTCTTGACTTCAACAAATTAATTGTGAACTGAATCTCAAATGCTTCCTCTAAAGAGAAACCACACTCGCCCTAGTGGGTGTGGCACAGGGGATAGAGCATCAGCCTATGGACTAAAGAGTTCCGGGTTTGATCCCGATCAGGGCATATGCCCAGGTTGCAGGCTATTCCCAGTAAGGAACATGCAGGAGGCAGCTGATCCATGATTCTCTCTCTCACCATTGATGTTCTATCTCTCTCTCCCTCTCCCTTCCTCTCTGGAATCAATAAAAATAACTTTTAAAGAAATATCAATAGAAACTGCACTGTATGAAACTAAGGCTTTAGCTTCTTGTGGGCCCTCTGCGCTGGGTGGTCAGAGGGAAAGGAGGTGGTTTGGAAAACACCGTGTTGAGTAATGAATGCTTTGCTTTTGTCTGCAGTTGGAGTTCAGTGATGATATTGTGAAGATCATCCAGGCAGCCATTAATGCAGATGGAGGGCAGCCGGAGCTTAAGAAAGCCAACAGCATGGTCAAGTCCTTCTTCATTCGGGTGAACCACGTTAATACACGTTAATAGCCACCTTCTTAATGCCTGTCTTCAGGGAATCTTCCCCCTACCCCCCACTCCCTCACCCAGGATCAGAACAGACCTTTTCTCTTCTACCTTGTGCTCTGCTCTCTCTATATATAAGGCATCTGGTTGTGTTCACTCCTCTGACTCCTTAAGGGGAGTTGGGAAGGACCCTGGAGTGGATGGTCTTTCCTTGGGTGGCCTCACATCATGTTTGGATAGGCAGGCACTTGTATAACGTTGTGATTTTTATGTGGTTTCCACATGAATGTTCACGTGTTTACATGCTGTTTGTTTGTTTTTCTGTTAGCAAATGGAACGTGTTTTTCCATGGTTCAGTGTCAAAAAGTCCAGGTTTTGGGAGCCAAATAAAGTATCAAGCAAGTAAGTAAATTCTGTATTACTTTTTTTCTCCTATATTTCTAGGTTGAGGTTTCTTAAGAGTAGGCTTTAATATTAAAAACTTAATTAGTTGAAATACTCTTTGAGTGCTGGCTTAGAGACAACAGTGTACGTTACAGTCTATTGTTAGAATTGGGTCCTATTTTATTTATTTCAATTGGTGTCCTCTACCTCATTTTTTATTTATTTAATAAATCTTTATTGTTCAGATTATTACAATTGTTCTTCTTTTTTCTTCCCATAGCTTCCCTGCACCCAGCTCTCACCCCACCTTCTGCCCTTACCTCGCCCCCCATTGTCCTCATCCATAGGTGTATGATTTTTGTCCAGTCTCTCCCTGCACGCCCCTCTTTCATCTCCCCCTGAGAACTGTCACTCCACTCCCTTTCTATGCCCCTGATTCTATTATATTCACCAGTTTATTCTGTTTATCAGATTTTTAATTCACTTGATTTTTAGATTCACTTGTTGATAGTTATATATTTGTTGTTCCTAATTTTTATCTTTACCTTTTTCTTCTTCTTCCTCTTCTTAAAGAGTACCTTTCAGCATTTCATATAATACTGGTTTGTTGCTGATGAACTCCTTTAGCTTTTTCTTATCTGCCCTTCAATTCTGAATGATAGCTTTGCTGGGTAGAGTAATCTTGGTTGTAGGTTCTTGCTATTCATCACTTTGAATATTTCTTGCCACTCCCGTCTGGCCTGCATAGTTTCTGTTGAGAAATCAGCTGATAGTCGTATGGGTGCTCCCTTGTAGGAAATTAAATATTTTTCTCTTGCTGCTTTTCATAATATCTCTTTGTCTTTTGCTCTTGGTATTTTAATTATGATGTGCCTTGGTGTGGTCCTCTTTGGATTCCTTTTGTTTGGGGTTCTGTGCGCTTCCTGTAAGTCTATTTCTTTCACCAAGTGGGGGAAGTTTTCAGTCATTATTTCTTTAAATAGGTTTTTAGTATCTTGCTCTCTCACTTCTGGCACCCTCCATAATTTTGATGTTGGTATGCTTGAAGTTGTCCCAGGGGCTCCTTACACTATCCTCCAGTTTTGGGATTCTTTTTCTTTTTTCTTTCCCAGATGAGTGTTTTCTGCTTCTTTGTATTTCAAATCTTTGACTTGATTCTTGCCTTCCTCTAGTCTGCTGTTAGGTCTCTGTATAATATTTTTTATTTCAGTCAGTGTATGTTTAATTTCTAGTTGGCTCTTTTTCACATCCTCGTGGGTCTCGCTAAGTTTATCAGCCTTTTCTAGGGTATTCTTGAAAAACCTTATAACTATGGTTTTGAACTCTATGTCCAGTTGTTTGTTTTTCTCCATTTCTTTTGTTTGTGATCTGTTCTTTTCTCTCGGCATTTTTGCTGCTTCCCTGAGTTGGTAGAGTAGCTTTGTGTGCTAGTTGTCCTATATGGCCCAGTAGCTCCGCCTCCCCAATTACCTGAGGTGGACTCTCTTGGTGCACCCCTTTGTGGACTGTGTGTACAGCCTTATTGTAGTTAAGTTTGTTGTTGGTATCACTGGGTGGAAATTGGCCTCCAAGCCAATTGGTTGTGAGGATCAGCTGTGTCTATGCCAGGAGAACTTCTGTGCTGGAGTCAGCCTTATGTGTAAGACTTGCAAAATTGCAAAAGCCTCTGTGCTCAACTTGGATGAGATGCAATCTCAGGGCTGAGCAAACAACCTTGGCTTCCCATCAGCCCTGCCCAAGCGGCCCCTGGGTCTCAATGTCCCTCAATAATCGCTGCAGCCCTCTCTGTGCTTGCATGCCTCCAGACCTCTGCCTTCCTGGCTCCCCTGAGTTTCCGTGCGCTCCGGGAACCCATATGAGTCTGGGTCCTCAGAATCTCGCCCAAAACTGGGGTTCAGTGCAGTTGGAGCTGGATTTCAGCACAGTTGGGTGATTCTGTGTTCCTCCCGCTAGAGAAAGCCAGCGGCACAACCAGCAGTCAGCTCTCTGTGTGCATACACCTCCAGACTCCTGCCTTTTGCAGCTCTCCTAAGTTTTCGTGCACTCCTCCCTTTTCATAACAGTTCAGACTCTGCACATATGAGTCTCGCCCAGATCTGGGGTTCAGTGCAGTCAGGAGTTTCCGTCTCCTTCCCGCAAGAAAACCATCTAGGCACTCCGCTGCCTGTCCTCTCCAAGCGCGCGTCTCCATACCTCAACTTTTTTTTTTTATATATATATTTTATTGATTTTTTACAGAGAGGAAGGGAGAGAGACAGAAAGTCAGAAACATCGATGAGAGAGAGACATCAATCAGCTGCCTCGTGCACACCCCACTATGGAGTTGTGCCTGCAAGCAAGGTACATGCCCCCAGCCAGAATCGAACCTGGGACTCTTCAGTCCGCAAGCTGACACTCCATCCACTGAGCCAAACCGGTCCCGGCTCCATACCTCAACTTTTTGCAGCTCCTCTGAGTGTTCATGAGCCCCTCTCTTTCCTTCTAGTTGTAGAATTTCCACTCAGCCAGCTTTCCTGTGGTTCTGGATGATGTCTGTTCTTTTAGTTGTAGTTTTGAAATTTGTTGTGAGAGGCAACAGTTTAGGTGTTCACCTATGCCACCATCTTGGTTTCTCTTGTGTTCTCTACCTCTTGAGTCCCCATATTCTTAAGTTTTTATTAAGGTGAATCCTTTTGAGTCTTTGAGAAAGTTATCCCTTGTTTCTGGAAGTTTCATTAGGAATCCTACATTGAGATTATGTTTTTAAAATAATATAAAATCCTATGTGCTGAAGCGGTTTACAGATTGTGATTTGTGCTCATGTTCTGGAACTGGCTCGTGCTCAGACCAAGACCCGATGAGATGAAGAATATCATTATTGCATACAATTCTGGGTCACTATGGGGTCAGTAAAGTCTGTCGATTATTTCCAGCAGTGGGATGCTACCCAACGCAGTGCTTCCGCCTTCACTTGACCATAATTATGCTCAGTGGCAGGAGCGTGAGGACAGCAGCCACACTGAGCAGCCTCCTTTAATGAAGAAAATCATTCCGGCTCCCAAATCTAAAGGGCCTGGAGAACCAGATTCACCCACTCCGCTGCACCCTCCCACACCACCGGCTTTGAGTAAGGATGCCAGTGATTGACTTTGGGAATTTAAATTTATTATCCTTGCGCATTAGAAATTTTCAGGTGATCCATAAATGTAATAAAATCATTCTTTTTGCTTCATTTGGAATGTTAATAAGGAACTTATAGAAATACTTTGATAAGTGGTGGGATAGCATAACTTAGCACACTTTTTAAAAGTGTTCATTTTATAGGTTATGGGCTGATTGAACCGAATTGTTTTATTTTTCCTGGAAATTAAAATTAGTGTCACCAATTTTAATTGGCTATCTTTGGACTTCAAGGTACTGATAGGAGTGGAGAAGATAGTCCAGAACTGAACCCACCCCCGGGCATAGAAGATAACAGACAATGTGCATTATGTTTAACTTACGGCGATGACAGTGCCAATGTAAGTACCTCGGACCAGAGTCCTACTTGCTAGAATGCTCAGAATGAGCTGTTACCTTTGTGTCTACACTTGGCTGGGTATTGTGGAACTTGGGGTTATTTCTATAACTGATTTAAAAGATGATTTGGCTGAAACCGGTTTGGCTCAGTGGAGAGAGCGTCGGCCTGCAGACTGAAAGGTCCCAGGTTCAATTCCTGTCAAGGGCATGTATCCTGGTTGCGGGCACATCTCCTGTAGGGGGCGTGCAGGAGGCGGCATATCGATGTCTCTCTCTCATTGATGTTTCTGGCTCTCTGTCCCTCTCCCTTCCTCTCTGTAAAAAATCAATAAAATATATTTTAAAAAAGAGAAAAAAAAGATGATTTGCCTTAAATTAACCTGCTGATGTCTAGTAACTTACACCTTCTCAAAAAGATTTTTTTTTAAAATATATTTTATTGATTCTTCACAGAGAGGAAGGGAGAGGGACAGAAAGTCAGAAACATGGATGAGAGAGAGAGATGTCGATCACCCGCCTCCTGTACGCCCCCACTGGGGATGTGCCCGCAACCAAGTACATGCCCCCGACCGGAATCGAACCTGGGACTCCTCAGTTCGCAGGCTGATGCTCTATCCACTGAGCCAAACCGGTTTGGGCTCAAAATGATTTTTTTGAAAGTCAATAAAATACAAGTTGCACTTGAAATAACTTGTTTTTAACATATTAAGTGCCCAGACAAAACAAGCTGGTGCTTAACATGTTGATGCAGTAGAGCAGAATGGCTACGGTCCATTTCTATACTGCTGACCTTAGCAAGGAGCTTAAACTCTCTGGCCCTCAGTTTCATTTTTAAAATGAGCACAAGAAGAAGAATCCTTACTTCAGAATGGTTGTGAGGACTAAAGGAGGTTATGTTTAAGGCCTTATGCACTGTCTGGCACATAGTCTGCTTATTTTCTAATTCTCCTGTCTGTGGAAGAGGAGATCAGAAAGGAAAGAAGTGGAAACAGAAACGTTGAAAAAGAAGTCTGATTTTTTTTTTTTATGTGTGTGTTCACTTAAAGAATTTTAATTAGTTTATTGAAGTTGTCTTGACTGAGATAAAGCAAATACCAAGGAAAACTTTCTTTGACATAATATTCTTTAAAAAGAAAAGAAATCTCTGTTTCTCAGGATGCTGGCCGCTTGCTGTACATTGGCCAGAATGAGTGGACACATGTAAACTGCGCTCTGTGGTCAGCAGAAGTGTTTGAGGACGATGACGGGTCACTGAAGAATGTGCACATGGCTGTAATCCGGGGCAAGCAGCTGGTAAGGATGCAGGGAATGCCATCAAAGAGGCTCCCTCTGTTTCCAGATGTGCTATTTGTGGCTAGGTGCTGACTCACTGCTGTTTCCTATATGCCTTTGGGGTGGCCAGCCAGTACCGAGTGTCCACTGTGGGCAGCTGACTCTCCTGACCTTGGGAGTATGGACGAAAAAGGACCAAGTGTCCTACCTGGAGAAGAGCCCTGACAGTGACTGACAGAATAAGGTGGTGCCACAGCCTAGTGTCAGGGAAATGTCAACCACGGGATAAGTGTGTCTGTTAAGTCTGGTAACTAGAACACCATTATGTTTCTGACTCAGATACTCTTTCTAGAACAGAGTTCTTTGGGATGGAATAGCTTTCTAGAGAAATTATGTTTTTAGCCTTGATTTTCAAAGTTTTCTCTTCTCTAAACCAATCTTGCATCCTAGAAGAAAAACAGTTTTGGTCCAAATTCTAAATCAAATTGTAATATTTAACTTTAGTAGTTTTAGGACCCCATGGACCATGGGAGAGAAAATGTTTGTGGAGAAGACTTTATGGCTCATATCCCTTCCCTATGATTCAGCAAGTTATCAATAAACAAAATTACTTCTAGAAAACCCTAGAATGGGGAGGTGGAAAATGGCTTGAAATATTTTAATGTCTTACTCGGGCTGTGTTCGTTCTGGATTGTTAGCGATGCGAATTCTGCCAAAAGCCAGGCGCCACTGTAGGCTGCTGCCTCACCTCCTGCACCAGCAACTACCACTTCATGTGCTCCCGTGCCAAGAACTGCGTCTTCCTGGATGATAAGAAGGTGTACTGCCAGCGGCACCGGGATCTGATCAAAGGCGAGGTGAGAGAGTTTTCATTGTTTTTTTAATTCTCTGGGAATTCGGGGGAAAGAGATGGAAAATAGCAAGCAAGGTCGCAACTTTACCTTCTCCTACGTATTCCTAGCACCTGCTCCTCTTAGCGAGATGCAGGAGTTCTCCTAGTGCAACTGGTGATCTGAGAGCTGTGCCCTGCCCCTCTGAGAGAGGCGGTATCATGAGCATAGTTTGTGAAGGGACAGCCAAGTACAGCTTCTCTGGGTTTCATTTTAGATGGTTCCTGAGAATGGATTTGAAGTCTTCAGAAGAGTGTTTGTGGACTTTGAAGGAATCAGCTTGAGGAGGAAGTTCCTTAATGGCTTGGAACCAGAAAATATTCACATGATGATTGGTAAGACATGGGCCTGGGTTGTAGGGGAGCTGGATATAGCATTGGGGTACTTTTTAGTCTTCGGTTATGAAATTATTTTATACTAATAAACCCCGGTGCATGGATTTGTGCACTGGTGGGGTCCCTCCACCTGGCCTGTAAGGATTGGATTGAAACTGGCTTGCTAATATTTCCCCTCTCCCCCTTAACCCCCGCCCCCCCTAAGGATCCTGGATTGCAACCAGGTGGCTCTCGGGTGATGCACCTCGGAATTGGGCTCCCTCTTCTCTGCTTCTGGGTGCATCACCTGAGAACTGCAGCTGCCAAGTCACCACAGCTCGGCAGCACCTGCATTGAGTGTCTGCCCCCTGATAGTCAGGGCACATTCTAGCTACTGGTCAGATGGTCGGGCAGTCACTTAGGCTGTTATAGTTATAGATGTACTATTATCTCCTCTAATCACTGTTCTCTCTTTGGCCAGGCTCCATGACAATCGACTGCTTGGGAATTCTCAATGATCTGTCTGACTGTGAGGACAAGCTGTTTCCAGTTGGTTACCAGTAAGTACCGCCGCACAGGGAAGATAGCTGCCCCCCGCCCGAGCACCCTGAAGCAGTCAGTGGTCACATTGTTAGGTGTAGAACCACTCTTGTGAGTTACTTCTAACTGCTACAAAAATTAATTACTTTTTTGCTAATTCTGGTAGATGAGGACTAAAGCATCATTTTATTTTATTTTTCTAAAATATATTTTATTGATTTTTTTACACAGAGGAAGGGAGAGGGATAGAGAGTTAGAAAATCAATCAGCTGCCTCCTGCACACCTCCTACTAGGGATGTGTTCACAACCAAGATACATGCCCTTGATGGGAATAGAACCTGGGACCTTTCAGTCCGCAGGCCGGTGCTCTATCCACTCAGCCAAACTGTTTAGGACTAAAGTATGATTTTATGTCAGCTAAATCTAGTTATGGAAGAAAAACATTGAATAGGAGAAACCAAGATGGCAGCATAGGTGAACACCTAAATTGCTGCCTCGCACAACAATTTCAAAACTACAGCTAAAAGATAGAACGGCCATCATCTAGAACTACAGGAAAGTTGACTGAGTGGAAATTCTACAACTAGAAGGAAAGAGAGGGGCTCACGGAGACTCAGAGGAGCTGCAAAAAGCTGAGGTACGCCTAGCTGGCTTTCTTTGACAGGAGGGAGACAGAGACTCCCAACTGCACTGAACCCGTTATCCTTTGGCACTGAACCCCAGTTCAGAGCAAAACTCATAAGGGGGGGAGTCTGGACTATGAAAAGTGAGAAGTGCATGGAAATTTAGGGGAGCTGCGAAAGGGCAGAAGTCTGGGGGCACGCACACCACTGTGCACAGAATACGCACTGCTGATTGTGCTGCTGGCTTTTACTAGTGGGCGGGAGACAGAGCCACCCAATTGCACCAGTTTTAACTCCACTGAACCCCAGTTTTGGGTAAGACCCTGGAGACCCAGAATCATATGGTTCCTGGAGCACAGGGGAGCCGGAAAGGCAGCGGTCTAGAGGGACCATGCGCATACGCACAGAGATGGCTCCAGCGATTATGGAGAGACATGTGAGACCCAGGAGCAGCCACGTAGGGCAGGGCTGACTAGAAGGCAAGGTGGTCTGCTAAGCCCTGAGACTCGACCCCACCCAAGCTCAACAGAGAGACTTTTGCAGTTTAGTAAGCCTTGTATCATAAGGCTGATTCCAACACATAAGTTCTCCCGGCATAGTGAAAATGCAGAGACAAAGGAACAGATCACAAACAAAAGAAATGGAGGAAAACAAACAATTGGATATAGAGTTCAAAACCATGGTTATAAGATTTTTCAAGAATTTTGTAGAAAAGATGGATAGATTTAGCAAGACCCAAGAGATGAAAAAGGACCAACTAGAAATTAAACATACACTGACCTAAATAAAAAATATTATACAGAGACCTAACAGCAGACTAGAGGAAGGCAAGAATCAAGTCAAAAATTTGAAACATAAAGAAACAGAAAAGCAAGAAGAAAAAAGAATCCAAAAATATGAAGATAATGTAAGGAGCCTCTGGGATAACTTTAAGCGTACCAACATCAGAATTGTGGGGGTGCCAGAAGAAGAGAGAGAGCAAGATACAGAAAACCTATTTGAAAAAATAATGACTGAAAACTTCCCACATTTGGTAGAAGAAATAGACTTACAAGTCCAGGAAGCACACACAACCCCAAACAAAAGGAATCCAAAGAGGACCACACCAAGACACATCATAATTAAAATACCAAGAGCAAAAAACAAAGAGAATATTAAAAGCAGTAAGAGAAAAACAGTTAATTACCTACAATGGGGCACCCATACGACTGTAGGCTGATTTCTCAACAGAAACGATGCAGGCCAGACGGGAGTGGCAAGAAATATTCAAAGTGATGAATATGAAGAACCTACAACCAGCCGAAACCAGTTTGGCTCAGTGGATAGAGCGTCAGCCTATGGAATGAAGGGTCTCAGGTTCGATTCCAATCAGGGGCATGTACCTTGGTTGCAGGCACATCCCCAGTGGAGGGGGCGGGGCAGGAGGCAGATGATTGGTGTTTCTCATCCATGTTTCTAAACTCTATCCCCCTCCCTTCCTCTCTGTTAAAAATCAATAAAATATATTAAAAAAAAAAAAAGAACCTACAACCAAGAATACTCTGTCCAGCAAAGCTATCATTCAGAATTGAAGGGCAGATAAAGAGCTTCACAGATAAGAAAAAGCTAAAGGAGTTCATCAGCAACAAACCAGTATTCTGTGAAATGCTGAAAGGTACTCTTTAAGAAGAGGAAGAAGAAGAAAAAGGTAGATAAAAATTAGGAATAACTAATACATATCAACAAGTGAATCTAAAAATCAAGTGAATTAAAAATCTGATTAACAAAATAAACTGGTGAATATAATAGAATCAGGGGCATAGAAAGGGAGTGGACTGACAATTTTCAGGGGGAGAGGAGAGAGGGAGTGCAGGAGAGACTGAAAAAAAATCATACACCTATGAATGAGGTCAATGCAGGGGGAGGTAAGGATAGAGGGAGGGGTGGGAGCTGGGTGGAGGGAAACTAAAGGGGAAAAAAGGAGAAACATGTAATAATCTGAGCAATAAAGATTTAATTTTAAAAAAAAAACATTGAATAATATCGTGATAAGTTTGCACAGTGACAGGTGATCACTAGAACTAATGGGATGGTCGCATTGTAAGGAATAAAAATGTTGAATCACTGCCCTGGTCTGGTTGCTCAATTTCTTAGAGCTTTGTCCCCATAGGCCAAGGGTGCAGGGTCAGGCCCCAGTCAGGGCACACACAGGAGCAATCAATGACTGCATGAATAAATGGGACGGCAAAGTGATGTTTTTCTATCGCTCCCTTTGTGTCTCTAAAATCAATAAAATAAAGTTAAAAATTTTTTTTAATTAAAAAAAGTTAAATCACTATATTGTACACCTGGAACTAATATGACTAATACGCTATTGTACACCAACTAACTATACTTAAAAAAACATTTTTTTCCAGAATAATGCTATCTAATAAAAGAATAATATGTAAATTGATCATCACTCCAACACAAAATGGCCACCCCGTGTGGTCAAAGATGGCTGTCCCACGTGGACATAAGATGGCCTGCAGGGGTGGGCAGTTCGGGGTTACTGGGCCAGTAGGGGGAGACCAGGCCTACGGGGGAGAGCAGTTAGGGGTGACTAGGCTGGCAAGGTAGGGCAGTTAGGGGTTACTGGGCCAGCAGGTGAGGGTAGTGAAGGGCAGTTGGCCTGGAAGGGGAAAGTTAGGCATCGATTAGACTGGCAAGGGCGTGATTAGGGCAGGCAGAAGCAGTTAGGGGCAGGCAGGCAAGCAAGCAGTTAGGTGCCAGTAGTCCTGGATTATGAGAGGGATCCCAGATTGGAGAGGGTACAGGCTGGGCTGAGGGACTTCCCCCTCCCACCCCCCTGCATGAATTTCATGCACTGGATCTCTATACATAAAAGCCTAAGTGACCATTCAATGGGTAGCTATGATGTGCATTGACCACCAGGGGGCAGACACTCAGTGCACAGGCATGGAAACATGGAACAGTCTGATGAATCTCGCCGAGGGGTGGGGAGGGGGGGGTTAGGGGAGGAAGGATTCCTCAACCTAGCCTACAGGGATCAGGCTGAAACCAACAGTCCGACATTCCCTGGGGGGTCCTGGATTATGAGAGGGCAGCACCAGGCCTCTGGTTTCTAAATAAAATCTAAACAGAAAACACAATGTCAGTCTTATGATTCCATTCAACTGGATTCAGAAGTTCAGATTGTTGTCATGGGTCACACACACCTTGTGCCTCTATCCTCAGGTTTACGTTTTCTAGGTCCTAAAAATATGACCTCACAAAAATAATCAGGTTCTCTAGTAGGAATTTATAATCTTTCCCATATGCAGCAAGTTGTTTAAACTTCTAACAAGCTGACAACACAAATTCAAAATTCCCTTTCTAGCGCTCCCTCTTTAGAGTTTCATTTTGTTATATAGACTTTAACTTAGTCTACCTCCCAGTGCTGACGACAGTTTACACTCTTCCTTAGCTCACAGCTCTGTGTGTAAACACTCCCTCAGCATCCAGTACATCTGAAGCAGTTACACTTCCCTTATCTCATGGGACATTTGTCCCAAAGGAAACATCTCAGGTTTGCTCTGTCCTCACTTTGTACATATTGTGGGGCAGTGGTTTCTTTCAGAGGGCCAATAACTTGTTTCCTGCAGCAGTTAGTATTTTTTCTTGGCATTTTAGGATGTTTTAACAATTTTTGTCCCTTCTTTTACAATACACTTTTTTTAAAAAAGGCTTGATGTTGGTTTCTGGGAAGCAAGAAAAAAACAAGGTCTTTCAAAAAGCTTGGAACAGCCGAAACCGGTTTGGCTCAGTAGATAGAGCGTCGGCTTGTGGACCGAAGGGTCCCAGGTTTGATTCTGGTCAAGGGCATGTATCCTGGTTGCGGGCACATCCCCAGTAGGGGGCGTGCAGGAGGCGGCTGATCAATGTCTCTCATTGGTGTTTCTAACTCTTTGTCCCTCTCCCTTCCTTTCTGTAAAAAATCAATAAAATATATTAAAAAAAAAAAAAAAAGCTTGGAGCTTTCTGCCTTGGTTTGGCTCGGTGGATAGAGTGTTGGTCTACAGACTGAAGGGACCCAGGTTCCATTCTGGTCAAGAGCACATACCAGGTTGCAGGCCTGATCCCCATTTGGGGGCGTGCAGGAGGCAGCTGATCAATGATTTTCTCTCATCATTGATATTTCTCTCTCTCTTCTGAAATAAATAAAAATATCTTTTAATAAAATAAGAAGCTTAGAACATCCTAATTTGTGAAATCTGTAAGAGTCCAGGAAATAAAGCTAAATTCTGTAAATTGAGTCTGGGAGATCTAGGATGAGAAGAGGTTTTAACAAATGTCCGTCTTTGCTTCTGGACCCTCACCTCTGCTGCTCTCTGCAAACCTTCACCAGGTGTTCCCGGGTGTACTGGAGCACCACGGACGCCCGCAAGCGCTGCGTGTACACGTGTAAGATCGTGGAGTGCCGCCCGCCAGCCGTGGAGCCAGACATCAATAGCACCGTCGAGCATGATGAAAACAGGACCATTGCTCACAGTCCAACATCTTTTGCAGGTTGGTCTTTAATCAAGGTGTCACTTGAATTGTACTTTTGGGAATACTGGGATTGAAGCATGGGGAAAATGTCACTCTTTTGGGAGGTTTCGTTCGAGAATTTCCCTAACAGCTGGCTTTTTATTGGACCATTTGTTTGATACCTTACTTGGACTGTTTTTAGTAAAGGTTTTTATATCCTACCACAGAAATGTCATCTAAAGAAAGTCAAAATGTGGCTGAAATTTTAAGTCCATCACCAGACCGACCTCCTCATACGCAAACCTCTGGTTCCTGTTTTTATCATGTCATCTCAAAGGTCCCTAGGATTCGCACACCCAGTTATTCTCCAACACAGAGGCCCTCTGGCTGTCGGCCACTGCCTTCTGCAGGTACGGGTTTCATTGACTCCAAGGTCAGCTCAGACGTAATTTGTGATTTTTTTCAGGCCACTTTATTTTAGTGACTTAAGCTTACTGAAAATGTTGATTTTTCGTTACCTATAATGACTACCCACATTTGTTCTGTCTGTGATAGTCTATCACTTTCTCTCCTTTAGGAAGTCCTACTCCAACCACTCACGAAATTGTCACGGTGGGTGACCCTTTACTGTCCTCCGGGCTCCGAAGCATTGGTTCCAGGCGGCACAGTGTGCCTTCCTCAGTACCCCAGCAGTCGAGACTCCGTATGATGTCTCCAGTGAGAGCAGGGAGTACTTACTCCAAGAATAGTGGCTCCTCCGTCTCCGCCCCGCGGACCACTGCAGACCTGGACTCCAGTGCCAAAGCAGTTGATCATGTTTTAGGGCCGCTGACTTCAAATACTAACTTAAGGCAAAACACTCCCACCACCTCCAGTTTGCAGAGGACAGTGGTTATGATGGCCACCAAAACCAGTCATGTGGATGGCTCTGCATCTTCAGAAATGAAACATCCCAATACTTCAGACCTGGCCTCCAGCAGCTCTTTGAAAGGAGAGAAGACCAAAATGCTGAGCTCCAAGGGTTCCCAAGGCTCCTCTCATAACGTGGCCCACCCTGGCCTCCCTAAACCGGCCCCGCAGCGTCATAGCCTACCATCGGGCGAACCAAATGTTAGTAAGATGGGCACGTTTGCGGAATTTTCAAGAGAGGCTCTCCCCCTCCCACCGCTCCACCTAAGAGGGCAGAGGAATGACTGGGACCCACATCCAGACCCCACCCAGGTGCGGAGCGCCCCCACTGAGGGCAACACGGAAGTCAAAGCCTTGAAGATGCCGGGAGTGAGCAGCAGATCGTCTCTCCTCAGCGAACACATGGGCTCTAGTTCCAGAGACAGGAGGCAGAAAGGGAAGAAGTCTTGTAAAGAAACTTTCAAAGAAAAACGTTCCAGTAAGTCCTTCTTGGAGCCTGGTCAGGTAACCGCTGATGAGGAAGGAAACCTAAAAGCGGAGTTTGCGGTTGAAGTTTTGCCTGCTGAGTTCCCTGGGCAACGGCCATGTAACAATGTGTCTTCTGATAAGATTGGAGACAAAGTCCTTGCTGCTCCTGGAGTCCCCAAATCTCCGTCTGTGCAAGGAGAAGGCCCTGCCACGGAATTACAGACGTCCCGAAAACGCACCGTCAAAGTAACACTGACACCCCTAAAGATGGAAGGTGAGAGTCAGTCCAGAAATGCCCTGAAGGAAAACAGTCCTGCTTCCCCTTTGCAAATAGAGTCAGCCTCTCCAGCAGAGCCCATTTCCGCTTCTGAAAGTCCAGGAGCTGGGCCAGTGACCCAACCAAGCCCCAGCAGTACCTCCTCCCAGGATCCTCCAAGTAACAGCTATCAGACTCTCCCCGTCCAGGACAGAAATCTCATGCTTCCCGACGGGCCCAAGCCCCAGGAGGACGGGTCTTTCAAAAGGAGGTACCCCCGTCGGAGCGCCCGAGCTCGCTCCAACATGTTCTTCGGCCTCACCCCCCTCTATGGAGTCAGGTCCTATGGGGAAGAAGACCTTCCGTTCTACAGCAGCTCAACGGGGAAGAAACGAGGCAAGAGGTCAGCTGAAGGGCAGGTGGATGGGGCTGATGACTTGAGCACTTCCGACGAGGACGACCTGTACTATTACAACTTCACCCGGACGGTGATTGCGGCGGGAGCAGAGGAACGGCTGGCGGCACACAACCTGTTCCGGGAGGAGGAGCAATGTGATCTCCCGAGAATCTCACAGCTGGATGGTGTTGATGACGGGACAGAGAGCGATACCAGTGTCACAGCCACCACGAGGAAGACCAGCCAGATTTCAAAAAGAAATGGTAAAGAGAACGGGACTGAGAGCCTAAAGCTGGACCGGCCTGAAGACCGGGAGAAGGAACATATCATCAAGAGTTCTGTGGGCCATAAAAGCGAGCCCAAGGCGGAGAACTGCCACTCTGTGAGCCGAGGGAAGACCCAGGGGCAGGAATCCCTGGAGGCTCAGCTCAGCTCCTTAGAGTCCAGCCGTAGGGTCCACACAAGTGCCCCTTCGGACAAGGCCTTGCTGGACACCTACAATCCCGAGCTCCTGAAGTCGGACTCTGACAACAATAACAGCGACGACTGCGGGAACATCTTGCCCTCAGACATCATGGACTTTGTCCTGAAGAACACGCCCTCTATGCAGGCCTTGGGGGAGAGCCCGGAGTCCTCGTCCTCGGAACTCCTGAACCTGGGCGAGGGCCTGGGCCTCGACAGCAACCGTGAGAAGGACATGGGTCTGTTTGAAGTGTTTTCTCAACAGCTGCCGACCGCGGAGCCTGTGGACAGCAGCGTTTCTTCGTCCATCTCAGCCGAAGAGCAGTTCGAGCTGCCACTCGAGCTGCCGTCCGACCTCTCAGTGCTCACCACGCGGAGCCCCACTGTCCCTGGCCCAAACCCTAGCAGGCTAGCCGTCATCACAGATACAGCAGAGAAGAGAGTCGCCATCCCGGAGAAGTCCGTGGCCGCCTCCGAGGATGACCCAGCACTGCTGAGCCCAGGAGTCGACCCCGAGTCTGAAGGCCACATGACTCCTGACCGTTTCATCCAGGGACACATGGACGCCGACCTCGCCAGCCCCCCGTGCGGCACAGTGGAGCAGAGCCGTGGCAGCAATCAGGATTTAACTAGGAGCAGCAGCACCCCTGGCCTCCAGGTACCAGCTTCCCCTACTGTGCCCATCCAGAACCAGAAATATGGGCCCAGTTCTGCCGAGAGCCCTGGTCCATCTCAGATCTCTAATGCGGCCGTGCAGACCACGCCTCCCCACCTGAAGCCACCCACTGAGAAGCTCATTGTCGTTAACCAGAACATGCAGCCACTTTACGTGCTCCAGACTCTGCCGAATGGCATGACCCAGAAAATCCAGTTGACCTCTTCCGTTAGTTCTGCATCCAGTGTGATGGAGGCAAACACTTCCGTGCTGGGGCCCATGGGCAGTGGCCTCGCACTGACCACAGGGCTAAACCCAGGCCTGCAGACGCCTCAGCCTCTGTTCCCTCCTACTGGCAAAGGCTTGCTGCCCGTGACTCACCACCAACACTTACACCCCTTTCCCACAGCTGCTCAGGGCAGTTTTCCGCCCACCATTAGCAGTTCTCCTCCAGGCTTGCTCATTGGGGTGCAGCCTTCTCCAGATCCCCAACTTCTGGTGTCCGAAGCCAGCCAGAGGACAGACCTCAGCACCACAGTAGTCACTCCGTCCTCTGGACTCAAGAAAAGACCCATATCTCGCCTGCAGACCCGGAAGAATAAGAAGCTTGCTCCCTCTAGCACCCCTTCAAACATTGCCCCCTCCGATGTGGTTTCGAACATGACACTGATTAACTTCACACCCTCCCAGCTTCCAAATCACCCCAACCTGTTAGATTTGGGGTCACTTAACACGTCATCTCACCGGACTGTCCCCAATATCATAAAAAGGTCTAAGTCCGGCGTCATGTATTTTGAACAGGCACCCCTGTTACCACAGACAGTAGGTGGACCTTCCACAGCGACGGGCACATCGACTGGGAGCCAGGATACTGGCCATCTTGCTTCGGGGTCCGTGGCCGGCTTGTCATCTGGTTCCTCAGTTTTGAATGTCGTATCAATGCAAACTACCACAGCACCTACAAGTAGTGCATCGGTTCCAGGACATGTCACATTGACCAACCCGCGGTTGCTGGGTGCCCCAGACACTGGCTCCATAAGCAGCCTGTTAATTAAAGCCAGCCAGCAGGGCCTAGGGATCCAGGACCCACCCGGAACGCTGCCACCCAGTTCAGGAATATTTCCCCAGCTGGGGTCGCTGCAAACCCCCTCTACCTCGGCGATGACAGCTGCATCCGGCGTCTGCGTCCTCCCCACAACACAGACGGGGGGCCTAGCTGCCGCCTCCCCCTCCAGGGACACTGAAGATCATTATCAGCTTCAGCATGTGAGCCAGCTCCTGGCCAGCAAAGCAGGAATCCTTCCTTCCCAGCGGGATCCTGAAGCTGCTCCAGGGACCCAGGAGCCCAGCTTTGTGCAGGCAGCAGATGCTCCTAACAGCCTGGGGCTGGAGCCGAAGAAGGCGGCCTCCTCCGCCGGACAGGCCCACGCGGCCTCCCCTGCAGGCTCCCCCTCTTCTGGACCTCAGTCCACAAGCCCCTCCATGCCAGGTCCCACTCAGCCCAAACCAAAAAGCAAGCGTATCCAGCTGCCTTTGGATAAAGGGAATGGCAAGAAGCACAAGGTCTCCCACCTGCGGATCAGCTCCTCAGAAGCACACATTCCGGACCAGGAGGCCCACACGTCCTCCTTGACCTCGTCCACAGGGTGAGAGCCCAGTGTCGGCTGTGCTGGGTCTGTGGGGTCTGGGCCCTGAGCAGAGGTTGGATAAGGTGTCATCTGTGAGAGGGGCAGCCTTCTGTACACGTTTGCAATGGTTGGGTATTTTGTGGGTTTTAAATGACTGTTTTTTCACTCATCATGTTGACTTACAGAGCAAACTTCAATGCCATTCATGAGCAGTGGGTCTCCTGCATAGAACCAGGTCTCCCCTCAGCTCTGATGTAACAGTGCCGCTGCTTGCTGCTGCAGCTTCTTTGCTGAGACCGAGAGATGCTAAGGGTGATTATTCCTGTTCAGAGTGTAACATACCTGGTGTGCACAAGTGATTACATATATATGCACCCAGGGAGCTACCATTCAGATTAAGCTAGAAAGCCTCCCTAGTGCTCCAGAGGTGCCTGGTGCCGTGGTCAGCTCCCTGTAGGGCACCCACACCCCCTGCATCGCCACAAGCTGGTATTCTGCTCACGAGGTTTACCAGAGCCCAACCGTCGTTTCTGCAGACTGACACCCATCCTGGTGCATATGTGCTAATGGTTCTGTTTCAGGGCCCTCGCAGCAGAGGCCGAGCAGAAGGACGCAGCTGATGGGGAGCCGGCGGCACCGGAGTGTGGGCAGCCCCCGGGGTGAGCAGAGGAAGGCCTCCAAGACCAAGTCCTCATTAAAACATCCTTCCTGTTTGTGTGGATCTGTGTGGCTGGTGTTCTAATCCTCACCAGAAAATATGTTTATTGATTTGAGAGAGAGAGAAACATCCATGTGAGAAACATTGATCAGGTGCCTCTTGCATTGAATTCGCAAGCTAGGCACGTGCCTTGACTAGGAATCAAACCTGCAACTCATATGCACAGGACAACGCTCCAACCAGCTGAGCCATTTGGCCAGGGTGCCAAAGTTATTTCAATGGAAGTAATGTAGTATAGAATTATTTAAATAATGGATAATGGTTCCCTGTTCGTCCTGCCTAACCACATCCCAATCTATTCCTTAGAGCTAACATTGCTGATAATTTGTTTTCATCCATGGGGACATTTTTTTAAATACATTTTTATTGATTTGAAAGGAGTGAAATAGAGATTAAAGCATCAATGCGAGAAACATTGATCTATTGCCTCCATGTCCCCTACTGGCGATGGAAACAACAACCTGGGCATGTGCCCTGACCGGGAACCAGACCCTGACCTCCTGGGTCCTAGGTTGCCACTGAGCCATGCCAGCCGGGCTTGGAGACCTTTATATGCATACACAGATACATGTGGTACACATAAGGACATGTATATACTTTTTTTTACATAGAATGAATAATGCTACACATAGTGTTCTTTACCTGGTTTTATCACTTATTGAATTGTGTGCACATTTCTGTACAGTGTTTATAGATGCACTTTATATTTTAATGGTGGCCTCTAGCTCCTGTGTGTGATCTACAATAATTTACCTGACGATCCCCTTTAGTATATGTTTCACTGTTGCAGTTCAGTCCCTGGTTGGAGCCCATGGGGGGAGGCAACCAATTGATGTTTCTCTCTCCCTCCATTCCTCCCTCTATCTCTCTAAAATCAATAAACATGTCCTCGGGTGAGGATTTTTTAAAAAGCAGCCAACTTAAGCAGCTCTTAAGTTATTCCAAAACTGCTTCTAACAAGTGTTCTTTAATCTTTTTCCCCATACTAAGGGTGAGAAAAAATTTAAGGCTACAATCTACAACTCCAAAAGTAAAAATTTAATGTCTCCCTAGCCAGTTTGGCTCAGTGGATAGAGCATTGGCCTGCAGGTTTGATTCTGGTCAAGAACATGTACCTTGGTTGCAGGTTCTCCGGTTCTGGTCAGGGTGTGTACAGGAGGCAACCAATCAATGTATCTCTCTCACATCGATGTTTTTCTCCGTCTCTCCCTCTTCTACTCTAAAAACCAATGGGGAAAAATCCTCAGTTGAGTATTAACAAAATAAATAAAAATTTGATGTCAATATTTGGGGGGGAAATCTGATAGGTGATGGCTTTCTATTGGTTCCAAATGGTATAGTGGGTGGTGGTGCTCATTCAGTGGGTGGTCTCCAGTGGTGGCTTTGTGTAACTGGCACAGCTTTTAGCTTTGAACTGAAGTACTAGTTAATACATCTCACATTTGTGTTTTGGGTTTTTTTTGTGTGTGTGTGTATGTGTTTTTTAGGCAAATGGCTGTTCTTCCTGAGGTTCAGACAACACAAAATCCAGCAAATGAACAAGAAAGTACAGGTATGTGGGTGGGCAACAGGACTGAATCAATATTTCAAAGCCAAACATGCTATAAAAATCACCTACATTACCTACTGATTTTTCTAGATTAAAAAAAAAATCCTCCCCAAAAAAGTTACACAGAAGTTAACTGATGGAACGCACTGTAGCCTGAGCCTCATAGCATCTCTCTTCAGTCCTGTGCTCATCCACTACATATTCTGTGGTTGTCTGTCAAGGACAGGACACAAGACTGAAACCTTTAACTATGCTCCTGCTCGGCTTGCTTTAATAGCAGTATGGTACAAATAGCTAGTGATGCCCTGGCCAGTGTGGCTAAGGGTCCCGAGTTTGATCCCTGTCAGGGTCATGTACCTCCGTTGCAGACTCCTCCCCAGCCTGGGCCTTAGTCTCAGCTCATGCAGGAGGCAGCCAATCAATGTGTTTCTTTCACATCAATATTTCTCTGTCTTTCCCTCTCTTTAAAATTAATGGGAAAATATCCTTGGGTGAGGATTAAAAAAATACATAAATAAATAAATAGCGAGTGATAATCTGACTTCATTCACCCCTGGTTGTCACTGAAGAAAACCAGAAAGCATTCTTATTCTGTAAGCTAGCCAGATTCGGCTGGGACACCAGATACATCTCCAGAGCCCTCACTCTCCTGCTGTATTTGGTCAGTAAAAAACAGGTCATGTTGTTTTGATTGGGGAGCTCTGGGGTAAGGCTTTGCCTGTTTCCATTAAACGGCCTGTCTTCCCCAGAGTAGAACCAGGTGGGGAAACTGCTTGGACACTAGTTTTGGGGTGTGGTAATACTCTGCTGCCTTGCTGATCCTCAAGAAGGTGGGTCGGTCTCTGGGTGTGTGGACAGCAAGGGCCAGCCATTCGACTCTGAGCCACAGGAGTTCAAACCTGGCGTTACCATCCATTGGCTGCCTGAACCTGGGCTGCTAGACCACTTGCCTGACCTTTCTCTATCTCAGTGTCCTCACCTGTGATATAGGTAGTAACACATACCCATCGGACTTTTGTGAGGTCTGTGTGAATTACTATCAAGAGAATGTACCTGAGAGAGTAGAAGAGTGCCCAGTACATACTACTTCAAACACATTAGCAGTGTTACTTGTTACTTTAACCCTACAGAGGGCAGTCACTTAATGAAAAACTATCAAATTGTCATACTAGAAACTCTACCACAAAGACTTTATGTTACAAACATTCTAGTTTCACTGGTAGTTGTATGTAACTGTGGCCTGGGTAGTGGGCTGCCCCTCCTCCTTGAGACTCCATTTTATTGCCTGTCAGTGGAAATAACCCAACCCTAGTTCTGGATGCCATTGGCTTCGCAATGGTGTGCGTGGTCAGGGCTCCCTAGGCCGCCTGCTGTGGCCACTGACACTCTGCTCACTCCCTATCAGACCCAAAGGCGGCGGAGGAGGAAGACGGGGGCTTCAGCTCACCACTCATGCTCTGGCTGCAGCAGGAACAGAAGCGCAAGGAAAGCATCACTGAGAAAAAGCCCAAGAAAGGCCTGGTGTTTGAAATTTCCAGTGACGATGGCTTCCAAATCTGTGCGGAAAGCATTGAAGGCGAGTGGATTGCTGGGACTGCCCACAGCACAGGCCTGTCCAGCCAGAGCTGCACCATCCATGTTTGTACCACTTGATGGGCGGGTCTATGCCGGCTGTGATGGGAGATGTTGGAGGCTTTGCACATTTGATTTGTCCTTAAGAAGTTAGTGTTCTTGAGAAACAGTCCATAGTTTATGGGAAAAGTTAGGGATACAGATTATGTTTTTAAGGTTACACACACCCTGCATAGCGCATGAGATCTCTGCTTGTCTCTCTCAGTTTTCTCCTACCACATCCTGTTTTATTATTGTTTCTTTTCTTTTTTATTTCAGAGAGGAAGGGAGAGGGAGAGAGAGAAACATCAATGATGAGAGAAGAGAATCATAATTGGCTGCCTCCTGCATGCCCCTTACTGGGGCATGTGCCCAGACTAGAATCAAACCTGGAACCCTTTAGTTCGCAGGCCGACGCTCTATCCACTTAGCAAAACGACCAGGGCCTTCCTGTACATCTTGAACACTGTTCTCCCTCACCTCTGTGCCTCCTGCATGTCTTCCCTTCACCTGGAATGCTTTCCCTCCTTCCTCCCCACCTTTACCTGCTGACCTTTAGCTCGGAAAGTCTTCCCTGATCTTCTGAGTAAGGTACACAGTCTGGCCCCCTCTTTCCTGCCCCTTTCAGATTCTTACATATTTCTCCCACTGAGCTTAAAATTTGTTCTATAAATGTTTGCTTACTTTTATGTCTTACTCAACAGGGAACCTCCTTAAGGGCTTACAGCTTATGTTCTTATGTAATGCTAGAGGCCCAGTGTACAAAATTTGTGAAGCGGGGAGTGGTCCCTCAGCTTGGCCTAAGGGGGATGTCTGACTGCCAATTTAGGGATCCAGAGATCAGGCCTAAACTGGTAGACATCTCTCTCGCAATCTGGGTCCACTGCTCCTAACTGCTCTCCTACCTGCTTGCCTGATTGACCCTAACCACTCGCCTGCCTGCCTGATCACCCCTAACCACTTGCTTGCCTGCCTGATCGCCCCTAACCACCCCTTGCCTCAGCCACCACTGCCGTGGCTTTATCTGAAAGGTCATTTGGCTATCTGGTCTAATTAGCATATTATACTTTTATTATTAAGATTTTTGTACCCCTAACATGTAGCTGTTCATTAGCTGTTGAAGGACTGGTGAATGATCTGTAGGCGATAGCTATTAGAGGAGTTTCAAGGAAAGAAAGGTCACTGTGGGTCAGTGAGAGTTATCAAAAAAAACATGAAAGCCTAGCTGGTATTGCTCAGTGGATAGAGTGCTGGCCTGTGGACCAAAGGGGTTCGATTCTAGTTGAGGGCACATACCTTGATAGCAGGCTCTGGCACTGTTCAGGGTACTCACAGGAGACTCTGATGTCAGTGTTTCTGTCTTTCCTCTCTCATCCACTCTCCCTAAAAATCAATGGAAAAATATCTTTGAGTGAGGATTAACAACAAAAAAGAGAAAGAAAGAACAATGTTAAGAGAACTAGATTGAGTCTGAAATCCACATGGATTTCTTCCTACCACTCCACACTTCTGTGACAGCAAGATATGATAGGATCTTAGGGGAGAGTGGGAGGGATTGTTCAGGGTTCCAGTTACAACTCGTAATTGTAAGGAACTGAGAAGGCGGCACAATGTCCCCACAGCCTTTGTTAAATTGTTCATTGTTATTGCACTGGTTAAGGTGTAGGGAATAGAATTAACACCAAACGCTTAGGTTTGGGGTCCAGTTGCCATCAAGAGATGGCGATGCTTTGGGGACTCAGGTCATTTTCAGGCAGTCTGGATGCCCTTACTGCCTCTATGTCCTTTCTCTAGAAAGAGACAGTCCCTCTTAGCTTCTCAGGCACAAACTGATTTAAACTAACGAAACAAAACCTGCTGTAGCAGGAGGGTGCGCTCTCACGCTGCAGGACTCTGAGAGCAGTGCTTGCTGCCACTGGCACGAGACGCTTGTTGGAACATTTCATTTCCTCACAGATGCCTGGAAGTCGCTGACAGATAAAGTCCAGGAAGCGCGATCCAATGCCCGTTTAAAGCAGCTCTCGTTTGCAGGTAATGGCTAACGTGCTCATTTTGCTCCTTTCTTAGAATATTCTGGTAGCTTGTTGGTCTACATTACAGAGTTGATTCTAAAAAATAAAACACAGCAACATTTTTTTTAAATAAAATTTCACAACTTTATTGCAATATAATTCTTTTACTATACCGTTTACCCTTTTAAAGCATACAATTCAATAGCTTTTAGTATGTTCACAAAGGAGCAACTGTCGTGTCTGTATCATGCCAAGACATTTTCATTATCACTGAGAGCAACCTCATGCCCATCAACAGTCAAGCTCCAATCCCTGGCCACCACAAGTCCACTTTCTGTGACAGTGGGTTTGCTGTGTATTTCATATGTGGAACAGGGCTAGGCTGTTCAACTGGAGAAGAATTTTACATTTTACCAGTAACCAGTTCAGAATGACTATGTACAAATTTAATTATAGTTCATCCAGTGCAAAAAAAGGAATCGTACAACATGTGGCCTTCTGGGGCTGGCTTCTTTCATTTAATATCATGCTCTGCTGTAATGTGGCCTCAGTACTCCTGCCCTTTTTTTTTTTTTTAACAAATGAATTTTGGCAAAATACACATAAAATTTATCATCTTAACTATTTTGAAGAGTAGAAATTCAGTGGTGTTAAATACATTCTCATTGTTGTATAGCCATCACCACCTATAACTCTTCATTCTTCTCCTCACCCTGGTCCCTGGCAACCACCATTATAGTTTTTGTCTTTGTGAGTTGGATTACTCTAAGCACCTTATATAATCACTAGAGGACTGGTGCACAAATTTGTGCATGGTTGGGGTCCCTCTGGGTGGCCTACAGGGATAGGTCCAAAACCCGCAGTCCATTGCTGCCTGCAGCTCCTATCTGGCACTCCCGCTCATCCCAACCCCACTGTGTCAACCACGCGCTTGCATCCAATCAGTCCTGATTGTGAGTCCTGTATCTGGTGCCCTCCTCCCAAGAGGAGTGGCCTGCAAGATCAGGCTGAAACCGGCTCTCCCCTAAGGGGTCCTGGGATGCAAGAGGGTGCAGCCCAGGCTGAGGGACCCCAGTGATGCCCGATTGAGCAGGGGAGGGACCACGGAAGGGGTCCAGGGTGTGTCAGGCCTGTGTAGCTCAGTCCCGATTGGCCAGACCCCAGCAGCAAGCTAACCTACTGGTTTGAGCATCTGCCCCCTTGGTGGTCAGTGCATGTCATAGTGAGTGGTTAAGCAGCCTTAGCATATCATTAGCATATCACGCTTTGATTGGTTGTTCTGCCATTTGGTCTATTTGCATATTACCCTTTTATTATATAGGATACAGTTTGTGACTTATTTCATTTACCATAATGTCCTCAAAGTTCATCCATGTTGTAGTATATGTCAGGATTTACTTCCTTTTTAAGGCTGAATATTTTACATGTTGTTTATCCATTGATTGTCGATGGGCACTTGGGTTACTTAATATTAATCCCTTATTAGATACATGTTTGCAAATAACTGCTCTCATTCTGTGAGCTGACTTTTTACTCTATGGATAATGTCCTCCCATTTTTTGCAGATTGGTGAGAGAGCTATTTTGGGAGCAAGAAAACAGGGTTCATAGGTCCAGCTCTGACCAACTGGTTGTCACTGGAGGAACTGTAATTAAATTTGTACTTAGTTGTTCTGAACTAGGTATTGGTAACATGTAAAATTCTACTCCTGGAGGGTTGGCTCAGTGTCTCCTCAGATTGAATAGCCTGGCCTTTTCTTTCTCCAGTGGCACAAAAACTTCTTTGTTTTACCCATGTCTTGTGTTGCAATATGCAGTGGTAAGAAACCCTGTACTCTGGAGGCAGAACGGAGTTCAAGCTCTATTTCTGCCCTGCTGCTATTGATATTCTATTGTTTGCGCTAACTTCTCTTAGCCTGGATCTCCTTATCTATAAGGTGATAATATTAATGCAACTTTTGATTTTTGTTGTGAGGATTAATTAAAATAAAGAACCTGACATTATTGGCAGCTATTCATTTATATGTAGCTATGTATTTATGTACCCTAATATACCTAAGTGCCCAATTAAGAGCATTACCCTGACTGAGGGATTTGAAACTAAATTCAGGGAAATTATTATTTTTTTAAATATATTCTATTGATTTTTTACAGAGAGGAAGGGAGAGGGATAGAGAGTTAGAAACATCGATGAGAGAAAGAGACACCGATCAGCTGCCTCCTGCACGCCCCCCTACTGGGGATGTGCCCCGCAATCAACATACATGCCCTTGAACGGAACTGAACCTGGGACCTTTCAGTCCGCAGGCCGACGCTCTATCTACTGAGCCAAACCGGTTTCGGCAGGGAAATTATTGAATACTAGCACTTTTAATAGCATCTTTTCCTTTTTTAATTTTTATTGTGAAAGTATTACATATGTCCCCCTTTTCTCCCATTGAACCCTTCTAGCCCATCTCCGCCCCAAGGCCTTCACTACCATGTTGTGTATCCATGGGTTATACAGGCATGCATGCAAGTGCTGTGGTTGACTACCTCCCACCCACCCACTCTTCCCCACCTTCCCTCTGAGATTCTCTGGATATATTTTGTCATTAGATTCCACATATGAATGATATCAGTGATACTTGACTTTCTCTGACTGGCTTATTTCACTTAGCATGATACTCTCCAGGTCTCGCCATGCTGTCTCAAAGGGTAAGAGATCCTTTTTCTTCTCCTCTTCCTCCTTCGTCCTATTTCCTCCTTCTTCCTCCTCCCTCCTATTTTCTCCTCCTCTCTTTCTTTTTTCTTCTTCTTTCTTCTTTCTGCTGCTGCTGCAGAGTATTTCATGGTGTAAATGTACCACAGCTTTTTACTCACTCGTCTACTGATGGGCATCTAGATATTGTAAATTGCGCTGCTATGAGCATAGGGGTGCATACATTCTTTCTGATTGGTGTTTCAGGTTTCTAGTATATATTCTGAGAATTGGGATCACTGTGTCAAATGGCAGTTCCATATTTAATTTTTGAGAAAACTCCATACTGTTTTTCCGTAGTAGCTACACCAGTCTGCATTCCCACCAGTAGTAGTACACTAGGGTTCCCTTTTCTCCACATCCTCACCAGCACTTGTCATTTGTTGATTTGCTGATGGCAGCCATTCTGACAGGTGTGAGATGATATGTCATTGTTGTTTTAATTTGCATCTTTCTGATGATCAGTGACTTAGAGCTTTTTTTCATATGTCTCTTGGCCCATCAGTGTGTCCATTTTGGAGAAGTATCTGTTTAGGTCCTTTGCCCATTTTTTTTATTGGATTTTTTGTCTTTTACGTTTTATGAATTACATATTTTGGGCATTAGCCCTTTATCAGATGTATCATTGCCAGATATGTACTCCCCTGTAGGGCTCCCTTATTGTTTTGACGATTGTTTCTTTTGCTGTTCGCGGAAGCTTTTCAATTTGATACAGTCCCATTTGTTTGTTTTCTTAATTTCCATTGTCCTAAGAGATGTATCAGTAAATATGTTGCTACGAGAGATGTTTGAGATTTTGCTGCCTTTGATTTCTTCTAGGATATTTATGGTTTCACGACTTAATTTAAGTCTTTTTTATCCATTTTGAGTTTATTCTTGTGTATCGTGTAAGTTGGTGGTCTCTAGTTACGATTTTTTGCATGTATCTGCCCAATTTTCCCCACACCATTCATTGAAGAAATTCTCAATTCTTGCCTCCTTTATCAAATATTAATTATAGTTTTTCAAGTACAAGTATTTTACTGCCTTGGTTAATTTTATTCCTAAATATCTTAATTTTTTTTTTTTGTTTCAGTGGAAAATGGGATTGTTTGTTTAGTTTTTCTTTTTTTAATATGTTTTATTGGTTTTTTTACAGAGAGGAAGGGAGAGTGACAGAGAGTTAGAAACATCGATGAGAGAGAAACATCAATCAGCTGCCTCCTGCACACCCTCGACTGGAGATGTACCCACAACCAAGGTACATGCCCTTGACTGGAATCAAACCTGGGACCTTTCAGTCTGCAGGCCAACGCTCTATCCACTGACCCAAACCAGTTTCGGTTGTTTAGTTTTTCTTTCTGAAAATTAATATTGGTATACAAAAAAAACCATAGATTTCTGGGTGTTGATTTTATATCCTGCTATATTGCCAAATTCATTTATTAAATCTAATAGTTTTTTGGTGGAGTCTTTTCTATGTACAATATCCTATCATATGCAAATAATAAGAGTTTTACTTTCTCCTTTCCAATTTGGATGCCTTTTATTTTGTCTGCTGTGGCTAGGACTCCTAGTATTAAGTTGAATAAGAGTGATGAAAGCGGACAACCCTGTCTTGGTTCCTGGTTTTAGGGGAAATAGTTTTCATTTTTTCCCATCAGGTATGATGCTGGCTGTATGTTTGTCATATATGGCCTTTATTATGTTGAGATATGATCACTGAATTCCCACTTTGCTGAGTTTTTAGCAAAAAATGCGTGTTGGATTTTGTCAAATGCTTTTTCTGCATCTATTGCTATGATCATGTGATTTTGCTTTTTAATTTGTTTATGTGATGTATCATATTTAATGATTTGCAAGTATTGTACCAGCCTTGCAATCCCTGGAATAAATCCCACTTGATCATGGTGTATGATCTTTTTAATATATTGCTGGATCCAATTTGCTAATATTTTGTTGAGAATTTTAACATCTGTGTTCTATAATTCTCTTTCTTTGTAGTGTCTTTATCTGTTTTTTGAATTATGATAATGCTGGCCTCATAAATGAGCTTAGAGGTGTTCCTTCCTCTTGTTTTTGTTGTTGTTGTTTGTTTGTTTGTTTGTAATAGTTTGAGGAGGATATGTGTTAGTTTTCCATTGAATGTTTGGTAAAACTCCCCTGTGAAACTTTTGTTTTCTGGGAGTTTTTTAATCAGCGCTTCTATTTCATCACTTGTTATTGGCCTACTGAGGTTTTCTGATTCTTCCTGATTCAGTTTTGTGAGATTATATTTTTGTAGGAATTTTCCCATTTCGTCCACATTGTCCAACTTGTTGTCATATAGTATTTCATAGTATTTTCTTAAAATCCTTTATATTTCTGTGGTATCATTTGTTACTTCTCCACTTTTGTTTCTGACTTTATTTATTTGGGTCCTCTCTCCTTGTTTTGTTTTGTTTTTTAATATATTTTATTGATTTTTTACAGAGAGGAAGGGAGAGGGATAGAGAGTTAGAAACATCGATGAGAGAGAGACATTGATCAGCCGCCTCCTGCACACCCCCTACTGGGGATGTGCCCGCAACCAGGATACATGCCCTTGACCAGAATCGAACCTGGGACCTTTTAGTCCACAGGCCGACGCTCTACCCACTGAGCCAAATCAGTTTCGGTTTATATATATTTTTTATTGATTTGTTACAGAGAGGAAGGGAGAGGGATAGAGAGTTAGAAACATCAATCAGCTGCCTCTTGCACACACCCCACTGGGGATGTGCCCGCATCCAAGGTACATGCCCTTGACTGGAACTGAACCCGGGACCTTTCAGTCCGCAGGCTGACGCTCTATCCACTGAGCCAAACCAGTTAGGGCTCTCCTTGTTTCTTGATGAGTCTAGCTAGTGGCTCCTCAATCTTGTTTATCCTTTCAAAGAACCAGCTCTTCGTTTCATTGATTTTTTTTTTTTTAATGTATTGTCTTTTTAGTCTCTGTCATTTATTTCTGCTCTAATCTTTATTATTTCCTTCCTCCTACTTATTCTGGGCTTTTCTTGTTCTCTTTCTAGTTCTTTAAATTTTAGGGTTAGATAATTTATTATTAATTTTTCTTGTTTTTTAAAGTGAGCCTCTAGTGCTATGAACTTCTCCTTCAGGACTGCTTATGCTGTGTCCCAGAGATTTTGAGTTGTTTGTTCATTTTCATTTCTTTCAAGGAAGTTTTTTTGTTTCCTTCTTGATCTCGTTGGAAACCCATTCATCCTCCTATCTCATAAAAGAGTGATATGCAAATTGACCGTACTTCCGCTGCGCCCACCAGCCAATCAGGGTGTGTATGCAAATTAACCCACCCAAGATGGCTGTGGCAGCAGAGCAAGCAGGAGGCTTGGGTTTCCCTGGCAATGGAGAAAGTCAAGCTTCATGCACACCCTGGCCAGCCCAGGCCTCCACTCAAGGCTACAAAGTTTCAATTATAGAAGATAAATAAATTCCAACAATAATGGTGGTAGCCACAGAGCTGGAGAGAGCCAGAGGCTTAGGTTGCTCCCGGTGATGGAGGAAGCCAAGCTTCCTGGCCTGCCTTGGCCTTTGTTCAAGGCTACAGAGTTTCACTTATAGAAGATAAATAAATCCCAAAAGAAATGGCTGTGGCCACAAAGCAAACAGTGATGGAGGAAGCCAAGCTTTCCGCCTGCCCTGGCCTGCTCTGGTCTCCGCTCAAAGCTACAAAGCTTCTATTATAGAAGATAAGTAAATATCAGGGCCTCCACTTGGGTTGCCCCAGGGCGTGGCTGGCCTGCAAACCACCACAGGCCCCATGCCCCAAGGGAGCCCTCACTCTGATCCAGGACACCCTTCAGGGCAAACCAGCCAGTCCACCTGTGCACCAGGCCTCTATCCTATCTAATAAAAGAGTAATATCCAAATTGACCATCACTCCAACACACAAGATGGCTGCTCCCATGTGGACACAAGATGGCCAGCAGGGGAGGGTAGATGGGAGGGACCAGGCCTGCAAGGGAGAGCAGTTGGGAGCAGTCAAGCCTTCAGGGGAGGGCAGTTAAGGGTGACCAGACCAGCAGAGGAGGGAAGTTGGGGGCGACCAGGCCTGCAGAGAAGGGCAGTTGAGGGGGACCAGACCTGCAGGGGAGGGCAGTTAGGGGCAATCAGGCTGGCAGTGGAGTGGTTAAGGGGTGATCAGGCTGGCAGGCAGAAGCAGTTAGGGGCAATCAGGAAAGCAGGCAGGTGAGCAGTTGGATGCCAGCAGTCCTGGATTGTGAGTGGGCCTAAACAGGCAGTCGGACATCCCTTGAGGGTTCCCAGATTGGAGAGGGTGCAGGCTGGGCTGAGTGCACAGGCCTCTAGTTGTTTAATAAGATGCTATTTAGCCTCCATATGTTTAAATGTTTTCTTTTCTGTTTACATGGAACATTTTTTCCATCTCTTCACTTTCATCCTGTATGAGTCTTTTGTTCAGAGGTGAATCTCTTGTAGACAGCGTATAATTGGGTCATATATTTTTATCCATTCAGCTACCCTATGTCTTTTTTTTAATATAAATATTTTTATTGATTTCAGAGAGGAAAGGAGATAGAAATATCAATGATGAGAGAATCATTGATCGCTGCCTCCTACACACCCCCCACTAGGGATTGAGCCCACAACCAGGCATGTGCCCTTGCCCGGAATTAAACCTGGGACCCTTCAGTCCACAGGCTGACACTCTATCCACTGAGCCAAACTGGCTAGGGCAATGGTCAGCAAACTCATTAGTCAACAGAGCAGCAAACCACAGCTCGTGAGCACAGTTTGCCGATCACTGGGCTAAGGCAACCCTATGTCTTTTGATTGCAGCATTTTTTTTTAACTGAAATTCTTTATTGTTTAAAGTATTACAAGAGTCTCCTTTTTCCCCCAGTGACCTCTCCCCGGCCACTCTCACCCCCCCCCCCAGCTCATGAACCACAACCTCTGGGCTTGGGGACGAAAGCTCAATTGTCAGCATGTACCCAAGGCATTCTCATGGCTTACAGTACACATGCTTCTGCATTAGCGTACCATGGTTCATCAGTTCTCTTGGCCTTGAATGGCCTTCCATCAAGACCCAGCACAGCCGAGACTGGTTTGGCTCAGTGGATAGAGCATCGGCTTGCGGACTGAAAGGTCCCAGGTTCGATTCCGGTTGGGGGCATGTACCTTGCTTGCAGGCACATCTCCACTGTGGGGTGTGCAGGAGGCGGTTAATTGATGTCTCTCTCTCATTGATGTTTCTGACTTTCTATCTCTCTCCCTTCCTCTCTATAAAAAATTAATAAAATATATTTAAAAAAAAAAAAAAGACCCAGCACAGCCCTCTAGACTTCCACCTTTTGTGACTACTCTTCTTTTATACCTATGTCATTGTTATCCCTGAGAATGCTTTTGGCCCCAAGTGACAGAAACCCTAACTCTTGACTGATTTAAATAGGAAGCTGATTTGCCATTGATGTTTCTCTCTCCCTCCCACTTTCTTCCTCTCTGAGATCAATAAAAACATATTTAAAAAAAGAAAGCAAGGGAGTCAGCAGAGTGACACCATCCACGGCTCAGATTTTGCCATGCCAGCTGTGTGGCCTGGGTGGTGTGGACGTTCTCAGATCTTTGGTTTACTTCCCTAGAGCTGAAGCTAGTGACGCCAGCCCCTGTGGTCACTAGGACCAGAAAATGAAGTTGGGCCTATAGCATGTCTCTGTGCACACAGCGGAGATAATAGTCCATAGTTTTCTTTTGCTGTTTTCACTTTATCTGTCATGAATGTTGTCCATATTGTTAGATCTGTATCCGTATAATTTTACTTAAAAATATGTTTGATTGATTTTAGGGAGGGGATAGGAGAGGGAGAGAGAGAAACATCGATCAGCTGCCTCCTGCACACCCCCTACTGGGGATGGAGCCCACAAGCTGGGCAGGCACTCTGACTGGGAATCAAGCCCATGACCTCTCGGTGCATGGGACAGTGTTCAACCAACTAAGCCACACTGGCCAGTGCTGTGTCTACGTCTTTGAATGGCCATCTCATGGGAATTCCTGGCCGGTCTTCAGTTGGCTGGGCCTTTGGCTGCGTACCTGCTGCTGCTCCTCACCCGCACCTCTGCCCCCCAGGTGTGAATGGCTTGCGGATGCTGGGGATTCTCCACGATGCGGTCGTGTTCCTGACCGAGCAGCTCTCAGGTGCCAAGCACTGTAGGAATTACAAGTTCCGTTTCCACAAACCGGAGGAGGCCAATGAACCACCCCTGAACCCTCATGGCTCAGCTCGGGCTGAGGTGCACCTGAGGCAAGTCCAGTTCTTTTCTGGAAGCAGTTTGGGATCTGAATTTATTACCTGACAATATAATTTTTCCACATAACCAGGAGATGTTCAGTGTTTGTGCATCCTCTATTGCAGTGGTTCTCAACCTTTCTAATGCCGTGACCCTTTAATACAGTTCCTCATGTTGTGGTGACCCCCAACCATAAAATTATTTTTGTTGCTACTTCATAACTGTAACTTTGCAATTGTTATGAATCATATCTGTGTTTTCCAATGGTCTTAGGCAACCCCTGTGAAAGTGTTGTTCGACCCCCAAAGGGGTCGCGACCCGCAGGTTGAGAACCGCTGCTCTATTGCTTCAATTGAGTTATTTCTCTAAATGTATTCTAATCCCTTGGCTCCAGGAAGTCGGCGTTTGACATGTTTAATTTCCTCGCTTCCAAGCACCGGCAGCCGCCTGAGTACAACCCCAATGATGAGGAAGAGGAGGAGGTGCAGCTGAAGTCCGCTCGGTGAGTCGGAGGGAGGGCGCTGCACTCTCTGGCTCCCTCTGCTGGCTCCTGGAGCGCAGGCCGGCCTCACCAGACTTCCCCAGGCAACTAAGAGGCCTGAGAGGCCACACAGGGAGGTGGCAGGAACTGGCTGCAGAGACAGCATGTTGGAGGAGAAATCAAGTAACTTGAAGGTGTCCGTTTTCTCTTCTTTGGCTGAGGTGCACTCTGCCAGCTCTGGCTGCACTCTGGAGTCACCCTGGTCAGAAAACACTACAGGTTTTAGCACTAGCCCATTTGGCTGGAGTGCCTGCCTGGAGACTGAAGGGTCCTTGTTTCGATTCCAGTCAAGGGCACATACCTTGTTTGCAGGCTACTCCCAGCCTGTGCCCTGGTCGGAGGGGAGGAGACATGCAGGAGGCAACCAACGATGTGTTTCTCACACAATGATGTTTCTCTCTGTCTTTCTCTCTCTATTCCATTCTCTTCTAAAATCAATGGGAAAATATCTTCAGGTGAGGATTTTAAAAAAGGAAGTATTTACAGCGTCCTAATTTTTTTTAAATATATTTTATTGTTTTTTTACAGAGAGGAAGGGAAAGGGAGAGGGAGAGTTAGAAACATCAATGAGAGAGAAACATCAATCAGCTGCCTCCTGCACAGCCCCTACTGGGGATGTGTCCGTAACCAAGGTACATGCCCTTGAGCGGAATCGAACCTGAGACCTTTGAGTTCCCAGGCCGATGCTCTATCCATGGAGCCAAACTGGCTAGGGCTAAAGCGTCCTAATTTTATAAGGTACTTGTTTGCTTGGCACTGAGTCTTCTTCTTCAGGATCCATTGATCTAAGACTTAGAACTGAGTGGAGTTCCTTGTCTCCATAGGAGGGCGACAAGCATGGACCTGCCCATGCCCATGCGCTTCCGGCACTTGAAGAGGACATCTAAAGAGGCTGTTGGTGTCTACAGGTATGACTGCAGCTCTCGGGAGAATTGCAGGAAACGGCGATATTTTCCAAAACCCAAGTGGACCCCACTGCTCGAGTGCATCCCCCTCAGAAAGCTGGGTTTGTAGGTAGTAGTCATTGAACCTGAGGCCTTGGGTCCTGCAGTTCTTACACTGAACAACGCATTTAACCCAGCAAAGCTTCCCAGTGCTGCTGTGTCAGTGGCTGTATGCAAAATGGAGAGCACTTTTGTCCCTGGCCATCTGTCAGAAAGGTCCTGTCCTCAGATCAGGTGGGGCCATGTTCTTTTTCCCCCAAGTATCTGTCCCTCTTGGGAGACTTAACGGGATTCTACTCATTAATTTGTGCGCTCATAATAGTTACCCTTATTGCGGGATGTGTGACTGACATCTTGTCCATCGTCCTGTCCTAGGTCTCCCATCCATGGCCGGGGTCTCTTTTGTAAGAGAAACATTGATGCGGGTGAGATGGTGATCGAGTACGCTGGCAATGTCATCCGCTCCATCCAGACTGACAAGAGAGAGAAGTACTATGACAGCAAGGTGCGTTTCATACTTTCTATTTTGTTTTGTTATAGAAAGTGATCACCAACTGTAAATATCTTTAGATCAAAAAATAAATAGTATTACCCGGGTCCTTGTGACTCAGTTGGTTGGCATCATCCCCTGCACGGAAAGGTTGTGGGCCGGATCCCTGATAGGGGGCATGCAAGAGGCAGCCAATCGATGTTGTGCTTTCACATCAATGTCTCTCTCTCCCTCTCCCTTCTTCTCTTTCTAAAAAAAATTTTTAAATAGTACTTTATTGATTCAAACACTTATTTTTTTCAACATTTCTGTATCCTCTGAAATTTGTAGTGAGGCCAGTAAAAGTTCACAATCTACTCTAAGGATTAGTATACAAAATACTCATTGAAGGTTTGTCTGAATGGATCTCAGAGTCAAAACCACATAGCAACACAATTCTCAGGTTTCTCTTTCCTGTTGGCTGGAACATCAAAAAGAAAAGAAAAAAAGAAACCAGGAATCTAGTGTCTAATCTGGGAACTCAGCATGAAGTGTTTTGAGAGATGGGAGGAATCTGGAAATTACACTAGAAGAAATGTTGTTCAGCAGCAGCAACTATAAGTCACATCAGGAAAAGGTTGGGCCCTGGCGAGTTTGGCTCAGTGGATAGAGCATCAGCCCCCAGATAGAAGGTCTCAGGTTAGGTCTCGTCAATGGCACATACCCTGGTTGCAGGCTTGATCCCAGGCCCTGCGCAGGGCAAATATGGAAGGCAGCCAATTGGTGTATTTCTCTTACTTCAATGTTTCTCTCTTTGTTTCTCCCCTTCCCTTTTATTCTTCCTAAAAAACAATGGAAAAATATCCTCAGTGAGGGTTAACAAATTTTTTTTAAAAAACACGTATTTCTTAGTTAAAAAAAGAAAGAAAAAGGTTGGGAAACACTCTCAAATCTGAGCTGTACTAAACCACAGGTTCCCCGTTCTTCACATGCAGGGCATCGGTTGCTACATGTTCCGCATCGATGACTCCGAGGTGGTGGATGCCACAATGCATGGCAATGCTGCCCGCTTCATCAACCACTCATGCGAGCCCAACTGCTACTCCCGGGTCATCAATATCGATGGGCAGAAGCACATCGTCATCTTTGCGATGCGCAAGATCTACCGCGGGGAGGAGCTCACGTATGACTACAAATTCCCCATCGAGGATGCCAGCAACAAGCTACCCTGCAACTGTGGCGCCAAGAAATGCCGGAAGTTCTTAAACTAAAGCTGCTCCTCTCCCCAGTGCCTCGACCAGGGGCACTGTTGAGGGACCTCCCTGATGGCTGAGCCTTGTGTCCCATATTCACAGGATACATGTGACCGCAGCCCTGGGGAGGGAGAAATGAGGTCTCAGAAAAGATTTGTGACTGCCTTCTGCGGGCTCCTCATTAAGTGCTGTTAAAAAATGGGAGGGCCCCAGTAGGCGTGCCTGGAAGGAGCTCTGGATTAGTTGCTTTGGGAGGTTGGGCCTGAGCCTCTCCTCAGAGAGAAGTGGCCGTCCTCTTTGTGGCCCTTTCCCACGCCCTGCAGCCAGGGGCCAACCAGAGCCCTGGGTGTGAGGTGGTTTGGTTCCTGATCACTTGCCGGCCAGGCCCACCTAGAGCCTTCGGGGAACAAACAGGAGGTGAGTGGTTTCCTTGCCTTCCCAGTGAGCACTTGCTTCTGGTTAGAAAAGAGGATTCTCAGCACCTTTGCTGTTGGGGGTTGTGTTGGGGTTGTGCCATTAATTACCAAATGCGAGCCTGTGGCTGTAAGTGGGAGTACATCCCCATGAGCCTTATCTCAGCCAATTACCTTCCTTGACAGTAGGAGCAGCTTCTTCCTCACTCTTCACTCCACTTCCCTCATTTTCCCTGCTTGGCCTCCACTGCTTTCCATTCTCTGTGGGTGGAAGAGACCATGACTCCTGCTCAAGGACACTCCCTGTGGGCATACTGTGCACCTCCAAACATCCCCTGGGCCTGGAGGCACTCCCAGTGGGAAGTGGACAGGAGGCCTTGGCCGGAACCAGACAGAATGAGGCGTTTTCTCAAAGCTCCGCTGAGAGTTTTAGAGAAACGTCCAGAGCCTGATATTTGAGACGAGGGAAAGATTGTTTCAACAGTTGAGTCATGCAGCAACCAGAACATCGGGCCAGGGTGCCTCTGGGCCCCATCCCTAGGCCATGGTGACCATTTCCCTTTATGACGACAGAGGAAGACTTGATCTTTAAAGGGTCCATGTCCAGTTGAAGGCACAACACTAATCAGATTTCAAACCTTGGGGATTGAGCACCTTGTATTGAGGGGACTGCCACCTATGCAAACTCCACAGCTAAGTGAGTTCATGACACTACTGCCCTGCACCCTCCGGACGTGGCCACCCAGCACCCACTGCTTCCTCTCTCCCCAAGACAGTGTCCCAACCTATTAAATTAAGTCATCAGATTTTACTCTGTTCTGTTTACAGTTTACTATTTAAGGTTTTATAAATGTAAATATATTTTGTATATTTTTCTATGAGAAGCACTTCATAGGGAGAAGCACTTATGACAAGGCTATTTTTTAAACCGTGGTATTATCCTAATTTAAAAGATCGGTTTTAAATAAGTTTTTATTTTCATAGGATGAAGTTAAACTATTCAGCTGTACATGCAAAGTCTGGTTTTTCCTGCCCAGTTCCCTCTGGAAGTTTCTGTTGTTTCATGTGTAGTTTGTGCCCTGTTAACATAAACGTTTCCTGGGTTTGCTCTTCAACAATAAAAGGAAAGGAAGGTCACCCAGCCCCATGGGGCCGCTCCTCTTCTTTGACGCACTGTCCCCTTCCTGTCCCTGGCTCCGAGTGGTGAACGTGGTCATCTCCTTTCCCACTTCACAGTTAGCAACCAAGCAGATGGCACCTGACATCCCTGTCACCATCTGCCTCGTAGATCACCTTGCTCCTCCCGTGCCCACTGAGCCCTCATTTCTGCAGAGATCCCATTGAAGCTGAGGCAGTCTGGCCACTCCTGACGAAGCAGATCTGCTTCTCCGCCTCAGCAGCACGAGGGTTCAGTGTGTGTGGTCCCTTCCCTGAAACCTGTCCCTGGGAAGTGCAGCCACGCAATACTCTGCCAGCTCTGTCCTGGTTCCTGGCTTTGCTGTGCCTTTGCCCTGGGCGCCTGGACTCCCGTGACCTTAAGAACTCCATGTGGTGGCTCTGCTGGAACATGCACTGTCCCCAGGTGTATGCGGGGCCCAGCACTGTGGCCAGGGTGGCAGACTGCCCTGCGGCACGAAAAAGGCACTCCACCCAGACCTCCCTCCCTTCCTCTTGCCCGTGAACTAGACATGGTGGCCTGAGGGCTCCTACTGTCTGGTTTCCTTTATTATTGCACTGTGTGAAGAGGTTTTTGTAAATCCTTTAATTTTTTTATTTTTTCTAGGAAAAAACCTTAAGCTGCATTTGTTACTGGAATGATTAATGCACTGATGGGTCATGACTTCACCAAAGGCCAGTCTGGGGTGGGAGACACTCAGCTGAGCAGACCCAGTTCCTGTTCTGCTAAGCCGTGTACTGTGAGCCCCTCCTCTTCTCTGTCCCAAACCTGTGTCCCCTGTGGCTGCAGGTAGTCTGCCTGGCCTTGCCCTCTCTGGTTATAACCAGAAATGAGAAGTCCCTTCCACAGCTCAGCCTTGAGTTTATTGCCAAACTTCCACCAACCTGCCAGGGACTTGGGGAGTGAGCTAGAACGTGGGACGGCTGCCTCCAAAATGCCCAAATTTGTTTTGAAAGTGAGCTAAGGAGTCTCCTCACAGAAGTGCAGACAGGTACAGCGTTGTGTCACTCTTAAGAGACTCTAAGGGCACCCCAAGTCCCTAAGGAGTGACAGGCTGCGACCTGGTTGGTTCTGTGAGCACTAGCACCCACACGGTTTTGCTGCTGTGGCCGCCTCTCCTGGTGGAGGAGACACTGTGTAACCGGAATAGCTGCTGGCGCAGACTCTTTGGCCAGAACTCACTCCCTGTTATTGTCTACCACCTTCAGCACAACCCCTCCTGGTTTTAGACCAGGAATGAGTTAGGGCAGTTTGCCACTCTGTTGACTAATAAGTTTGCTGACCACTGAGTTAGGGGAAGTCCTGGCTGTATGCTCCGCCCAGGCTCCTTTGTGTGATCCAGGCCCCACCCTGCTCACCCTACAGCTCCCAGGCCACTCGGTGAGTTCCACACAGCACCCTGGATTTTACACAACACAAATCTTTTAATGAATGTATCTTTCTAAAGGACTGACGTTCAATCAAATATCCGAAACTACTAAAGGTCCAAACCTTGTCAGATGACAACTTTTAAGTTTGATTTGGAATACTTTAAGTTAAATTTTTTTTTTCTTTTAAGGAAAAGCGGGTCATTGCAAAGGGCTGGGTGTGATTTTATTTCGTCTCCTTCATTTTAAAGCAATACAAGGTGATTGAGCAGATGGTTTTATGCCGAATCACGAACACAAGACTCACGCTCTGAAAACTTGGAACTTTTGTGTTTTGGTTTTCAAATAAGTATAAATATGATATATATAGGAACTAATATAGTAATGCACCATGTAACAAAGCCTCGTGCAGTCCATGGCTTTCATTCTCTTAACACTATAGATAAGGGTGTGCTCCAGTTGCTGGTGGCTGTGGGAAAAGCCGCTGGCCCTTCTGATGCTCGGGAGGCGGGGGCCCAGACACGGGGGAGGCGACAGCGATTCCAGCGGTCAGAGATGCAGGAGGTGCCTCCTGGATGCTTTCCCGCCAGTGGATGTTGCCAGGCAGTATCTGTGCTCCTTGTTTTTCTATTTTTGGTTATGAATGTTGGGATTACCACCTGCTTTTAGGGGAAAATTGTGTTCTGTGCTTTCCTGGTATCTTGCTCCCAGGTACTCTAGTTCTGTCTTCAACCAAGAAAATAGACTCGTGGTGTTTCTTTCATTGAACTTTTAACAGTCTCTTTAGTAAATACAGGTAGTTGAATAATTGTTTCAAAAGCTCAACAGATGACAAGCTTCTAAAAATGACATTTCTTGATACCTTTATCATGTATAACAGATCTTTCGGTTTGTTTTTTGTTGTTGTTGTTTTCTTTCCTTGTGTTCTTCCAAGCTTCTGGTTAGAGAAAAAAAGAAGGGAAAAAATGTGTCTAAAGTCCATCAGTGTTAACTCCCTGTGACAGGGATGAAGGAAAATAACTTTAATAGTTCAAAAAATAATAATGCTGAAAGCTCTCTACGAAAGACTGAATGTAAAAGTAAAAAGTGTACATAGTTGTAAAAAAAAAGGAGTTTTTAAACATGTTTATTTTCTATGCACTTTTTTTTATTTAAGTGATAGTTTAATTAATAAACATGTCAAGTTTATTGCTGCACGTGGTGGAGCTTTCTTTTGGCTTTTGCTGGGCGGAGGGTTGGGAGAGAGACACAGGATGCCTTCCGTAGTCCCTGCCTTTCACACTGGCTCTCTCCATGGTATTTCTTTATCAATGATGTGTACTCGGTACCTAATCGTGGATTTAAAGAAAGGTTCAAGAAGACAAAGAAATAGTTCCTTTACTGCCTACATACCCCTCCCTTATCCATGGGTAGTCCAGTCCTCGCTTCTGTTGGTTTCCTCCAGATCTGAATATAATAAAAACATGCATAGGAGCCTCTTTGTTCCACTCCACCTTAAGTCTGGACTTGTATTTACTTACTGTTTCTCCTGGGACGGGGTGCTGGTGAGGAGGTGGTTGAGAAATAGCTGTAAATGTTCTGCCAAGCCAGGGTCACGAACCCAGGGCCAAAGGACATCCAGTTTATACTGTAACCAAAAGAATGGGAGACACTCCTCTTCATGGGGATGGTCCTCAAACAGCCTCCCTCAGATCCACTGGCTACAAAGCTCAGACCCCACCCACCGCTTCTCCCTCCCTCCGCTCATCATGAGTCACCTTTTTGGAGTTTTGGAGTTGAGCACCATGGGGACTCTAAACGATCAGGCGGTTTTACAGGCCATCTTCAACCCTGACACCCCATTTGGAGACGTTGTTGGGTTGGACCTGGAAGAGGAAGCTGAAGAAGATGATAAAGGTGAGTATATGACCTTGGAGGATAGTTCTCTACATTGGGTGGTCTGCAGGCCTTCCTGGGGAAGTGGTCTTTCAAAGCCCCGTGTTTATTCCAGACTCGGGCAATGATTGAGATTGGCCTTAAAGACCTACGGATCCCTTGTACACTGATGGGCGTTTGACAAGTCACTGTCAAGAGGAAAGGGCCAGGGCTTGTCTCAGTCCTTCAGCCCTCACACCTCTGAATATCCCTCACCACTCAATTCTCCCCATGATCCAAGCTTCATGGTGTTGGGGGATAGGAGGGTGCTATTAAACTCACATCACTGTCATGACAGAATATCACCACAAAGACTAGAAGAGGGCAGGCAGGGCTCTTGCATGGTTCCAAGCTAAGTGAGCACTTCGTGCCACCTGCCATTACAAGCAAGCACTGAGCTGATCCTCCCACGGTGCATTCTGGCTTTCCATCCTTCCCCATGGAGGTTTTTTGTTGTTGCATCCGTCCAGGTGGGGACTGGTGTCCCCATTGAGGTTTTTTTGTTGTTGTTATTTGTTTTTTAAATATAATTTTTATTGAATTTTTACAGAGAGGGAGGGGGGAGAGAGCTAGAAACATTGATAAGAAAGATCAATCAGCTGCCCCCCCGAACCCCCTACTGGGGATGTGCCCGCAACCAAAATACATGCCCTTGACCAGAATTGAATCTGGGACCCTTCAGTCTGCGGACCGATGCTCTATCCACTGAGCCAAACCAGCTAGGGCCCCATTGAGGTTTTTATGTCATTGTTTCTAAAGGGGTGACGCCTAAGCCTTACTGAGACTTATGGCTGAAAAGCTGGGGATATGTGGGGAGGGGTTTTCGTGACCTGGGGGGCAGGGGGTGTCACAGAGGCCTTAATGTTGGAAGCAGTGCAATCAAGCAAAACGGGGGCAAGCTCAGGATAGGACCTGGGTTCAAATTCAAGCTGTGCAACTCACAGGCTGTGTGGCCTTGAGCAAGTCTTTTTAGCTGCAGGCTAAGGAGCATGAGCTTCATTCTCTGCATTCCCAGGTCCCTTTGGGGCTTAGGCAGTGCTACTTAGCCTTGGGTGACCTCAGCTCCCTCCCAACCCCCATCCCAAATACCGAATCTTATCCAGCTCTGACCCACCCCTCAGCCCAGTCAGTTCTGGCTCACGTGTCCAAAGCCTGGGGTGGCTTTTGCTTCTTGCTTCTGATCGCACACCTGCCCCCTCTTGGCTTCCTCCCTGGCATAGGTGTAGTTTTCCCGAAAGCACAGCTGGAGCAGTCCAAGGCCCTGGAGCTGCAGGGAGTGACAGCAGCAGAGGCCGGCGACCTCAGCACAGCACTGGAGAGGTTTGGCCAAGCCATCAACCTGCTGCCCGAGAGGGCATCAGCCTACAACAACCGAGCCCAGGCCCGGCGGCTCCAGGGAGATGTGGCAGGTGAGGGGAGGTGCCCTCTCTACAGAAGGAGCCCTGGGGTGCACAAACCTGAGATGAAGTGGTTGTAGGGTTGGATTTTGGGGGTGGGGAGTCATTCAACCACTCTGGAATCTGCATTCTTACCTATGAGAGATATTATGGTCCCTGCTAACTTCTTGGGGCTATTGTGAAAGTCAGATTAGATTGCATTCCATTTATTTATTTAACATTTCATGAGAATCTACTACTGCAATAATGGGCCAGGTGCT
>JAAGEH010000005.1:43287797-43338750 GCA_011751065.1 Lasiurus cinereus
TACAGATAAAGACACTGAAGCATGGAGGTTAGGTGCATGCTGCTCTTATACACTGAGAAGTAGCAGAACTGGGATTCGAACTAGGTGTTGGGGCTCCAGAGTGATACTGCTTCTCAAAAAGCTTGCAGGCTAGTGGCCAGAACAGACATAATTACGATACCACCATAACAGGTTGAGAAGGATCTGCTCCTGATGAGTGCGTTTTGAAGGATGAGTAGGAGTTCGTTGGATGGAAGAGAGATAATGGAGAAGGCACAGCCTGTAGAGGTCCAGAAAGGCATGAAAGAAAGGTACAGGGAATATCACAACCCAAGCTGGCTGGACCAGGGAGTGGTAGGAAGATGCGGTAGGGCCTGGAAGTAAACAGGAATCACTAAAGTGTTTTAACCAGGAGTGACTGGATCAGACTTGCCGCATTTAGGTCTCTAGCTGGAGTGGTGACAGTGGGACAAAGGGGGCCATGGTAGGAACCAGAGCGCAGGCCAACAAGTCTAGTAGACTGTTAAGACTCCAGAGGTGGGTGTGCTCCTGGAACCAGTACTGCCAGGCTGGGGGGTCTCAACTCCATTATAGGAATAGCAGAGAACCTTGAAGGTCCCTTCTTCAGGCTGGTCTGGCCCTGGCAGGGCAGGGCAGGGCTGTAAAGGTCCTGGAGACAGCCTACAGACCAAAACCCCAGAGAGGACCAGAGGCCATTCACCTGGAGGAGGCTTTCCATTCCTCCAGATCAGCTCCTCAGGAAACTGATAAGTGTTGCCATAAGAGAGCTGCTCAAAGGCCCAGGTCCAGAGCCCTCGCTGGGTTCCAAGGATCAAAACAGCCAAAGCAGCTCAGTCTTGCTAGGATGGTAAGCTCCCCAACCATCCTGGCAGGGTCTCTCATCTATGGAGAGCAAGAGTGAAGTGAGAGAACCCAGAAGACACGCAGTTCATGGGCCCTACAGTAGATGCCAACAGGCTTCCCGGGTCTGAGTTCATATGTCTCACCCCAGTATTTTATGAGGACAATAAAAATGCGTGGGCCAGCTCTGGCTCCAAGACCCCCTTTCAAAGAAAATTAGATACAAAATAATGAAGACTGTGGAAATAAAGAATGAGGAAAGGCGGTCAGTGGAGAAAGCTTTAAAAATCACACAATGGAGCCCTAGTCGGTTTAGCTCAGCTGGTTGGGCATACCGCCATGCACGGAAACACTGCCAGGTTCAATTCCCGGGCAGGGCACACGCCTACAGGTTCCATCCCTGTAGGGACTGTGAGGGAGGCAGCCGACATTTCTCTCTTTCTCTCCCATTCAATCAATTTTTTAAAAAGGCACTAAGGAAAGAGAACCCTTCCTCATTGTTAAAAAAGTCACACAATGGAAAAAAGGAGAGAAAAGCCTTCAAAAGGAAAAAGAAAGAGACATAGACTTCCCTGTATATGTAAGAAACTAATTATTTGGGGCTCTGGGACTCAAGTCACCTGGCAAGTGGTAGGTGGGGGACCAGGTCCATGTGGAATAAACTGCCTGCTCCAGGCCAGCCACGGGCCAGCTCCATGAACACAGTGACTGTGCAAAAAGCTCCCAGCACTGTGCGTGTGGTGGGTGTGGGGCAGGCGAAGGCTCTGCCAGCCATTGGCCTCAGCCAGGAGCCAGAGCGAAGTCTCTGGCTCTCGGGTCCATCTGGGGGATGTAGTAGCGGCGGCCGCCGCCAGGCCCCGCGCCCAGGCCCTGGCCTGAGCCTGGGCTGTGCTCGCTGTCTGCAGGGGCCCTGGAGGACCTGGAGCGCGCCGTGGCGCTGAGCGGCGGCCGGGGCCACGCCGCCCGCCAGAGCTTCGTGCAGCGCGGGCTGCTGGCGCGGCTGCAGGGCCGGTACGACGACTCCCGCCTGGACTTCGAGCGGGCGGCGCGGCTGGGCAGCACCTTCGCGCGGCGCCAGCTGGTGCTGTTGAATCCATATGCCGCGCTGTGCAACCGCATGCTGGCCGACGTGATGGCGCAGCTGCGTGGGGAGCGCACCCTGCGCTGAGCCCCGCGGGCGGGAGGGGCGCCCCAACCAATAAATCTGCCGGATCGACAGTCTCCAGCTCGTTTCTTCGCCGCAGCGGGAGGCGCCTGCGCAACAGGGCCAAGGGCAGAGCTGGCGACAGGGGCCGGGGGCGGGGCTTCGGGCGCCCAGGGCGGGAGGCGCCTGCACGGCAGGGGCTGGGGGCGGGGCAGGCGGCTGTTTCTTCGCCGCAGCGGGAGGAGCCTGCGCAACAGGGCCAAGGGCAGAGCTGGCGACAGGGGCCGGGGGCGGGGCTTCGGGCGCCCAGGGCGGGAGGCGCCTACGGCAGGGGCTGGGGGCGGGGCAGGCGGCTGAGGCCCCGGCGCTGATTGGTCCAGCCCCGCGCGGCGCCGCCCGTCCGGCTTGCTCCCTTTACTGCCTGTGCCTGCGCTGGGCCGACCGCGAGGTGAGGGCCGGGAGGCGGGGTGGGCGCTCTTCGCGACCCCCGTCTGCGGGACCGTCTTCTCCTCAGCCCACCCTCGCCTCTGCACCCGGAAGGAGGGGGGCGGGGAGCGGGGTGAGACAGGGTCTGGAGCTGTCGGCCCCTTGGGGGAGGGGTGCGAGAGCGGGGGGCAGGGGGTCCTGCGCCTGAGCCTGCGCCTGGGACAGGCTGCGCGGGGCTGGGAGTTTGTATGTGCGGAGCTGTGCCAGTTTGTCAGTTCGGCCTTTTGTGCTTGCTGCCCGCTTCCTTGCCTCCGCCCTGTGGGTCGGTCTACATTTGTGTTTACTTGCATGGTTTATTTTTGTTTCTGGAGAGCTAATTCCTGGAGGAATAAATTTGCCCGCTACCACCTGTCTGATGTCGAGGCCCACCCCCTTCTTTGGCAGCCAGGCCGCGGCCACCATGGCGTTGCACGCAGGCCCAGCCACCCTCCCGCACACACTGCTGCTCCTGCCAGCCCTCCTGAGTTCAGGTACACCCCTCTTCAGACACTTCTCGGCCGTATCTTCTCTCCCCTCCTTGCCGGCATCTCGACCTCAGGCCCTCAGCTGCAGCGCTGGGTTCCCCTTGACCCCGTACCCACGATGCAGTCTCTCCCTGTGGGAGAGGTCTCCACCTGCTGCCCCTCTGTAACTGGACTTCATCTGGGTCACAGAGCAGTACTATCCCGACCCAGAACATTCTGTCGTGTTCCAGGTTGGGGGGAGTTGGCGCCACAAATCGATGGCCAGGCCTGGGCTGAGGTGGCACTTCGGGAAAATGAACGCCACCCCTTCACCTGCCGAGTGGCAGGAGTGTATGGCACTCCTCGATTGGCCTGGTACCTGGATGGACAGCTGCAGGAGGCCAGCACCTCACGGTTGCTGAGTGTGGGCGGGGAGGTCTTCTCTGGAGGCACCAGCACCCTCACTGTCACTGCTCAGCGGTCCCAGCATGAGCTCAACTGCTCCCTGCAGGACCCAGGCAGTAGCCCTGCAGCCAATGCCTCTGTCATCCTCAATGTGCAATGTGAGTGTCCCCGAGGGAGTCAGGGGGAGAGGTCCTCTGCCCAAGGGACCCCCAGCAGCCACATAGCAGATGGTCTGATAAGACATTTAACACACATTTAAGTGCTTTGCAAATATTAGCTAACTTTAATCCTCACAATAATCCTATGAGCGAATTCCTATTGTTATCTCCACTTTACAAATAAGAAAACAGCACAGAGAAGTTAAGTAATCTGGCAGAGATCACACCTCTAAGTTGGTAAGAAGCATAGCCAGTGTTCAGATCCATACATTTTGGCTCTAGTGTTTATACTCTTTTTTTAAAAAATATATTTTCTTATTGATTTTTTACAGAGAGGAAAGGAAAGAGAGTTAGAAACATCAGTCAGCTGCCTTCTGCACACCCCCTCACTGGGAATGTGCCCGTAACCAAGGTATGTGCCCTTGACCACAATCGAGCCTGGGACCTTTCAGTCCGCAGGCTGACGCTCTATCCACTAAGCCAAACCAGTTTCGGCAGTATACTCTTTTAAAAATATATTTTTATTGACTTTTTAGAGAGAGGAAAAAAGAAGGAGATAGAAACATCAATGATGACTCATTGATCAGCTGCCTCCTGCACGCCCCCTACTGGGGAAACTGAGCCCCCCTAATCCCCATGTGCCTTGACCTGGAATCAACCTGTGACTTCCTGGTTCATAGGTTAGTGCTCAACCTTTGAGCCACACCGGCCTGGCTTGTGTTTATACTCTTGATCACTACAAAATGCTGCCTCTGCGGTGGACATAGCCATCCATCCTATTTCCTAGTGTCCCCTGTAGAAGTTCCTCTGGGTTTGGGAGGAAAGGGCAGGAGTATGAGGAGCTGTGGTGAGAACACATTGGCTTCTGCTTTGCCCCAGTTAAACCGGAGATTGCCCAGTTTGGGGCCAAGTACCAAGAAGCTCAGGGCCAGGGCCTCCTAGTGGTTCTTTTTGCCCTGGTCCGTGCCAACCCACCTGCCAATGTGACCTGGATCGACCAGGATGGGCCAGTGACTGCCAACACCTCAGACTTCCTGGTGCTGGATGCCCGGAATTGCCCCTGGCTCACCAACCACACAGTGCAGCTGCAGCTTCGCAACCTGGCACACAACCTCTCTGTGGTCGCTGCCAATGATGTGGGGGTCACCAGTGCCTCGGTCCCAGCCCAAGGTGAGCGTGGACCATCAGTACAGAAAAGGGAGGACTTGCTGTCCTTTGGACAAGGCTTGTGAATGAGCTGTCCCCAGCCACCTTGGCAAGGAGGATAGAGTCGGACCTGTGGCATCTCAGAGTTGGGGGCCCTGCCTTCTTGGAACCTAACCAAAGGACCATCTGCAGGACTCCTGGCCACTCGGGTGGAAGTGCCACTGCTGGGCATCATTGTGGCCGGAGGGCTATCGCTGGGCACCCTGGTAGCATTCAGCACCTTAGTGGCCTGCCTGGTCTGCAGGAAAGAGAAGACCAAAGGTAGGGCCAAAGTTATGGGGGTTAGGGTGGCTGTGGGAGTGGAGATGAGGTCAGGGTGAACAGCAGGGCAGAAAGAAGGGCAGGCAAGTGGCAGAACAGGTGTTCCTGGGGTGTGGCCATGGGTAATCACAGGCATCTAGGTGGCAAGGCCAGGCACTAGGAACAGCATTCCTGGTCCCAGAGCCAGGGCTGGCATTTGAGAGACTCCTTGCCTGGGTCTGAAAGGGCAGGGGGCAAAGGCCAGTATGGGTAGGCACACTGAAGTGGTGGTATGGTTTCTCTCCTCAGGCCCCTCCCGGCGCCCATCTCTGCTCTCTAGGTAACTGCCCCTGGGCTGGGGAAGTGGGATGAATGGAGGGGTAGCTGCTGATAGTCCTAGAACTGGACCCAAAGCAGGACTCAGCCTGCTAGAGCCAGGGCACATCCCAGGTTTTGTCCATCCTGCAGTGACTCCAACAACCTGAAGCTCAACAATGTGCGCTTGCCCCGGGAGAACATGTCCCTCCCATCCAACCTTCAGCTCAACGACCTCACTCCAGACCCCAGAGGTACATCCAGGACCCTCTGTGGCCCATTTTATCTTCAGAGGTGCTACTTTTTTTCCCTTTTTTTTTTTCTTTTTTAAAGATTTGAGAGAGAGGAAGGGGAAGGGTGAGCAGGGGGAGAGAGAAACATCAATTTGTTATTTATGCATTCATTGGTTGATTCCTGTATGTGCTCTGACTGGGGACAGAACCAGCAACCTTGATGTATCGGGATGATGCTCTAATCAATTGAGCTTCAGAGATGCTTCTAAGAGAATCAAGACCTTGGTACTTAGTAGGGGCAAGGCCCTATCAGGCACACTCCTTATCCTGGCACCACCCCCTTTGTCACCCAATAGGGAAACCAGCGGACCAACAGACAGCTTGGGATAACAGCCAGCCAGAGCCAGAGCTTCTGGATTCAGAGCCCGGAGGCCTCCTCACCAGCCGAGGTACCATCCTTCCCTGCTCCTCAGCCCTTGTACTTATGCTTCTGAGTCTCTAGGGGCAGGGAGGGGCCTCCTGACTTCCAAGAATGAGTGTCACCACGACTCCTGGGTACCTCTGATCCGGCAGGCTTCATCCGTCTCCCAATGCTGGGCTACATCTACCGAGTGTCCAGTGTGAGCAGTGAGGAGATCTGGCTCTGAGCTGAGGGTGAGACAGAAAGTGTCCATGCCCCTGGGCACCTTCCCCTCCAAGACATCCTCTGCCTGGCCATGTTGCCAGTGAGATGCCACTTCCACCTGTGCTTGCATCCCTGGCTGGGGTGCTTTTGTCATCCACAGGAGGATTCCACTGGATCTGACCCTGAGGTCACAGGTTGCTGACGGGACCCAAACCCTTGTTCTTATTCAGGTTGGGGACCTGCATGGGATGCCTGTGCCAAGTGGATATAGCTGTTTGCTTATGTGTTCTGATGTCATCTAGCATCTAAGTGTAGCATGGCCCTGGTGACTCCCACCAGTATTCCTCAGCACCTCGCACAGCAGGCACAGGGACATGCCTGGGTGTGGGACGAGGAACGCCTGTATGTCTTGGATTTCCTTCCTGTGCTGTGTAGCTTTGCTCACTCTGAACGTTTAGAGCCCTGCTCATTGCATAGAAATAAAATGCCCTGTGCACAGGGAGCAACCCGGCCCAGGGTTTCGGCCAAGTGCAGACCAGTCCCTTCTGCTGGTATCTCTGTCCCCACTGTCCCTTCTCTTGAGCACTATAGGTTATACATTGGACCTTTACGACTTCCTCACTGGGCACTAAACTTCCCCATTGGCCGCTGGTGATGCTAGTGCCTGGTGTCAGCACAATCAAGGAGGAGGGGAGGAGCCTGGTGGCACCCAGGACAGCATGTAGCTATGCATCTTCTTACAGTGATAGCACTTTAAGCACTTCTCCTGGGAGGGGGGTGAGGGTCCCAGGGCCTGTCTGTGGCTTCCCCACGTTGGCCTTCCTGTGATTCACTGAGGACCCTGAACCCTCCCGGGGTTGGTAGTTTCCCTCAACATGTCTCCCCTTTAGGGGACCTCAGCTCTGACCCATCAGCAAGAGGCCACCCTTCCTGTCCCACGCCCTATTCTTCAGAGGACGTCCATAGTGGCACATACTTCAAGAGTTGGAAGCTTTTGGGGGACGTGGGGGAGGAGACCACATACCCCAAAATAACCTAAGGACACATGGAAATGCCTGCAAATCAATAGAGTGTGGAGTATTTTACCTTATCTTTTGTAATTTAGTGCTGAGCACACAATAATTCAATAAACTTGAGTGAATGTCACTTGTTTCATTCTTTCAAATAGGTTTCTTAATGAGATCTTTAAATCACAGAGTTGAGAAAATTCAACAAAACCTATGTACCTACCATACTGTTGAATCTTAACCTACTTTGCTTCCAATCTTTTATATTTATTTATTTATTTATTTTTCTTGATTTCAGAGAGGAAGGGAGAAGGATAGAGAGATAGAACATCAGTGTTGAGAGAGAATCATTGATTGGTTACCTTCTGCACACCCCGGATTGAGCCCACAATGCAGGCATGTGCTCTTGACTGGTATTGAACCCAGGACCCTTCAGTCTGCAGACTGATGCTCTATCCACTGAGCAACAGCAGCTAGGGCCCAATCTTTTATTTATTTATTTATTTATTTATTTACTTACTTACTTACTTATTTGCCATTTGCTCTCCTTTATTTGTTAGTTACAAAATCTTATTTTTGACTGGACTCAGACTTAGAGGTAGAAACTATCAGAGAGGACAGTCTACGTCTCTTTGCAATCTGTTCCTGCATTTTTCTTTGGCCTCCTTCATTCTCTTAGCCAAAAGTTTAGCATATTCTGCGGCCTCTTTCTTGTTCTTAGTACGTTGTTTTTTCAGAGCAATACGCCTGCATTTGTGCTGCAGGACACGTGGAGTAACAAGACGCTGAATTTTGGGTGCTTTAGTCCTAGGTTTCTTAACTTCTTTGTTTACAGGCTTTCTCACAAATTTTTGGACATCATCTTTAGAGAGATTGAAAAGTTTGTGGATTCTGCTGGCTCTTTTGGGTCCCAGGCGACAAGGCACAGTGGTATCAGTGAGACCAGGAATATCTTTCTCCCTTTTTTTTTTTTACAATGACCATGTTGAGAACACTGAGATTAGCATCTACAATGCAACCCCGAACAGATTTGCGTTTCCTCTCTCCAGTACTCCTCAGTCTGTAACAGGAGTGCCCCTTACACAGCAGCAGGCGGACTCGGCCATGGGTCAAGACACCCTGCATCATGGGGAAACCTTGTTTGTTGTTCCCACCACTGATTCAAACCACATAACCCTTCCATTCTTCACCCAGAGTGTCGGCAGCAACTTCTGTGGCCATATGCTTCTCATAAAAGGTATGAAGTTTGCGTTCATCGTCCACTTCAATGAGTTTCTGGAAGCCAGTGGCTGGGAAAGAGATGTTGAGCTTTATCCTAAAGCTGCCAACAGCCTCCAAGGCACCACAAGAAAAGAGCTCTTTTCTTTTTTAAGGAAATAATATTGTCCTGGCTGAGTAGCTCAATTGGTTAGAGTATCATCCAGATACGCCAAAGATTGTGGGTTCAATCTCCAGTCAGGGCACATACAAGAATCAATAGATGAATGCATACTAGTAGATAAGTGGAACAGCAAATTGATGTTTCTCTCCGCCGCCCCCCCCCACCCTGCTTCCTAAGGTAAATAAAAATCAATTTTTATTTGCACTCTAATTGCACTGTTTCCATTAGCAATGATGACATGTTCTGTTTTGGCAGTGCCTGGTTACGATCAGAGCTCTACCCAGTGACCAAGTCACTATCACTTGGCAGACACTCCCCACTTTTAATTCCTGAGCCTTTCCAGGGTTCTTCAGTGTCAAAAGGCTTACTTCTTAGTTTCTCTGTCCCTCTCCTCCACAGGCAGTCACATTGCAGGCTTTACTCCCTCCTACTACAAAATCAGCTCTCACTTGTCCATCTTACAAAATTGTGTTGCTAGGACTTCTAAAGGTCAAGATGGCAGCATAGGTAAATATGTTACTCACCTCCTCCCACAACCATGTCAAAATTACAACTAATGTACAGAACCATGATTCACAACCACTGAAATCTAGTCAAATGGAAGTATTACAACTAAGGAATTAAAGCTGAAGAAGCCACATTGAGACTGGGAGGAGGGGTGGAGACAAGGAACAGGCTGCTCCCATATCCTTGTGAGGCAGATAAAAATAGGGAGGGATATCTCAGCTGGGGAGTTTCCCCTAAGGAGAAAGGGATACCAGCCTCACACCAGACTCCCCATAACTTCTGGCTATAAAAAACAGAGGGGACTGATGCTGAGGGGGACGGAGGCTGCTCAAGTCCTAGGCATGCCTCGTAAAGGGCCACACATGATCTTTACTCAGACTCCTTCTGTTTGCAGCACAGGGGCAGCAGCTTGAAAGGCACCAGAGGCATACAAGGAGGAACTGAATTGTTCCATATCAGGGCGAGAACTGGGGGGGCAAGGTTTCTCCCAGACAGGAAGTGCTGGCAGAGGCCATTGTTCCTTTGCTGAGCCTTCCCCAAAGAGCGGGCAGGTGGGTGTAATATCTGAGACTCCATTAACCTGGCTCACACTATTAGCCCCTTCCTGGTGATTTCCTGACATCCACCTCACCCAACTTTCAGGCCCATCCAAGCTGTTTCCAGTGGCTTTTCCATCCTAATGGCCTGTCTTGGCTCATACTTCAGATTTTTCTAAACCTCTCAAATAAGCAGCATTTTACCTGGGCATGCCCTCTCCTTCTCACTAACTGGCCTCACAGTAAATTCCTCCCACTAACATGCCAACAACAATCAAGGCTCAACTATAAGAGAGGAGGTACACAGACCACATTGTGGGCACACTCAAGTGCCCAGCTGGGGTGATAGGAAAGACTGTGCCAGTGGACTCTATAGAACACCCACTACTGTAGGCCACTCTACCAAGTCCAGGAGATAAAGAAACATGCCTCAAATAAAAGAACAGAACGCCAGAAAAAGAACTAAACAAAATGGAGACAAGTAATCTACCAGATGCAGAGTTCATAACATCCTACCAAGTATATAATAAAGAGCTAATATACTAATTAGACCGGATGGCAGAAAGACCTTCCAGAATGACCAGTGGACGGGGGGCATGGCCACAGGGCTGCTGCCACTCTCTGTGGGGTGATCAATGGGGGGTTGGGGGGGAGGGGGGAGGTTCTGTGAACAATTGCCCCACAAAAGGTGATGGCAGCCAGGCCATGAGGGCCGAGGCAGCCAAGGCTGTATGAATTTCATGCATCGGGCTTCCAGTGGGTTATAAACATGTGCAATGAACATAGAACCTCAATGGCATGAAAAAGGACCAATCAGGATGAATCCAAAATGGCAGCATAGGTAAACACCTACACTGCTGCCTCGCACAACAATTTCAAAACTACAACTAAAAGACAGAATGGACATCATCCAGAACCACAGGAAAGCTGGCTGAGTGGAAATTCTACAACTAGAATGTAGCTGAGGTACGGAGACACGCGTGGAGAGAGCGGGTGCCAGAGAACCTGGCTGGCTTTCTCTGGCGGGAGGGAGACAGAGACTCTCAACTACATTGAACCCCTTATCCTACGACACTAAACCCCAGATCCAGCCGAAACTCATACGGGGGAGTTTGGACTATGAAATGGGAGAAGTGCACGGAAATTTGGGGGAGTCGCAAAAGATCAGAAGTCTAGTGGCGCGCACAACACTGTGTGCAGAGGACCGACTGCTGATTGTGCCTCTGGCTTTCCCGAGTGGGCGGGAGACAGACCCTCCCAACTGCACCACTTTTAACTCCACTAAACACCAGTTTCGGGCGAAACCCTGGGGACCCAGACTCATATGGTCCCAGAGTGCAGGGGAACCGGAGGGGCAGCAGTCTAGAGGCACTGTGAGAGAGCGCATGCCCACAGGGACTGCTCCAGCGATTTCCCAGTCACATGAGACTTGGGGGCTATGGAGGGCAGGGCCGACTGGAAGGCAAGGCGGTCCCTTAACCCCTGAAACTCCACCCATCCCAAGCTCAACACAGAGGCTTTTGCGAGTCTGGTATCATAAGGCTGAATCCAACACAGAAGTTCTCTCGGCATAGTGAAAATGCCGAGACAAGGGAAGGGATCACAAACAAAAGAAATGGAGGAAAACAAACGACTGGATATATAGTTCAAAACCACGCTTATAAGGTTTTTCAAGAATATTCTAGAAAAGTTGGATAAAGTTAGTGAGAACCAACTGGAGATGAAAAAGAACCAATTAGAGATGGAAAAGTCCAACTAGAGATGAAAAAGGACCAACTAGAAGTTAAACATTCACTGACTGAAATAAAAAATATTATACAGACACCTAACAGCAGACTAGAGGAAGGCAAGAATCAAGTAAAAAATTTGAAATATAAAGAATCAGAAAACATTCAACTGGAAAAGCAAGAAGAGAAAAGAATCCAAAAATGTGAAGATAATGTAAGGAGCCTCTGGGACAGCTTCAAGCATACCAACATCAGAATTGTGGGGGTGCCAAGACCGGTTTGGCTCAGTGGATAGAGCATTGGCTTGCGGACTGAAAGGTCCCAGGTTCGATTCCGGTCGGGGGCATGTACCTCACTTGCAGGCACATCTCCACTGTGGGGCGTGCAGGAGACGGCTGATCGATGTCTCTCTCTCATAGATGTTTCTGACTTTCTATCTCTCTCCCTTCCTCTCTGTAAAAAAATCAATAAAATAAAAAAAAATAAAAAAAAAGAATTGTGGGGTGCCAGAGGAAGAGAGAGAGCAAGATGCTGAAAACCTATTTAAAGGAATAATGACTGAAAACTTCCCACATCTGATAAAAGAAATAGATTTACAAGTCCAGGAAGCACACAGAACCCCATATAAAAGGAATCCAAAGAGGACTACACCAAAACACATCATAATTAAAATACCAAGAGCAAAAGACAAAGAGAGAATATTAAAAGCAGCAAGAGAAAAACAGTTCATTACCTACAAGGGAGCACCCATTCGACTGTCAGCTGATTTCTCAACAGAAACGATGCAGGCCAGACGGGAGTGGCAAGAAATATTTAACGTGCCGAGACCGGTTTGGCTCAGTGGATAAAGTGTCGGCCTGCGGACTGAAAGGTCCCAGGTTCAATTCCGGTCAGGAGCATGTACCTTGCTTGCGGACACATCTCCAGTGTGGGGCGTGCAGGAGGCGGCTGATCGATGTCTCTCTCTCATCATTGTTTCTGACTTTCTATCCCTCTCCCTTCCTCTCTGTAAAAAAACAATATATTAAAAAAGAAATATTCAACATGATGAATAGCAAGAACCTACAACCAAGAATACTCTATCCAGGCTCGAGCAGCCCGGCGGCCAGGCCCTGCCTGACATGACATCATCTTTAAACCCTGTGTGGCAATCCCTGATGCACCGCTGTGATGACCAGGGAAGACAGGTCAACCTGGAAGTATACAACTGGAAGAACCAGAACCCTCCTGTCTCGCTCGCTTCATCCAGAGAAGTAAGTTCTACCAGAGGAGCCAACATGTGATACTATATGTGCGAACTTTGGAACATGAAGTCATCGCTTCTATTAAATGGTCACTCTGAGGGTGAGGGTTCTCAGTTGGTTTGAAAAACACCAGCTGATGCTGGTTCTCTGCTCTGTGGACCGGGCCAGTGAGTTAGTGATGTTGGCTAATTCTGGTGAGCTGGGTTTGCTGTGCTGGAAGTACCCATCAACCCAGCTGGGACGACTGCCAACAGCTGGTGAACTGTGTGGATTGCAAAGAGGGCATCACTGTGAGCGGCTCCAGGGACAGAACGGCCAAGGTATGGTCTTTGGCCTTAAGACCTCAACAATGGGCAGCTGATGATGCACTTGGGCAGTGACTTTCCCCCAGGGGCTGGGGTGCTGGACCTCATGTCCCTTTTCACGGTCCTGTCCTGTGACTATGATACTGGGACCTCCGAGCCAGCGTCAGGAACCACTTGCTGGCCACAGGTTCCTCCTACTACAGGGTTGTACGACTATGGGATCGGTGCCAAAGGGCCTGCTTAAATCGCTGTTAATCACACATCACAAACCAGGTTCTGGAAGTGATAAAGGATGGGACTGTGGTGGCGATCCAAAGTTTGAGTCTTGCTGGCCAGCCCTGATGACACGCCTTCCAGCTGATGTCGACATCCCTGAGCAATCCGGTGTATTGCCATCCCAGCTGTGGGCCAGGGAAGCCAGCTACTCAGGGACCTCTCTTGCTTGGAGGGTGCAGTGATGATGATCCCCACCTGCACCCACAGTACTTGTACTCAGGGACCTCTCTTGCTTGGAGGGTGCAGTGATGCTCCACCTGCACCCACAGTACTTGTCTGCCGTAGTCACCCTAAACTTTGTCATCTGGGCAAGCCCTAGGACATGGGACCTCTGCCCAAAAGGCCGAGCTGATGCCCTAACTCAGGCACTCCGATGGGGAAAAGGAGCCAGGCTGCTGCGCCAGCTAAGGTCTGAGCCCAGATTCCAGTTAGGTGAGCCCAGATTCGAGTCTGTAATAAATTTAGGCAAAAAAAAAAAAAAAAGAATACTCTATCCAGCAAAGCTATCATTCAGAATTGAAGGGCAGATAAAGAGCTTCATAGAGAAGAAAAAGCTAAAGGAGTTCATCAACTCCAAACCAGTATTATATGAAATGCTGAAAGGTACTCTTTTAGAAGAGGAAGGAGAAAAAGGTAAAAGCCAGAAAATTATGAACAACAAATACATATCTATCAACAAGTGAATCTAAAAATTAAGTGAATTAAAAATTTGATCAACAGAATAAACTGGTGAATATAATAGAATCAGGAGCACAGAAAGGGAGAGGACTGATAATTCTCATGGGGGAAGGGATGAGGGGTGTACAGGGAGAGACTAGACAAAAATCATATACCTATGGATGAGGTCAACGGGAGGAAGAGAAGGGTGGGAGCCAGATGGAGGGGAGCTATGGAGGGGAAAAAAGAGAAACAAATGTAATAATCTGAATAATAAAGATTTAATTAAAAAAAAAAAGAAAAAGAAAAAGGACCAGTCAGAAATGAAGGGTACATGAACTGAAATAAAGAATAATTTACATGGCCGAGATCGATTTGGCTCAGTGGATAGAGCATTAGCCTGTGGACTGAAAGGTCCCAGGTTCAATTCTGGTCGGAGGCATATACCTTGCTTGCAGGCACATCTCCAGTGTGGGGCGTACAGGAGGCAGCTGATGGATGTCTCTCTTTCATCGATGTTTCTGACTTTTTATCCCTCTCCCTTCCTCTCTGTAAAAAATCAATAAAATATATATTTTTTAAAAAGAATAATTTACATGGAATCAATAGTAGAGTAGATGAAGCCGAGAATCAAATCAGCAATTTGGATTATGAGGAAGCAAAAATCAATCAGAACAGCAAAAATAAAAAGAATCCAAAAAAATGAGGTGGTATAAGGAGCCTCTGGGACAATTTCAAGCAAACCAACATTCACATCATGGGGGTACCAGGAAGAGGAGAGAGAGCAAGAAATTGAAAACCAATTTGAAGAAATAATCACAGAAAATTTCCCCTAACTTGGTGAAGGAAATAGACATACAAGTGCAGGGAGCATAGAAAACCCCAAACAAGATGAACCAAAGAGGCCCACATCATAATTAAAATGTCAGATTAAAGACAGAGAGAATCTTAAAGGCAGAAAGAGAAAAGCAGTTCATTACCTATTAAGGAGTTCCCATAAGACTGTCAGCTGATTTCTCAGTAGAAACTTTGCAGGCCAAAGGGATTGGCAAGAAATGTTCAAAGTGATGAGAAGCAAGGACCTACAACCAACATTTCTTTACCCAGCAAAGCTCTCATTTAGAATCAAAGATCAGATAAAGAGCTTCCCAGAAGGGGGAAAAAATCTACAGGAGCTCACCACTACCAAACAAGTATTACTAGAAATGCTAAAGGGTCTTCTTTAAGAAGAAAAAGATAAAAAATATGAATAAAATGGCAAAAAAAAACATACCTATTAACAATTGAATCTAAAAAACAAAATAAACACAACAGAAACAGACTCATAGATACAGAGAACATTTTGAAGGTTGCCAGATGAAATAGGGGATTGGGAGACTGGGTCAAAAAGGTGACAGGATTAAGAAATACAAATTGGTTGTTACAGAATAGTCATGGGGAAGTAAAGTACAGCATAGGGAATATAGTCAGTAATATTCTCATTTCTATGTGTGGTATCAGATGAGTGTGAGATTTTTTGTGATGATCACTTAGTAAGTTATGTAATGACTAATCACTGGGTGTACACCTGAAACTAATTAATAATGTATGTCAACTGTAATTGAAACATTAAAAGAAAGCTTTAAAAAATAGTTATTTTGTCTGCTGTCATTTTTTTTCTTACCATTTGTCCTTGTTTGGGATTTTTTATTCCTGTATTGTCATTTTAATAAATAAGATGAAAGGAGGAAGTAAAGATGTAAATATTTGTGTCTTATGTTTGTTTATTTGGAAGTGCTAAAGAACATAGGACTGGCAGAGATGAGGGACATTTTAAGTCAGGAATAGAACCTGCATAGAGGTTGGTTAGAGATGGGAACTAATGAGTCATGGCAAGTGCCTGGGTTCACAGTTCGCAGTGGGGATTTATGGGATGTGAGGACTTTGGGGTATGAAGAGACTAGCCCAGTGGCAAGTTGAAACTGTATTCTTAATAATAGGATTATTATATCTCACATTTTGTGGCACATAATGTTTTCATGTTTTTTATTCACAGGACAAGCCTAAGAATTGTTAGTGTTTATTGTAACTGATCCATAACTAGATTAACTGAAGCATAGAAGTTAAACTGATTTTCCCCAGGCCACAGAGCAAGCCAAAAGGGAGTAACTACAGATTGTTAAAGAGGAGAGAGTAACCCATGATGAAAACATTTTCTGAATTTGATCACCGGAGAACTATGGTGGGTATGCTAAAGTAGGGAGAAAAGCTAGAAGGCCTACCTGTTAACCAGTAAGTTAGGGAGGAGGTACAGTTGATCCTCATAATTTGAAGATTCCATATTTGTGAATTCACACACTCAGTATACTTTATTTGCAATCCCAAAGCCAATGTGTGCAGTGTTTTTGTAATTATCTGCAAATATGCTCACAGTAGTGAAACTTAAAGGCTGCCCAAGGCTCCCAGGGCCCCTGGCTCCAGCTCTCACATTGTAAACATGGCCCTTTTCAAGGTCTATCCAATGCACAATTTTGCTTGGTGGTGACTTGACTGTTTGAAATGACCCCAGGCATGGTTCTGAGAGGCTGTCTAGTGTTCCTAACTATAAGAAGTATGTGATGTGCCTGGTGAGAGAGTATGAGGCAACTTTCACTGGACAAGTGCTGGTGGCTGTGAACTCAATGAACCAATGGCTAATAGATGAAAATGTTGTGACCAGAGGCACAAAGGAACCTACCCCCATATTTCCCCAGGAGCAACGGTTCAGTATTTGTTAATTCAGTGTTCATAGTGACTTATAAACTGGTGAATATAATAGAATCAGGAGCACACCAACATTCACATCATGGGGGTACCAGGAAGAACTACCATGAACAATAGAAAGCAACTGTATTTATCAGTGCTGAGTCTCACTCTGCTCTAGTCAAAGAAGCCAACCTGATGGTTCCTTAAAAGCCTCGTGGAGAATCTGAGTTCCCATCACATTCTGCTTCTCTTTTCCCCTATGAGTTACATATGAGCATTAATGAGCTCCACCCGAGAGCACAGCACCTGGTCCAGGTACAGTGTCAGGGGGAGGCCTGAGCTCTAAAGCTCCTGCTCCTCCCATTCAAGCATAATGTGAACATCACAATTGGTTTAAGAGTCTAAGAAATGACTCCCTTCCTTTCTAGGTGTTTATCATGTATGTTAGGCTAACAGTGTAGCATTTTAATGTAATTATTCCCTCAATCAATTCTTGCCCCACCTTCCCCCATTATCCATTTCCTCAAGTCCAAAAACCTGGGAGTCATCCTTGATTCTTTCCTTTCACCTCCCACATCCAATCTATCACCACATTTTATTGGTTCTACCTTTCCTGGTTATTTCTGTTGCCTCAGTCCCGGCCCCCTCCCTTCTATACTATGCTTTATATGCTGGATTTTCCTGCCAGCTCTTAATTTCTGGCAACGGGAGCCCTGGCAAGGCATGAGAAGATGGGAGGAAGACAGACAGCCATTGCTCTCTGCAGCAACAGGACAAGATCTGCGTGCGCATCAGCCGTGCTCCCGTGTGGCCCCTCCACTGCCACTCCAGACACTGTGCACCTCTCCCTGCACTGCAGTGGGTGCCACCCCTTTAACCTACATCCCTTCAGCATCCTCTACCCTCCCTTGTTTCTTCAGCCCTTCCAATACTTTTATAACCAATTTCCCATATTTAACATCCTTTGTTGGAAGTAACTAGCATGTTTTCTGACTTCCTGGCTGGAACTTGGGGTATATAACCCCCAAATATTCCCCAAATCTACCCAGGTACTACTGCTACAACTCCCACTCTAACTCCAGGCACAGTGCTCTCTCCCCTGGGGTCATGCACAGTGAGGCTCCTGAGGCCACAGCCAAGCAGGCATGGAGCTAGACCGGCAGGTGGGCCTTCTACAGCAACAGTCATTGGAGAGAGACCCACAGAAAAAATGAGTTCTGGGAGAAAACTGGGTCTCTCCCCTACACTGCCAAGCTTGGATGACTGGTGTCTGCTTTTATTCCACAAAGTTGTTTTGCTTAAATTATTATTCACTGAAAGCCTATCAGTAGGTCAAATTTTTTATCTCTCTGCTTTATGCTCAGTCTGCCTTTTCTTTCTCATATTATAGATAGAACAGCAAGATAACATGAAAGATAAGAGAATTTTATTTGTAAAATATTTGCCAACTCACTTAAGAATGAAAGAAAATCATTACATTGCTGTAAGAACATCTTTTAAACTTCTCTTCTAACCTGAGCATCCTAGGGTCCCAGAAATTGCAGTCTGTCTAATCAAATCCCCCTGATGGTAGAGGTAAAAACTTCCCAAAGGAAGAAAGCGAGTGTGTGCAGGGCTTTCTGGCAGGAAAGGTGACAGGGCATACACTGCCTAGGTCCAGGTGACACAGGCTAGGAGCCAGGGGGCTGATGACAGTGTCACCTCCGCTGGGCTGGAGGAGCGGCTCAGCTTTGAGACCAAGAGCAGGAGGTGCCTCAGCTGAAGGTTATTGTCTCTGCATCTCCGGCTTGGGAGGTGGGCTTGGATGGAGGGGTGAATGCTTTCTTGCCTTCAGCTAGAGCTTTAAAATGCTGTGAGGAAAGAGAGGAGCATGGAGTATTTGGAATATGACAGTTGCTACATTTCAACAAGAATTAACCTCTTGCCGAAAGTGGTTTGGTTCAGTGAATAGAGCGTCGGCCTGTGGACTGAAGGGTCCCAGGTTGGATTCCGGTCTAGGGCATGTATCCTGGTTGCGGGCACATCCCCCGTAGGGGGCATGCAGGAAGCAGCTGATGGATGTCTCTCTCATGGACGTTTCTAACTCTCTATCCCTCTCCCTTCCTCTCTGTAAAAAATCAATAAAAATATATTTAAAAAAAAAAAGAATTAACCTCTTTACAACCCTTTAAACTCCAATTTTCTCCCAACTGTACTTTCAAAACAATTCCTTGATGTTGTCTTTGGAAAATAGCTAGAAATTTGTCCTGCTTCCTATAAAAATAACTCCCTTTTTTCTTTCCTTCCTGCTTCTGTTCAATAGACCACTTGGTTTTCCTGTAAGAGTGAGTATCCTCTGTAACCTCAGCGAAAGCCTGTATCTCCTCCCCTCCCTCTTCCTTAGAAGCCCCTCCTGCCTGTTGTGGAGAAGGGGACTGGGCAGACAGCCTCCCTGGTCCCAGGATGCAATCAGAGCTAACTCAGAACAGGGAAAATGCAGCAACCCTCTCTACAAGTCCCGCTCTAGTGCTGGACTTACCTGAGAGTTCTTGAATTCGGAGTAGAGGGAAAAGAGCAGGTGGAGAGACTGGATCCGACTCTTGTAGATGGGAATGTCTAGGATGGCTGAAATCAAGACCTCTCATGAGCAGAACCAAACAAAAACCTAGGGCTTATGGGGCACCTCAGTGGAAGAGCCAATCCCCTCCCAGATGGGATGTGTTACCATGGCTTTGGGAGTTAAATATCCGGCAGGTAGTGGCAGAAGCCCAAACATGACCCTTCAGTGCATTTTTCCAGGGACTGGGACAAGGAAGGGCTGGGAGATCTTACCGCAGATCATGTCAATGTACTCTGCCAGGCCACAGTCAATCTCCGCAGTGGGTAGGCTCACCTGGGAAGGGCAAAGGAGAGGCCCAGGTCAAAAGCTGACTCTCTTTGAAAAGAGCTGCTACTGTGAGTCACATGTATATTATGGGCTAAATGGTGTCTCTCCCCCGCCCCCCTCAAATCCATATGCTGAAGTACTAACCTCCAGCACCTTAGAGCATCACTATATTGGAGATACTGTCATAAAGGAATAATTAATCATTAGGATGGACCCTAAGCCAGTATGACTGTTGTCCTTATTAAAAAAGGAAATTAAGACATGGACACATGCAGAGAGCAGACCCTATAAAGACACAGGGAGATGGTCAATAAGAAAGATTCTGGGGGAAAAACAACTGTGCTGACAACTTGATTTCAGATGCCGAGCCTCTGGAAGTGTGAGAAAATAAAATAAATCTCTGTTGCTTAAGCCACCCAGGCTGTGGTACTTTATTATGGCAGCTCTAGCAAATAATACAACATGTGCATTTTTTCTCTGATCGGTAAAATAGAATTGGTCCTATTCAGTAATCACCAAAGTAGCACATGATCTAACAGAACCAAAAGATTTTTAAGTAAAATATACTGCCATGCTACCCTTTGTGTGTATTTGTGTAAAAGAAAACAATACTATGCTATGTCCAAATGTTAATAATTACTTGGCATTAAAAGGCCTAATGGTCCTTGGCCACCAAAGGAACAAAAAACTGGACATGACATCTCAGGTGACAGGCTCTGGATCTAAACAAGTCATACTGTAAATTTAAAAACCATTAGCTTCTTAATCCCTGATCAGTTGCTCAATGGTTAGAGCATCAGCCTTTGAACTGAAGGGTCATGGGTCCTCAGCCATCCAGATCTTGTGTCTGCCTTTCATTAACATTTTATAATTTGTTTTTTAATATTACCAATTTCTTATTAAATTTATACCTTTTTAAAATATATATATATATTGCAGAAACTGATTTGGCTCAGTGGATATAGCGTCAGCCTGCAGACTGAAGGGTCCCAGGTTCGATTCCGGTCAAGGGCATGTACCTTGGTTGCGGGCACATCCCCAGGAGGGAGTATGCAGGAGGTGGCTGAATTGATGTTTCTCTCTCATCAATGTTTTTAAGTCTCTATCCCTCTCCCTTCCTCTCTGTAAAAAATCAATAAAATATATATTTAAAAAATATACAGTCCGCAGGCCGATGCTCTATCCACTGAGCCAAACCGGTTAGGGCTATGCCTGTATTTTTAAGTGAAATCTTTATTGTTGAAAGTATTACATGTCTTCCTTTTCTCCCCTCTGACCCTTCTAGCCCACCTTCACTCCCTGCCCAGGTCCTCACCACCCCACTGTATGTGTCCATGGGTTATGCACAGATGCATACAAGTTCTTTGGTTGATCTCTTTCCACCCACCCACCCCCACCTTCCCTCAGTCTGTTCTATGTTTCTATGTCTCTGGATCTATTTTGTTCATCAGATTATTTTGTTCATTACATTCCACATATGAGTGAGATCATGTGATACTTGGCTTATTTCATTTAGCCTGATACTCTCCAGGTCCCTCCATGTTGTCTCAAAGGGTAAGAGATCCTTCATTTTTACTGTTACATAGTACTCTATGGTATAAATGTACCACGAGTTATCTACTCATCTACTGATGGGCACTTAGCTGTTTTTTTGTTTTGTTTTAATATATTTTATTGATTTTTCACAGAGAGGAAGGGAGAGGGATAGAAAGTTAGAAGCATCGATGACAGAGAGACATCAATCAGCCGCCTCCTACACGGCCCCTACTGGAGATGTGCCCGCAACCAATGTATATGCCCTTGACCGGAATCGAATCTGGGACTTTTCAGTCCGCAGGCCGACGCTCTATCTAGTGAGCCAAACTGGTTTCGGCACTTAGCTGTTTTAAGATCTTAGCTATTGTAAATTGTGCTGCTATGAACATAGGGGTGCATACATTCTTTCTGATTGGTGTTTTGGGCGTCTTAGGATATATTCCCAGAAGTAGGATCACTGGGCCAAATGGCAGTTCCATTTTTTTAATTTTTTGAGGAAACTCCATACTGTTTTTTTGTAATGGCATATCAGTCTGCATTCCCACAAGCAGTGCACGAGAGCTCCCTTTTCTCCCCATCCTCACCAGCACTTGTTGTTGCTGGTAGCCATTCTGACAGTTGTGAGGTGATATATCATTGTCCTTTTCATTTGCATCTCTCTGATGATCAGTGACTTTGAGCATTTTTTCATGTGTCTCTTGGCCATCTGTATGTCCACTTTGGAGAATTATCTATTCAGGTCCTTTACCCATTTTTTAATAGGATTGTCTTCCTTTTGTTAAGTTGCATGAGTTCCTTATATATTTTGGATATTAACCCTGTATCAGATGTATCATCACCAAATGTTCTCCCCTGGAGTGGGCTCCCTTTTCGTTTTGTTGATGGTTTCTTGTGCTATGCACAAGAAGCTTTTTATTTTGATGTAGTCCCGTCTGTTTTTTCCTTAGTTTCTTTTGCCCTAGGAGATGTATCCATACAGATATTGCTATGGGAGATGTCTGAGATTTTGCTATGTAGGATTTTTATGGTTTCCTGACTTACATTTAAGTCTCTTATCCATTGTGAGTTTATTGTTGTGTACGGTGTAAGTTGGTGGTCTAGTTTCATTTTTTTACATGTATCTGTCCAATTTTCCCAACATTATTTACTGAAGAGACTGTCTTGATTCCACTGTACATTCTTTTTAAGTAGAAATAAAATAGATGCCCCTAAATATCTTTTGAATCAGGAAGCCCAATCAGACCAATACTAGAGGTAGTGTGGTACATACAGGAAGTGTGATTTCCCCGTACCTCTTCTGGGTTTAGTCCCAATCCATGTACAGTGACCAGCATAACTCTGAATGTGGTCCAGTGTGGGAGCAGTCAATTCAACCATGGTGTTGTCACTAAAGCATCCAGACCCATTTGGTCATTCTATTTGCTACTATGTATAGAATCAGTTTATCATTTTCTAGTCATTTATTTCAAGATTCTGAAGTGATTATTTTCTATTCTTTTTTAAAAAATATATTTTATTGATATTTTACAGAGAGGAAGGGAGAGGTATAGAGTTAGAAACATTGATGAGAGAGAAACATTGATCAGCTGCCTCCTGCACACCCCCAACTGGGGATGTGTCCACAACCAAGGTACATGCCCTTGACCAGAATCTATCCTGGGGCCCTTCAGTCATCAGGCCGATTCTCTATCCACTGAGCCAAACCAGTTAAGGCTTCTATTCTTATTGGTAGGCATTTATCTGTGGGTTAAAAATACTTGGTCATTTGAAGACTTGGTCATGTATTAGTGTGTTAGGGTTGCCATTACAAAATATCACAAACTGGGTGGCTTAAAAAAGATAAATTTATTTTCTCAGTTTGGAGGCCACAAATTTAAGATCAAGGTGTTAGCCCAGACTAGCATGCTCAGTAGTTGGAGCACTGGCCCTCACATCAAAGGGTCCCAGGTTCAATTCCTGGTCAAACGCATGTACCTGGATTGCAGGTTTTTTTAAATACATTTTTTAATTGTTAATAGTATTACTGATGTCTCCCATATGCCACCCCTTACCCACCTCCTCCCAGCCCCTACCCACCCCAGGTCTTCACCACCCTACTGCCCATGTCCATGGACTATACATATAAATATAGAAGTTCTTTATCTCTTATTATCCCCCCACCCCCACATCGAGGTATGTCAGCCTATTCCATGCCTCCCTGCTTCAGGTCTTATTTTGTTGGTCAATTAATTTTGTTCATTTGATTCCACAAATAAGTGATATTTGTCTTTCTCAGTTTGGCTTATTCCACTTAGCATAATATTTGCAGGTCCATCCATGCTGTCCCAAAGGGTAAGAAATTCCTCTTTTTACAGCTGTATAGTATTCCATAGTATAAGTGTCCCACACCTTCCTTATCCACTCATCTATTGATGGGTACTTGGGTTGATTCCAGATCTTAGCTATCCTATCTAATAAAGAGGAAGTATGCAAACTGACCATCACTCAGTCACAAAGATGGCTGCACCCACAGCTGAGGCCAAGTTCCCATAGGAGCCTTAACAAACGATCAGCAGGGAACTGAGGCTACACCCTCCCCTGCCTTGACAGGGGACCTCAGGCCACGTTCCCCACCCAGCAGGGCTTGACCGGGGACCTCAAGGTGTGCTTTCCATCCTGGTGCTGGGTTAGGGGACCTCAGACTGCTCCCCCTGCCCCAGCGCCAGGCCAGGGGACCTCAGACCATGGACCCCACCCCCGCAACAGGCGGGGGAACTCAGACCACACACCCCCGCCCAGCAGGACTTGACAGGGGACCTCAGGCCATGCACCCCTCCCCAGCATTGGGTCAGGGAACCTAAGGCTGTGCCCCCCTGCATGGCTATACTTGACACGGAACCTCAGGCTGCATCCCCACCCAGCAGGGCTTGACGGGGGAACTCAGGCCACACCTTACCCAGTGGGACTTCACGGGGGACCTGAAGCTGCGCCCCCTCCCCCTCCCAGTACTGGGCCAGGGGACCTGAGGCTGTGCCCCCCCAGCCTGGCAGGGCTTGATGAGGGACCTCACGCCATGTCCACCACCTGGTAGGGCTTGACGCAAGACCTCAAGGCACATCTCCTGCCCTGGTCTGGGGGACCTCAGGCCACACCCACTGTCCTGGCACTGGGCCAGGAGACCTGAGGTTTCTTCAAAAAATGATTCTGGGAATTTGAAAAAACTGTCTTTACTCCATTGTTTGTTCTTGCCTCCTTTGTCAAATATTAATTGACCATAATGGTGTGGGTGCCCAGCAGGGCTTGACAAGGGTGGGACTGGCCAGTTCTGGATCTAGCCTACTGGGGGGGTCCAGCTAGGTCTGGGTCTCACACAATTTTGAGGTGTGTGTGGGTAGAAAGGGACTTGATTCTGGCTCCTGTGGTGAGACCCAGACTCTGACAGGAGGAAGGTTTCCATGTACATTTTACTAATTTTCTTTCATCTCTGACACTTCTATTAGAGAGAAAGGGCAAATAGCAATATTAAATTATTTCCTCTAATTAATCCCCTTTTAATGTGCACAAATTTCATGCATCGGGTCATTAGTTGTAAATAATGCTGCTATGAATATAGGGGTGCATATATTCTTTCTAATTGGTGTTTTGTGGTTTTTAGGCTATATTCTCAGAATTGGGATCATTGGATCAAATTAAAAATGGTGTTCGATTTTTAATTTTTTGAGGAAACTCCATACTGTTTTCCTTAGTGGCTGCCCCAGTCTGTATTCCCACCAGCAGTGAACTAGTGAACACTAGATAACATATTACTTTTCTCCACATCCTTGCCAGCACTTGTTTTTTATTGACAAATATGTTCTCCCATTCAATGGGTTCCCTTTTCAATTTAATGGTTTGTTGTTGTTGTTTTTGCTGTACAAAAACTTTTTATTTTGATGTAGTCCCATTTGTTTCCTTTGCCCTGGGACAGCAGTCACCAACATTTCAGTTCTTACAGACCACCAGTGGTCTGCAGACCATCATTTGGCGACCGCTGCTTCAAAGGTTTCCTTAAACCAGCATTCACCAAGCTTTCGAACCTCACAGACCACCAGTTAGCAACTGCTGCCCTAGGAGATATATCTATAAACATACTGCTATGTGAGATGTTTGATATTTTACTGCCTATATTTTCTTCTAAAATTTTTATGGTTTCATGCCATACATTTAAGCCTTTTATACACCTTGAGTTTATTCTTATGTATGGTGCAAGATGGTGGTCTAGTTTCATTTTTTGCATGTGTCTGCCCAGTTTTCCCAGAATCATTTTTTGAAGAAACTGTCTTTACTCCATTGTTTGTTCTTGCCTCCTTTGTCAAATATTAATTGACCATAATGGTGTGAGTCAATTTCTGTGGTCTCTGTTCTGATCTATTTATCTATATGCCCGTTCTTGTGCCAGTACCAGGCTGTTTTGGTTGTAATGGCCTGGTAATATAGTTTGGTACCTGGTATTGTGATCCCTCCTACTTCATTCTTTTTTAAGATTGCTGCAGCTATATGGGGGTCTTTTATGGTTCCATATAAATGTTTGGAATATGTGTTCTAGCTCTGTGAAGTATGCTATTGGTATTTTAATAGGTTTTGTGTTGAATCTGTAGATTGCTTTGGGTAGTATAGACATTTTAATTATGCTAATTCTTCCAATCTATGAACACAGTATATCCTTCCACTTGTTTATATCTTCCTCTCTCTTTTTTTTTAAGATTCTATTTTATTTATTTTGCTAATCCTCACCCAAGGATATTTTTCCATTGATTTTTAGTGGAAGAGGGAGAGAAAAAGAAAAATATCTATGTTGGAGAAACACATTGATTGGTTTCCTCCGCATATGCCCCGACCAGGGCCAGGAAAAGCTTGCAATTGAGGTACATGACCTTGACCAGAACTGAACCTGGGACCCTTAGGTCCATAGGCTGATGCTCTATCCATTGAGACAAACTGGCTAGGGCTCTATTTCTTCTTCTCATTACAGCAGTCCCTTTAGCATTTCTTGCAATGCTAGTTTAGTGGTGATAAACTCCTTTAGCCTTTTTTTTTGTCTGGGAAACTCTTATTTCACCATCTATTTTTGTATGGTAGCCTTGCTGGATATAGTAATCTTGGTTTTAGATCCTTGCTTTTCTTTATCTTGAGTACTTCGTTCCAGTCCCTTCTGGCCTGTAGTGTCTGATGACAAATCAGCTGATAGCCTTATGGGACCTCCTTTGTAGATAACACATTACTTTTCTCTTGCTGCCTTTAATTTTTGGAATTTTAATTATGATGTGTCTGAGCATGGGCCGGTTTGGATTCTTCTTGCTTGGAATTCTCTGTGCCTCCTAAACTTGTGTGACTTTTTCCTTCACCAGGTTAGAAAAGTTTCTGCCATTATTTTTTCAAACACTTTCTTTAACTCTTGCTCACTTTCCTCGCCTCCTGGCATATCCATTATATGAATACTAGAGGCCCAGTGCACGAAATTCGTGCATGGGGGAGGGTTCCTCAGCCCGACCTATATCCTCTTGCAATCTGGAACCCCTCGGGGGATGTCCAACTTCTAGTTTAGGCCCAATTCCACAGGGCCTAAACTAGCAGTCAGACATCCCCCTCGCAATCTGGGACTGCTGGATCCTAACAGCTTGCCTGCCTCATTGCCCCTAACCTCTTTGCCTGGGAAACTCTTATTTCACCATCTATTTTTGTATGGTAGCCTTGCTGGATATAGTAATCTTGCCTCATAGCCCCTAACCCCTTTGCCTGGCTGCCTCATAGCCCCTAACTACTCGCCTGTCTGCCTGCCTGATCACCCCTAACAACTCTGCGTTCCTGCCTCATCGACCATAACTGCTCACCTGCCTGCCTCATCGCCCCTAACCACCTGCCTGCCTGCTTCATCACCCTTAACTGCTCACCTGCCTACCTCATAGCCCTTAACCACTCGCCTGCCTGCCTCATCACCCAATTGATTGCCCCTGCTTGCCATCCTGCCTCATCGCCTGTAACTGCTCACCTGCCTGCCTCATCGCCCCTAACCACCTCTGCCTGCCTGCCTCATGGCCCCTAACCACTCTGCCTCTTGCCTGATTGCCACTATCCACCTCTGCCTTGGCCTCTGTCATGGCAGCTTCATCTAGAAAGACTTCCAGAAAGTCGTCCAGCTGTCCAGTCTAATTGGTATATTACGCTTTTATTATTACAGATTTTTATGTTTCATGCTGTCCCATAATTCTCTTAAGCTGTCCTCCTGTTTTTTTTTTTTTAAATATATTTTATTGATTTTTTACAGAGAGGAAGGGAGAGGGATAGAGAGTCAGAAACATCGATGAGAGAGAGAGATATTGATCAGCCGCCTCCTGCATGCCCCCCACTGGGGATGTGCCCGCAAGCAGGATACATGCCCTTGACCGGAATCGAACCTGGGACCTTTCAGTCCGCAAGCTGACGCTCTATCCATTGAGCCAAACCGGTCTCAGCTGTCCTCCTGTTTTTTAATTGTTTTCTCTTTTTGGTTCTCCGACTGAATCATTTTTTTCTACCCTGTCTTCTAATTCACTGATCCAATCCTCAGCTTCTCCTAATCTGTTGTATATTCCTTCCAATGTGTTCTTTTTAAAAATATATGTTTTTATGATTTCAGAGAAGAAGGGAGATAGAAACATCAATGATAAGAGTCACTGATCAGCTGCCTCCTGCACACCCCCTACTGGAAATCGAGCCTGTAATCTGGGCATGTACCCTGACCAGGAATAGAACTATGACTTCCTACTTCATAGGTTGACACTCAATCACTGAGCCATGCTGGTTGAGCTCTAATATGTTATTAGCCTAGGTCATTCTTTATTTCCAAGCCCCCACGTAAGTTTGGTTTGCCCAGTCTGTGTTCTCCTGAAATCCTAGTGTGCCAGGTTAAGGACCTCTAGTTTTTTTTCACAGTTGCTATACTTTTTCTCATACTGTTGAGCATCTTTGCCATTATTATTCTGAACTCTCTGATAAGTTTCTTATCTTCATTTCATTTAGCGCTTCTTCTGGAGAATTCTCTTGTTTTCATTTGAGGGTTGTTGTTTTTTTGTATCCTCAATTGGGCTGCCTGTTTGGGTTTGTGTCTATGTATTAGATAGGTCTGCTATAATGTCCAATCTCTAGTGCAGAATAATGTCAGATGCTGTTTCTGATTGGCCCTGAGTCCCCTGTTTGGACTATCAGCAATCCACAGCTTATGGCTCCCTCTGCTGGGGCTGGGAGTCTTTGGAAAGGACCAAGGTCTGCACCAGGCTCTGCTTTTCCTATCCCTGGGCCTAGATGGAGGTCAGGCAAACACTCACAGCCTCCAGAGATCTGCCTCTGCCTGCAGGATTATTATTCTATTCTTATATTTTTTAAATTTGGGGTACTTAAAAATAGCATAAATATCTCTGTGGAGATATATATACATGCTTACCAATAGGTACATGTTACAATGTTCTTAGAAATATTATCATAATATTATAGTTATATTTCATTTAAATAACCCAAAACTGGAAACTATACAAATGGCTACCATAGAATGGATAAGTAAACTGTCACATATTCAAACAATGTAATATCATGTAGTAATGTGAAAAAAAGGATAACAATGTAGGAAACAATATTAATGAATCTCCATATGAATGAACAATATAGATGAGCAAAAGAAATAGGACACAAAAGAGTTCAATTTAGATAAAATACAAAATAGACAAACCTAGTCTATGGTATTAGAAATTAGGGGAGGGGGGGAAGACAGAAAAGAAACAAAAGAGAAAGAGAAAAAAGAAATCAGGATAGTGTTTATGTTGGGACGTCTGAGCATGAGGGGAATTCTAGGTTCCCATACTTTCTTAGCTCCTGCTACCTTCCACTCACCTTGCCCAAAAGCTCCTCAAACTCTGGGGACCATTCCTGCATCAGTGTGTCAATATCAGGCATGGGTCTAAGAGTAGAGAGATAAATATGAACAAGAAACATGGACAGATGACATCAGCAATCTCTGGGTCAGTATATTTACAAGGGATTGGGTCAGTAAATATACTGAGGGAGGTCCTCGATCTGGCACATTAGGATTTCAGGAGAACACACACTGGACAAATCAAACCTACCCTGGACCTGGGATTTGAAGAAGCTAGCTCGGTAATACCAGATAAATCACAGTCTTTATGTCTGTAATCTCAGCCAGTAGTTGCCATGATCCATAGGACCTCCTCCAGTTGATTGAGTATGTCCCTAGCCTTTGGGCCCTCTTCTCAAAAGCAATGGGTTTCCATATGGTGAAGGCTGCCATGGGTTACAATGGTAAAGAAGGTAGCATTTCTTACCTGGTATAGTGTACAGTTGCAGGGGGCTTAGAACGATGTAACTCAGAGATGCTCTCAATCCATGTGTCAATGGCTTTGGGATTCTTTTCTGCATCTTCCAGGCTCTTTACTTTCATGTGTTGCTAGAAAATCAAGGGGAAAGCCTGACTGGTGGCGCTGAAGTAGCTCTCATTTTCACAGAGTGACTCATCATATGCTGCTGCCATTTCATATACAAAGTAGCTGATGAAAGGGGAAGCCTCACCGCAGCCTAATGAATATTATAGGAAACCCTGACAAAATTTTCTAGAGCCCTGGGAAAGGAGGTCAGTAAGGTAGGGCTGACCATACTGATATATCATGTCACACCTTCTGGGATATCTACAGTAAAAAAGAGAGTAGCTGATGAGAATATAGAGATATAGTAACTTTCATTCATCACTGGCAGCATTGTAAAATAATTCAGCCACTTTGGAAAACAGTTTGGCAGTTCCTCAAAATATTAAACAGATATCATATGGCCTAGTAATCCCACTCCTATATGTATATCCAAGGGAAATAACAATATGTGTCCATGCAGACACTTGTTCATCTTCATGGCAGCATAATTAAGAAAAGTGGAAACCACTGATGAGTAGATAAACAAAATGTGATGTTTCCATACAATGGAACTGTGTTCTGCCATTAAAAAAATGAAGTCGAGCCAAAACCGGTTTGGCTCAGTGGATAGAGCATCAGCCTGTGGACTGACAGGTCCCAGGTTCAATTCTGGTCAAGGGCATGTACCTTGGTTGCGGGCACATCCCCAGTAGGGGGCGTGCAGGAGGCGGCTGATCGATGTTCTCTATCATTAATGTTTCTAACTCTCTATCCCTCTCCCTTCCTCTCTGTAAAAAATCAATATATTAAAAAAATGAAGTCGTTACCAGAGTCTAGGAGCAGGGGGAAATGAGAAGTGACTACTAATGGGTACATGATTTCTTTCTGGAATGATGAAAATGTTCTTAGTTGATGATGCTTCTACAATTCTGTGAATATATTAAAAATCACTGAACTGTCCAATTTTAAAGGGTGAATTTTATGGTAGGTAAATTATATCTAAATAAAACTGTTATGTATGGTAGGTAAATTATATCTCAATAAAACTGTTATGTAAAAAATAAGACTGTCCTGAAACCACAGCCATCGCTTTTAATAGGCAGTAAATCAACCTTATACACACCAACAAGGCCTCTCCCACTGGGCCTGTACTATACTAGCATCTTACTGTGATGTTGTGCTGTTTGGAATTCTCTGTTAACCAGAGTGAGAGCACTGTAGGGTCTGACTGCTTAGTAGAAGGTTCATCTAATACCAAGAGACCAAGGTTGTCAGGCTTCCCATCAGGACGTGGGACCTGGTTAAGAGAAAAGTGAGAAAACAGATAAAAAAAAATGAGAGGGACATAAAAAGGCCATGCATCCTGTTTCTAATAAGCTCAAGAGGAAGAACTCTTCTGCTTCATCACCGTTACTCGTATCAAAAAGCATGCCTGTCTACCATACTGCACTAAAATCCTACCTAGAAAACAAACACGATCTACAGGACCTTAAATAGAAAGCTGAAGTCATGGATAATTAGGTGGCAAATATATGATAATTTTTAACATATAATGAGATAATCAAGTTATTACCTAATAGTGATGAATATAACATGGAGTAGAGAGCAAGGTTAAGAACTCTAATGAAATGAAGGATATATATCAAGGTAGCCAATGCTTGTCAAGAAACTGGTAAAGTAATAGAGGTGTCAGAAGAAACACCTCTGGACTCATTTTTAGGATGTTCTGACTGTACCTTTAAGAATGCATCAATATCCCCAACAGCTGGGATAAAATCAGGAATGAAAGGTTTCAATTTGTGGTCCAGGTCAATCACCTGAGGTGTATACCTAGGAGATAATGCCAAGGGAAGATGGAAACAGAAACTTAACTTCACTATTCAGGTTTAAAAAATCTAAGGAGAATGGCCTTGTTTCAGACTAGAGGCAAGCAAGGGATAGGGCCTGGGGGTTATGGAAAGAAGACCTAATACTCACCTACTTATATATTGGAAGAGTTCTTTAACCTCAGCAGAAACTGGCAAATGCTCATAATCTGCAGGATCATAGGCCCTGGGGAAAGAAATATAGGATTTTACCCAGAGAGGAGTAGATGCTGCCCAGTCCCTGTGCTGCTACACTCATTGGGCACAGGACTCGGAACCTAGATTATGCTCCACCCACATCTGCCTTTCCTGGGTTGTTTGCAAGGCAAATTTAAAATTTATTAAAATCAGCCCTAGCTGTTTTGGCTCAGTGGATAGAGTATTGGCTGGCAGATTGGGTTCGATTCCAGTCAGGGGCACATGTCCGGGTTGTAGGTTTGATCCCCAGTTGGGGGGCGGTGTGTGTGTATAGGAAGCAGTGATTCTCTTTCATCATTGATGTTTCTCTCTCTCTCTCCCACTTTCTTCTTCTCTGAAATCAATAACAATACATTTTTAAAAATAAAATTTATTAAAATTAGCTGTTATCTCTGACAATAAAGAACAGAACTACAGAAAATCCAAAACATAATTTTTAACCAGTTTAGAATATAGCAGAAACATCACTAATGAGAAAGAATCATTGATCAGCTGCCTCCTGCATGCCCCCTACTGGGAATCAAGCCTACAACCTGGGCATGTGCCTTGACCAGAAATCAAAATGTCAACTCCTGGTTCATAGTTTGACACTCAACCACTGAGCCACATCAGCTGGGCCTCCCCTTTTTTGAATGAAAGGGATGAAGAGAAAAGAGAATGAGATTTTAATTTCTGGCATGAAAATAATTTATCTCAAGAAAATAAGTTATTTTTACAAAGATGTTTTTCACAATATTTTTTACAGATGTAAAAAATTAGAAACAAAATATCCAAACAATCGAGTAATGGTTAGGTATGTTCAAGTTGAATATTGCATGGTTACTAAAAAATACTTGGCTCTAGTTGGTTTAGCTTAGTGGATAGAGCGTCAGCCCTCAGACTAAAGGGTTTCAGGTTTAATTCCAGTCAAAGGCACGTACCTCGGCTGCAGATTGGATCCCGGCCTTAATTGGGGCACGTGCAGGAGGCAACCAATTGATATGTCTCACTCAGATACATGTTCCTCTCTGTCTCTCCCCCTCTTTTCCACTCTCTCTAAAAATCAATGGAAAAATATCCTCAGGTGAGGATTAACAACAACAACAAAATATTTGTATTGACACATGAAATATATACAATAAAAAATAGAATATATATTAATTATAATTAAGTAAAATACAATGAACATTGACAAAGCATAAAAATAACTTTGAAAGTTATTAATAAAGTTGTTCTGGGGAGAATTGCTTAATAAAAAAACAAGTAGATTAATGACTTAACGTTTACATTTCCCTAATTATAATTAGAGAAGCAAGCTGGGAAGCATGAAAAGTCAGTATGGCATTAAACATTTGCCTCATTTAATTAATGTCAACCTGCAGGTAGATAATGCAAAGGTAATTTAACAATTTTATTTTTATTTAACTACTTCAATAAATGATGCATGCATGATACAAAATAAAAGGTATAAAATGCATACAATGAAAAGTTATGTCTCCCTTCCACACCTGTCCCCTTGACACCAAGTTCTCCTTCCAAAAGTAACCACTATTATTAATTTCTAGTGTATCCTACACATAGTCTATGGAATGTTTGTTTTATACATATGGTAGCAAAGCATGAACACTTCTATACCTTTTAAAAATGTAATACTATCATTTGAAGATTGTTCTTTTTTGTTGTTATTTTTGTTTTGTTAATCCTCACTTGAGGATATTTTTCCAATGGTTTTTAGAATGGAAGGGAGGGGGAGAGACAGAGAGAGAGAAGCATGACATGAGGGAGATATATCAATTGGTTGCCTCCCGAACACACCCAACCAGGGTTGTGGATCAAAACTGCAACTGAGGTACTTTTCAGTCCACAGGCTGATGCTCTAGCCACTGAGTCAAACCAGCAAGGGCTTGAAGATTGTTCTTTACCAGTGCAAAAATGCTCATTGTTTTCCATGGCTAGATAGAGTTCTACTGACTGGTTATATCATCATTATTTATCCGGTAATTATATTTTAAATGGATGGATCTTAGAATCCACTCTGATTAAAACCTATAGGGATGGGTCATGACTAATCTAACTACAGGGTTTGGAACAGGCCAGAGGTTTTGTACTTCAGCATCATTCAGGAACATTTTGCCTCGTGTGGGCCCCCGAACCTGTCCACAAAGGATCTCAGCTTAGTTTTCTACTTCTGTGCATGTGTTCTCCTTGCTAAATAGAAATGCTTTGGTATGTACATAAATTTATTTTACCCCAGAATATGCTCCCCAAAGTAAGGGACCATCTTTTGGATTAACTCAGCAAATACACATAAACCGAATCCACAAATGTTTCAGACAGTGCAAGTGACATCATGAGACTCAGTGAGGCAGTGGATCAGCAAAGAATGAAAAGTCATTCTGTTGGTTTCTAAGACACAGAGAAATCTTAAATAGCAGTCAAAAGAGATGCTGAGGCTTCACTTTTAACTGATAACCTCCTAATCTATGTTTTGAAGAAGGTGCTTTCCTCACCCTTCTAGGGGAGCTCCATGCTCTTCATCATCGTCATCTTCATCTGAATCGGTTTCTGATGAGTCATCATCATCATCATCATTTTCACTAAAGCCTTGTTGAGGCGTCAGCTGCAAGGTCTTCTTCTTCTCCTAGGAGAGGGCAGAACAGGTGGGAGACCCAGGCAAGGAAACAAGTGAACCTATGTTGTTTTCTCCCAGGACTCGAACCCGTTTCTCCTTCCTGGCGCCACATCAGAGAGAGGGCAGCTCTCCCCAAACAAAGGGCCTCGATACTGTCCACTCCTGCTGACTAAACATAGTCTCCACTTTCTACAACCATATTCTAGTTCTCTGCTTGAGGTTCAGGCATAAATCTTATCCAATATGTATCTATCTGACCTGTTACTTAGGAGACCCGAGACCTCTGCATAAACTATCCAGGAGATTCAACCCTAAAACTTGCGAACTTTAGGAGATTTCCTAAATTGTTACTTTGGAAGGAAATGAGGAAAAGTAAAGTGTGAAGACAAACTTTAGAAGATCTTAATATTCAGAGGTCCCAGGGAGGAAATCTAGTATTTAATTTACAAGACTGCCCAGAGTAAGCTGCTTGTAACTATCAGAAGGAAGTTCATGACCAGCCTTGCGCCTGAATTCTGATTAGAAGTTCCAAAGACTCCAGGTTCCTGTCTCCACTCCCTTCAAAGGCTAGCTAACTGATCCAGTATCCTTTCCCTTCCCCAGTTACACACAAAGATTAGGCCCTGGCTGGGTGGATCAGTTGGTTAAGAGTATCATCCTGATACACCCAGGCTGCAGGTTCAATTCCCAGTCAGGGAGCATATAAGAATCAACTAATAGGTGGAGCAACAAATCAATGTTTCTCTCTCTCTAAAATTAATAATTTTTTAAATACAAAAATGCAACGACTACACATTGTATCTCAATATAAGAGACCCTTCTGTTATTGGCATTACAACTTACCTTTCTGAGCTTCAGGTTCTCTATGTACCATCCCATCCTCGCAAGCCCACGAGAAGGGATCTGATGGTGCTTGGGGCTTGGAGGGGCAGTAGGATGGGAACCATATCTTTGCCTCTGTGGCCTGAAGCGTGTGAAGTGGCCTCATTTAGGACCTGAAGGATGACCAATTGCCCCCCTTTAAAAGTAGATTTTGAAAGCCTAATTTCCAGATGCTATATGGCTTATACTAAGGTTAGTAGTAGATTTTGGTTCTAGTTTTTAATTATTTAACAATGGAGGCCCGATGCACAAAAATTTTTGCAAGAGTAGGCCTTTCTTCCCTCAGGCACTGGCTTTCCCTCCAGCACCCGAGACCCAAACTGCTTCCCTCTGGCCTCCAGCAGGCACCTGGGACCTGGGCTGCTTCCCTCTGGCTTCATGGTATTTTATAATCTGACCACAGTTTACATGAGCACCCAGAAGGACGTCCTGTCTAATTAGCATATTACCCTTTTATTATAGATTTCTCTCATGATAAAGCAGCTACTGGCACATAAAATTGTGACACATTACAGAACATCAAAAACTGCTTTTGAGCCCAACCAGCATGTATCAGTGATTGAGCATCAACCTATGAACTAGGAGGTCACAGTTCAATTCCCACTCGAGGCACATGCTAGGTTATGGGCTCGATCCTCAGTGTGGATTCTCTCTAATCATTGATGTTCTTATCTCTCCTTCTCCCTTCCTCTCTGAAATCAACAGACATTTATTTAAACCAAACACACACACACACACACACACACACACACACACACGCATACACAAACTGCTTTTGGTCACAGAACAACACAGATTTATTATACATAGCCTCAGATAATTTTTTATAACATAGCATTATACAAATGCCTGAAAATGACACTGTAGGTTAGATGTTAACACAGAACACTATTAAAAACAGCACACAGTGCTGAGACTGGTTTGGCTCAGTGGATAGAGTGTCGGCTTGCGAACTGAAAGGTCCCGGGTTTGATTCCGTTTGGGGGCATGTACCTTGCTTATAGGCACATCTCCAGAGCGGGGCATGCAGGAGGCGGCTGATCGATGTCTCTCTCATCAATGTTTCTGACTTTCTATCTCTCTCCCTTCCTCTCTGTAAAAAAATCAATAAAATATATTAAAAAAAGAAAAAAAAAGAAGAGGCTTTCTTTAAAAACAAAAAAAAACTGCACACTATTCACAACGTGAGGCTACCTTAAAATGGCACCTCTCGGGCCTTTTACAAAATCAGTCTATATCACCAAAGCTTTCTGTGCTACTTCAAATGTTCTCCCTGCAGGAGAATCCAAGATGGCGGCATAGGTAAACACCTACACTGCTGCCTTGCACAACAATTTCAACACTACAACTAAAAGACAGAACGGACATCATCCAGAACCACAGGAAAGCTGGCTAAGTGTAAGTTCTACAGCTAGAAGGAAAGATAGGGGCTCACAGAGACCCAGAGGAGCTGCAAAAAGCTGAGGTACGGAGACGCGCGCGCTGAGAGAGCGGGTGCCGGAGTACCGGGCTGGCTTTCTCTGGCGGGAGGGAAACGGAGACTCCCAACGGCATTGAACCCCTTATCCTATGACACTAAACCCCAGATCCAGCCGAAACTCATACGGGGGGAGTTTGGACTGTGAAAAGGGAGAGGTGCACGGAAATTTAGGGGAGTCGCAGAAGATCAGGTCCGGTCTCGCACGCGCACGGTGCTGCGCGGAGGACAGACTGCTGATTGTGCCGCTGGCTTTCGCGAGTGGGCGGGAGACAGACCCTCCCAACTGTGCCACTTCTAAGTTCACTGGGCCCCTGTTTCGGGCAAAACCCTGGGGACCTAGACTCGTGTGGTCCTGGTGTGCAGGGGAGCTGGAAAGGCAGCGGTTAGAGGCACCGCGGGCGCCGCACAAAGACCACCCCAGCCATTACCCAGTCACGTGAGACTCAGGGGCCATAGAGGGCGGGGCCAACTGGAAGGCAAGGCAGTCCCTTAAGCCCTGAGACTCTACCCCTCCCAAGCTCAACAGAGGCTTCTGCGGCTTTGCGTCTGCTATCATAAGGCTGAATCCAGCACAGAAGTTTCCCCGGCATAGGGAAAATGCCGAGACAAGGGAAGGGATCACAAACAAAAGAAATGAAGGAAAACAAACGACTGGATATAGAGTTCAAAACCACGCTTATAAGGTTTTTCAAGAATATGCTAGAAAAGATGGATAAATTTAGCGAGACCCAAGAGGAGATGAAAAAGGACCAAATAGAAATTAAACATACACTGACTGAAATAAAAAATATTATACAGAGTCCTAACAGCAGACTAGAGAAAGGCAAGAATCAAGTAAAAAATTTGAAATATAAAGAAACAGACAACATTCAACTGGAAAAGCAAGAAGAGAAAAGAATCCAAAAATGTGAACATAATGTAAGGAGACTCTGGGACAGCTTTAAGCGTACCAACATCAGAATTGTGGGGGTGCCAGAAGAAGAGAGAGAGCAAGATACTGAAAACCTATTTAAAGAAATAATGACTGAAAACTTCCCACATCTGGTAAAAGAAATAGACTTACAAGTCCAGGAAGCACACAGAACCCCATATAAAAGGAATCCAAAGAGGACCACACCAAGACACATCATAATTAAAATACCAAGAGCAAAAGAGAAAGAGAGAATATTAAAAGCAGCAAGAGAAAAACAGTTTATTACCTACAAGGGAGCACCCATACGACTGTCAGCTGATTTCTCAACAGAAACGATGCAGGCCAGACGGGAGTGGCAAGAAATATTCAACGTGATGAATAGCAAGAACCTACAACCAAGAATAATCTATCCAGCAAAGCTAACATTCAGAATTGAAGGGCAGATAAAGAGCTTCACAGAGAAGAAAAAGCTAAAGGAGTTCATCAACTCCAAACCAGTATTATATGAAATGTTGAAAGGTACTCTTTTAGAAGAGGAAGAAAAAGGTAAAAGCCAAAAAATTATGAACAACAAATACATATCTATCAACAAGTGAATCTAAAAATTAAGAGAATTAAAAATTTGATCAACAGAATAAACTGGTGAATATAATAGAATCAGGAGCACAGAAAGGGAGTGGACTGATAATTCTCAGTGGGGAAGGGGTGAGGAGTCTACAGGGAGAGACTGGACAAAAATCATACACCTATGGATGAGATCAATGGGAAGGAGCTAAGGGCAGAGGGAGGGGTGGGAGCTGGGTGGAGGGATGCTATGGAGGGGAAAAAAGAGAAACAAATGTAATAATCTGAATAATAAAGATTTAATTAAAAAAAAAAAAGAATATCCTAGAAAAGTTGGATAAAGTTAGCGAGACCCAAGAGGAGATGAAAAAGAACCAAGTAGAAATGGAAAAGAACCAACTAGAGATGGAAAAATACCAACTAAAGATGGAAAAGGACCAACTAGAAATTAAACATACACTGATTGAAATAAAAAATATTATACAAAGACCTAACAGCAGACTAGAGGAAGGCAAGAATCAAGTCAAGTCGAAGCCGGTTTGGCTCAGTGGATAGAGCGTCGGCCTGCGGACTGAGGGGTCCCGGGTTCGATTCTGGTCAAAGGTATGTGTCTTGGTTGCAGGCACATCCCCAGTGGGGGGTGTGCAGGAGGCAGCTGGTCGATGTCTCTCTCTCATTGATGTTTCTGCCTCTCTATTCCTCTCCTTTCTTCTCTAAAAAAAAAATCAATAAAATATATTTTAAAAAAAAGAATCAAGTCAAAAATTTGAAATATAAAGAATCAGAAAACACTTAACTAGAAAAGCAAGAAGAGAAAAGAATCCAAAAATATGAAGATAATGTAAGGAGCCTCTGGGACAGCTTCAAGCATACCAACATCAGAATTGTGGGGGTGCCAGAGGAAGAGAGAGAGCAAGATACTGAAAACCTATTTAAAGAAATGACTGAAAACTTCCCAATCTGATAAAAGAAATAGACTTACAAGTCCAGGAAGCACACAGAACTCCATATAAAAGGAATCCAAAGAGGACTACACCAAGACACATCATAATTAAAATACCAAGAGCAAAAGACAAAGAGAGAATATTAAAAGCAGCAAGAGAAAAACAGTTCATTATCCCTAGTAGATGGGGATAACTGAACTGGTGTCAATTGTAACTACTAAAAAGGCAAAGCACTCGCACAACAATATCAAAACTACAACTAAAAGACAAAATGGAAAAAAATAAATAAATAAAAAGGCAAAGCGGAAGTTCCACAAGAAGCTTGGGCTATACCGCACCTTGTTGTTTTCCTCTTCATACTCATCGCTGCTGTCAGCCATAGTCTTGTTTAGAAGATGAGCAGAACAAGGAAGTCCTTAGAAGAAAAGTTTTCCTTTTAGGTTATTGTTAAAAGAATTATTAAAGACAATTTTTAATTTATGACATTTTATAATCTGACCACAGTTTAGATGAGCATCTAGCTACAAGATAGAAGACTGAAGCCTAGCCATGGCTCTGTCAATTCAATTCAAACAGGTATTTACTAAGCATTCCTGTGCTTCAGGCACTGGTTCAAATATTATACTAACTGATATTTGCTGTTACATAAATAGTATAAAATCTGCCGTTAGTTTACATACACATTGACAAAATGTGGTTAGCAATTAATAAAGTGGAAAGAGTACTGGATTTATACTCAAGATACTGAGTTTGAAGGACAATTCTATCACTTGGACAAAATGACCACTTTTCTGGGTCTCAGCATTCCTATCTCTAAATGAGGTCCATAATACCTCTCACTCAGAACTGTTGTAAGGACCAAATGAAAAAACTCAGATGAAAGAAATGGACCCAGATCCTGCCAAACATTAGTCACAAAGATAAATCTGAATCAGCCTGGCCAGTGTGGGTCAGTGGTTGAGTGTCAATCTATGAACCAAGAGGTCACGGTTCAATTTCTGGTCAGGGCACATGCCCAGATTGTGGGCCTGATCCTCAGTCGGGGGTGTGCAGGAGGCAGCTGATCAAGAATTCTCTCTTATCACTGATGTTTCTATCTCTCTCTCTCTCCATTTCTCTCGTTCTAAAAATCAATAAAAAGATATTTTAAAAAATCTGAATAAGTGCCCTGTTCATTAAATAGTCTGAACAATTAACCAGATGTAAAATATTAACTGGCATGATTTCTAAATCAAATAAACGCCTATTAATCACCATTTTCCAGCCTACTAAATTACCCAAAATGAAAATGAATTATCATGCCCATAGCTGATATGATTAAAAATATGGTTGAGTCAAAAACCTAGGAATCTAGGTATATACATATGTGTGTGTGTGTGTGTGTGTGTGTGTGTGTGTGTGTGTATATATATATATATATTTCCAAAAGATTAAAAGCATTGACTCAGATATATGTATGCTAATATTCATTACAGCATATTCACAAATTCACAATAGCCAAAAGATTAAATAACGTAAATGTCTAAAAGCAGATAATGTATTTATATAGACAATGGAATATTATTCGAGCCACAAAAACTAAGGATATTCTAACACATGTTACAGTATGAATGAATCTTAAAAACATTATGCTAAATGGAATAAGCCAGATGTAAAAGAACAAATATTGTAAGATTCTACTTATGTGTACCTAGATGCTAGAAGCAAATTCCAGTAGGGCATAATAAAATGCAAGAAGTTCATCAAAAGGCTGATGAACCTCAGGGCTTCAGCAGGACTGAAGATCTGCATATATTATATTGCCTGCTGACAGAAAGCTGAAGGCAGTTCTCCCAACCTGATAATCTTTTACTGTTATCAAACCTTACCTTTTATATGTATATCTGCTTTGCAATAAGGAAAAATGTGTGAATAAAAAGCTCTGGGTACAGAGATTCAGAGAGCTTAGTTACTAAAGCTGAACCTACTCTGGCTCCCCCACAATGCCTTCCAAATTTGTAGTTCATGTCTAGTCTCTTTATTAATTTGCGTCACAGCCCTTTCTCCAGATTCCTGAACCCTAGTAGATGGGGATAAGACCCTGGCATCCAGAGTAGGCAAATTCATAAAGACAACGTAGAACAGAGGCTACCAGGAGCTGAGAGATAGAGAAAGATGGGGGGTTATTATTTAATGTGTACAGTTTCTGTTTAGGATAGTGCAAAAGTTCTTGAAATAGTGAGATAGTTATACAATATAAATTTACTTAATGACACTGAATTGTATACTTAAAATAGGGTTAAATTGATCAATTTTATATTATAATAAAAAGGTAATATGCTAATTAGGCCAGATGTCCTTCTGGACATCCTTCCTTCCAGACAAAGCTGCAGTAGGCAGGGGCCAAGGCAGAGACAGCAGAGGTGGCAGAGGCCCTGGCGGCGGCGGCAGCAGGCAGGGGCCAGGGCCAAGGTCCTTGCACAAATTTTTGCATCAGGCCTCTAGATAGGTATATTTGCCACAAAAAAACAAACAACCCTAAATGTCACCCTTTGTTTCTAACTCAAAAGCCAAATCCAATCCATAATCAAGTCTTAGTGATTTTTAAAATATTTTTATTGATTTCAGAGAGGCAGGAAGAGGGAGAGAAAGAAACATCAATGATGAGAGAGAATCATTGACTGGCTGCCTCCTGCACGTCCCACACCGGGATGAAGCCCACAAATCAGGCATATGCCCTGACTGGGAATGAAACTGTTACCTCCTGGTTCATGAGTTGATGCTCAACCACTGAGCACACCAGCCAGACAAGTTTTAGTGATTTTTCTTCTCTTTACTCTCAGCTTCCTCACGACATACAAGCTACTATCACCTCAACTCAGCCACTGCAACAGTCCTTCCAACTACTTCTCCTTTCACCTTTCCACCCATTCTAGGGCAGCAGCACAATCTCTAGGGCTCTGCTTCTGCTGCTGCCCCCCTCCACCTCCTGCCTGCTTGTTTGTTCTGGTATCACTCCCTCCCGCCACATGCTGGTCCCTTTCAGGTCCTAAAAATTCAAATTCTTTCTGGCATCAGGGCCTTTTCACATTTCATTTACTGTTCTCTTTTTCTGGCCCACTTTTGCTCACTGTCTGGATCCCATCTTTCAGTCTCCAATGTCACCTCATCAGGCCATCCCTGATACCCTATCGAAAGTAGATCCCAGCTCTGGCCAGTTTGGCTCAGTGGATAGAGCATCAGCCTATAGATGGTCTTGGGTTTGATTCTGGTCAAGGGCACATCCCCAGGTTGTAGGCTCAATCCCCAGTGCGGGGCATGCAAAAGGCAGCTGATCAATGATTCTCTCTCATCATTGATGTTTCTCTCTCTCCCTCCCTCTCCTCTTCTTTCTGAAATCAATAAAAATATATATTTTTAAAAAATAGGTCCCACTCCTCACCATTATTCTCCCTAACATCAAGCTCTTTGCCTTCATCAATGCATTTACAATATCATTTGTTCGTTTATTCATTTGTCATGTCTCCCATGATTACATGCCTCAGGATGGCAGAATGACTGTCTTTTAATACCTGCATGTGCAGCGCCAAGCATAATGCTGATGCACAGGTATGCATTCAAAACTGCATTGTTGGCTCAGTGGATAGAGCATCGGCCTACGAACTGAAACGTCTCAGGTTCGATTCTGGTCAAGGCCACATGCTAGGGTTGTGGGCTTGATCCCCAGTGGGGGACTTGCAGGAGGCAGCTGATCCATGATTCTCTTTCATCATGAATGTTTCTATCTCTCTCTCCCTCTTCATTTCTCTCTGAAATCAATATATAAAATGCATTCTTGAATAAATGACAGTGTCAGGTACTCTTAAAATATCCCATTGATATTTTTATTGAGATTGTAGGTTAAGGGCAGGTCATTGAAGCATCTTCAAAAATGAGCAAAACAGTTTTAATAAGTTAAAATACACACACACTATGAACCCCCTGGCCATAAGTAGCAAAGTAGCATAAAGTAAATGGTAATTGGGAATACTGATCAGGCTGGAGGAAAACGGGCGGGGGGGGGAGGGTAGCGGGACCTGTGTTTTCTTCCTCCTTAACTAGTTATAACACAGAAACAATGGCAAGTGAAGAAACTTAACTCTGAAAGTGGACATCTGCTATTACAAAACAAACTTCTTGGAGGCAATCATCAATCCATCCTGCTCTTTGTTCTGAGGACCATTTTTTCCCTTTCCTCTTCATTCCTCTCTTACCTCTGTATCTTGGAGTTGGAGTATAAATACTTGCAACCTCTTCAGAGTCGTTAATCTCTAGACGCTCATCGTATGTCTGGTTTTCAACAATCTTGGTCTAAGCAAAAGGAGACATGGTTACAGAGCTCATATGATCGGACACTACACACTCCGTGGAGAGGTGCCCTGATCCTCTTCCTTACCCAAGATACCCACTTCCGCCTCCATTCACACCCTCCTTAAGGCTTCTTGGCCCATGGTCAAGCAAGTAAGTCAATCTGCTGCAGCCCTTGTAGGAACTGTGGATAGGCTGGCTGAGGACGGAGGGGCCTGGAGAGAACAGCAGCTGACTTCTGACCAGCTCCCCAAATGGTTAACACCCACTGCAGGGACATAAGTTTTCCTCGGTGGATGGTGGCTCTCTCCTCGCCTTCCACCGTTTCCTGAGGCTGTGGAGGTTTCCAAGGAAGCTGTACTGCTGAGATCTGTGGGGTTCCCTCAATTACCGGACGACAGGGGCACTCCATTCTCTCAGTCCCATCCAACAATCCTGAGAGCATCACCCCAGGTCCATTCCCCACCTCCGTTTTTCGGGCTTGCAGACTGAATCCCCCTTAAGTTTGGGGGACGGGGGTAAAGGAAGCAGTATGATAGTGAGTGGCGTGAGAGAAGGGAGTCAAGGAGCAGTTGTAATGGAGATGAGCAGCACTGGGGCATTATTGGAAGGAGGGAAGGGGCGTTCCCCTAAATTCCTCCTGGGAGGGAGAGAGGCAGTCAGTCCTCCGTCTGCTAGGTTACCTGGAGCCCCGCTGAATCCGTCTCCTCTGCCTGGAAGGAACCCCGGCCTGCGGCTGGGGTCTCGCTCCAACCTTGACCAGGCCACTTGAGGGGCTCCTCTTGGAGAGACCCACTTGTGGTCAGTGGTCTGTCGCTAGGCAAAAAAAAACAAGTAACTCTTAAAACTCGCGGGACTTGCTCTCACTCTCGCGAGACCTTCTCCACTCGGGCGCGTCCCAGCTCTGCTGCGCAAGTGCTGATGATGGAAACCGGCTCGGAAACAGCCTCTCTAGGCGCACGGGACGCCACCTGTGGTCTATGGTTTCAGAAAAAGCGCCTGTGGCGACACCCTGCGGTCACGGATGGGAAGCCGGGTGAAGGTAGGTTCATAAAGTTCGCTTTTCCATCTGGAAATACATTTCCTCATAAATCGGTCCAATAAGAATTTAAGCCAAGTCTTTAAGGAATAGTCCCACGACTCTTGGTACGTTTTCTTTAGCATTTATATTTCATTATAGTCCTTCCCATGCATGGTATCCCTTTGCATGGGACATACTTATACCAACACATTACTTGTTGTTTATCTGAGATTCCAATTTAATCTGGTGTCTGTATTTTTTAAAAATATATTTTATTGATTTTTCACAGAGAGGAAGGGAGAGGGATAGAGAGTCAGAAACATCGATGAGAGAGACATCGATCAGCCGCCTCCTGCACGCCCCCTGCTGGGGATGTGGCCGCAACCAGGATACATGCCCTTGACCGGAATCGAACCTGGGACCCTTCAGTCCGCAGGCCGACGCTCTAGCCACTGAGCCAAACCGGTTCCGGCTGGTGTCTGTATTTTTATTCCTAGAGAAAACTGAGTTTCTTGAGGGCAGGGTCTGTGTCTAATTTTAATACGTACCTTTATAGTATCACTGTATTGCATAAATTAGGTGCTTTAAAGATACTCACTGGGTGGGTGAAGGAATGAGTGAATGAAGATGTAAGGAACAAATACTGTATTTCAAAACTACAGCCATAGTTACTTTTGAGAGTCAGAGAGAGAGAAACAAAAAAAGGAAGACTGGAAATTTGACCCTGAATACCTGCCGGAGGAAAGTGTCAATCTGGTTTTAAAAAGGAAAATGAGCACTGGCTGGATAGCTCAGTTGGTTAGAGCATCATCCTCATACACAAGATCCTGGCTCTGAAATAACCAATGAATGCTTGAACATTGTTCCAGTGGAGCAGCAAATCAATCTCTCTCTCTCTCTCTCTCTCTCTCTCGCTCTCGCTCTCGCTCTCGCTCTAAGTCAATAAATTAAAAAAACATTGTTTAAAGAAAGAAAAATGAGGGACACTTCTTCTGAGATTTCTGTTTAAAAATGGAGCTGCAAAATATTTTAAATATTTTTGTCATCCAAATGGTAGGCGATGGAGGGAGAGGGGGACTAGAGAGCAACCAAAAGACTTGCATGCATGCATATTAGCATATCCAGGGGACCCAGGCACTGGGACGGTGGGGGCTTGCCCAGGATGGGAATGGCTTGGTGGGGCAGGGGGGAGGTCAATTGGGGAAATAGAAGACATATGTAAAACTTTAGACAATAAGAAAAATAAATATTTTCATCATCTATTACTGCTAATACTGGATATTATTGAGCACTTTCTAAGTAGGAGCACTTAGAGTATATAATCTTATTTATTAATATACTAGTGGCCCAGTGCACAGATTTGTGCACATTGAAAGGAAAATAATTAGAAGAAATATTTTAATATTGTATTTGCCCTTCCTCCCTCAGTGCTTGAGAACTGGGCGGTAGCCCTGCCTACTGCCACCACTGCTGGTCACTGCCTGTGGGGCGATGGATGGGGCAAGAGAGGGTGGCCCTCACACCTGCCTTGTCCTGGTGTAATCTGCTCACCTGCTCCACCATCTCACTATGGTCCCACTCTCATCAGGGCCTGTTGAGGCCCACAGCACTTCCACTGCCACCAGCTGCCAGCAGCAGCCATGTTCCATGTCACCCCCTGGTGGTCAGCGCACATTATAGTAAGCAGTCAAGCTCTCAGTCTCCTGGATGAATGATCGCCTGAGGGGACAATTTGCTTATTAGACTTTTATTATATAGGATTGTCTTCTTCACAACCTTATGGTAGATATTGCTGCCAATTTACAAATTAGGAAATTAAAGCTTAGAAGAATTAAAGGAATTGCCTAAAGGCACTCAGCTAGTAAGTGCCTAAAATGGGAGTCAAACACAGGTCAATCTAATTCCCAAGTCTCTGCTTTTCATCATTATGACATACTGCCTCTAAGGTACTCTTCACAAAGAAGGCTTGCAGGGGTGCTTTGCTTATACAATTTAATTCAGCTAATGTCATATTTCCAAAGAACCAATATCACTTAGTCTTTCAGAGCTTCACAATAAAACAATAATTCCAGGCATGATTTTTACTTTTATTTATTTACTTATTGTTTTTTAAATATCTATTGATTTTTAGAGAGAGATGAAGGGAAAGGGAGAGAAACATCAAGGCACGAGCAATTGGCTGCTTCCTGCATGTCTCCTTTTGGTGTTCTTTCAGTGCATGGGACCACATTCATGCACTGAGCCACACTGGCCAGGGCTTAGTAATAGTAGTAGTAGTAGTAGTAGTAGTAGTAGTAGTGGCCCGGTACACAAAATTCATGCAGGGGTGGGTGGAGTATCTTTCAGCTTAGATTGCACTCTCTCCAATCTAGGACCCCTCAGGGGATGTCTGACTGCCAGTTTAGGCCCGATCCCTCTCACAACCTGGGACTGCTGGCTCCTAACCACTCACCTACCTGCTGGCCTGCTTTCCCCCAACTGTTCCCCTCCACTGGCCTGCTCACCCCAACTGTACCCCCGATGGTCTGCTCACCCCCAATAGCCCCTCCCTGCTGGCCTTATTGCCCCTAACTGCCTCTACCTCAGCCCCACCACCATGGCTTTGTCCAGAAGGATGCCCGGAAGGTCTTCTTGAATGTCTCCCAGTCTAATTAGCATATTACCTTTTCATTAGTATAGATAGAGGCCTGGTGCACAGATAGGGGCTGTCTGGCTTGCCCTGAAGGGGGTCCCAAATCAGGGTGGGGGCCCCTTGGGGGCATGGCCCTGTGGGGTGGGGTGGCCAGCCTGAGTGAGGGGCTGAGGGTCCCTGTGGGATGGTGTGGCCAGCCTGGGTGAGAGGCTGAGGGCTGTTTGCAGGCTGGTCACATTCCCATTGTAGTGGAGGTCCCCACTGGGGGTGATGCCAGCCTGGGTGAGGGGCTGAGGGCCATTTTTAGGCTGGTCACACCCCCATTGGGGTAGGGGTCTCCGTTGGGGGCATAGCCAGCCTGCGCGAGGGGCTGAGGGCCATTTGGGAGCGGTTTGCAGGCCCACTAAGCCTCTGGCTTTGTCCGGAAGGATGTCCAGAAGGTCTCTGGAAGGTCTCCCAATCTAATTACAATATTATTCTTTTATTAGTATAGATTATTACTAGAGGCCAGTGCAAGAATTCATGCAGATGTGGGGTACTTTGGCTTGGCCAGCAATTGGGGCTGATTGGGGGAGCTAGCTGGCCAGGGAAGGTGGGACCATGGGAGGTTGGCCAGCTGTGGAAGGTGGGCTATGAGAGCACACTGACCACCAGGGGGCACCTCCTGAATTGAGGGTCTGCCCCCTGGTGGTCAGTGTGCATCATAGCAACTGGTCAACTGGCCATTGGGTTGTTCAGTTGCTTAGGCTTTTATATACATAGATTACTATTATTTTTAATCCTCACCTGAGGACATGTTTAAAGAGAGAGTAAGAGAAGGAAATACAGGAGGAGGGAGAGAGGCCTAGCTGGTTTGGTTCAGTGGAAAAGTGTCCCAGGTTCAATTCTGGTCAAGGACACAATCCTGGCTTTTGGGCTTGATCCCCAGTAGGGTGCGTGCAGAAGGCAGCAAATCAATGATTCTCTAATCATTGATATTTCTCTCTCTCTTCCCCTTTCCCTTCCTCTCTGAAATCAATAATATATATATATATATATATATATATATATATATATATATATTAGAAAAAAGAAGGGAGAGAGACATTGATGTGAGAGAAAATTGTCTTCCATACTCACCTGGACTGGGGATCGAACCTGCAACCAAGGTGTGTATCCTGACCAGGAATTGAACCAGCAATGTCCTGATTCACAGGGTGATGCTCAAACAACTGAGCCACTCTGGCTGAGTGATTTTTACTTTTTTTAAAAATTAAGAACTTGTTCATCTTTTTTTTTTTAATGTGCTTTTTATAACAAAGGGAACAATGCAGTTTGACAAATATCCTTTTAGACAGGCAAAGTTTCAAAACATGGAAGCTTTGCTACTGGAAAGCCACTGTAGGTAGATTTGAAATGAGTAAGAGTGAGAATTCTATAGTGCAGTGGTGAAGGGCACAGGTTCTGAAGTTGAGCAGCCTTTATTCCAATTCTAGCTTTGCTAGTTTCTTGCCCTGAAATCTGTGATAGATTAGTTTTCCTCTTTGTACCTTGGTTTTCCCACCTGTAAAATAAAAATATTAATAGTTTCTACCTCCATGAATTTTTGTGAGGATTAAATGAGATAATCTGGGTGAATAATTCAAAGTAATGCTTGGTATACTGTAAGTGCTCAATAAATATTAAGGAATACACAGGAGGTAAAGAGAGACAGGTGTGTCACAATGAGAAAAGCTGGGTTTGAATCCTGCTACTATCCCTTACTGGCTCTGTGAGTCTGGAAAAGTGCTTAACAGATTTGATCCTCAGTGTCCTTACCTGAATTGTGGTAAAGGATAAGAGATAATATGTGTCAAGTACCAGACAAAAAATAAGTACTCATACCCTGGCCAGGTAGCTCCGTTGGTTAATGTAGTCCTCATACACCAATGTTGTGGGTTTGATCCTCAGTCAAGGCACATATAGGAATCAACTGGAGCCCTGGCTAGTTTTCTCAGTGGTTAGAGCTTCAGCCTTTGGACCAAAGGGTTTCAAGTTTGATTCCCAGTCAAAGGATCATGGGTTTGATTCCCAGTCATTGATGTCTCTCTCACATCAATGCTTCTCTCTTGCTCTTTCCCCCTCCTCCCTCTCTTCCACTCTTTTTCTAAAAAATCAAAGGAAAAAATGTCCTAACTCACTCTTTGGGTGAGGATAAAAAAAAAAAGAATCAACTGGTGAATGCATAATTAAGTGGAACAACAAATTGATGTGGTTTTTCTCTCTCTTTGCCTACCTCTCTCTCTCTCTCTAAAAATAAGTAATTGTAAAAAACACTCAATAAATTTGTGTATATCCATTACTGCAGCAATGGATGAGTGCTGTAGAGTTAGTCAGTGATATGGGATAAAATGATATGCTGAATCCTAAATGCTCTAAGCATGACATTTGGCATGAGTGGATTTGACCCTTGCTTCTGTTAGATACTGGCCTGGAACTTTGGGTAAATGTATTAAACTTGTCATCATTTTATTCACCTACAAATGTACAGTAACTGCCCTGATTCCTGCACACTTAAAAAAAAAGGATGTAATTTACAAGCCATAAAAATGTACCTTTTTAATTTTTTAAATTTTAGTTATCGACCTTTTCTAGAAAATTCTTGAAAAACCTTATAAAAAATGTACTTTTTTAAAGTGTATTGCAAATCACAAAGATGTGCAATCATCACCTCTATCCAACTCCAGAACATTTTCATCACTCCAAAAACATTTTCATTGGAGTGATGAAAATGTTCTGGAGTTGGATAGAGGTGATGATTGCACAACTCACTCTTCATTCCTCCCCTTTCCCACCTCTTTATAGCCCTCTATGAATTTGCCTATTCTGGATATTTCATATAAATGGAATCATATAGGATGTGATCTTTTGTGACTTGCTTCTTTCACTTAACATATATATTTTCTTTCTTTTTTTTTAAATTAAATCTTTATTATTCAGATTATTACATTTGTTTTTCTTTTTTCCCCTCCATAGCACCCCTCCACCCAGCTCCCACCCTTCCCTCCCTCCCGTTGACCTCATCCATAGGTGTATGATTTTTGTCCAGTCTCTCCCTGTATACCCCACACCCCTTTCCCCCTGAGAATTATCAGTCACGGGTGGGTCTGGAGCAGCAAGTCCTCCGCGGGCTCTGCCGTGAGTGACTCTTCAGTCCGCAGGCCGACGCTCTACCCACTGAGCACACCTCCTCCTGCTGCCACAGCGGCAGCACACACACGTCGGGGGGGGCCCGCGGGGTCGCAGGGGTTAAGGGAACCAGCACCGGCGCTCGCTCCTGCAGGTCCGGCCTGGCCCGAGCCGCACCGGAAGCCCTGAGGGCAGGTGCCCTGGCGGCCCTCGAGGACGCACCGCTCAGCCTCAGCCCCAGCGCGAGGGTCTCAGCGCCTCAGCCTCAGCACGAGGATCTCAGCCTCAGCCTCAGCCTCAGCACGAGGGTCTCAGCCTCAGCCTCAGCACGAGGGTCTCAGCCTCAGCCTCAGCACGAGGGTCTCAGCCTCAGCTCCAGCGCGAGGGTCCCAACCCAGCCTCAGCACGAGAGTCCCAGCCCCAGCCTCAGCACGAGGGTCCCAGCCTCAGCCTCAGCACGAGGGTCTCAGCCTCAGCCTCAGCATGAGGGTCCCAGCCTCAGCCTCAGCGCGAGGGTCTCAGCCTCAGCCTCAGCACGAGGGTCTCAGCCTCAGCCTCAGCATGAGGGTCTCGGTCTCAGCCTCAGCGCGAGGGTCCCAGCCTCAGCCTCAGCACGAGGGTCTCAGCCTCAGCCTCAGCATGAGGGTCCCAGCCTCAGCCTCAGCGCGAGGGTCCCAGCGCCTCAGCCTCAGCACAAGGGTCCCAGCCTCAGCCTCAGCCTCAGCACGAGGGTCTCGGTCTCAGCCTCAGCGCGAGGGTCCCAGCCTCAGCCTCAGCACGAGGGTCTCAGCCTCAGCCTCAGCATGAGGGTCCCAGCCTCAGCCCCAGCCTCAGCACGAGGGTCTCAGAGCCTCAGCCTCAGCCTCAGCACGAGGGTCCCAGCCTCAGCACGAGGGTCCCAGCCTCAGCCTCAGCCTCAGCACAAGGGTCTCAGTGCCTCAGCCTCAGCCTCAGCACAAGGGTCTCAGCCTCAGCCTCAGCCTCAGGGCGAGGGTCTCAGCCTCAGCACAAGGATCTCAGCCTCAGCCTCAGCACGAGGGTCTCAGCGCCTCAGCCTCAGCACGAGGGTCTCAGCCTCAGCCTCAGCACGAGGGTCTCAGC
>JAAGEH010000005.1:43343750-43392490 GCA_011751065.1 Lasiurus cinereus
TCAGCACGAGGGTCTCAGCCTCAGCCTCAGCACGAGGGTCTCAGCGCCTCAGCCTCAGCACGAGGGTCTCAGCCTCAGCCTCAGCACAAGGGTCTCAGCGACTCAGCCTCAGCCTCAGCACGAGGGTCCCAGCCTCAGCACGAGGGCCTCAGCCCCAGCCTCAGCACAAGGGTCTCAGCGCCTCAGCCTCAGCCTCAGCACGAGGGTCTCAGCCTCAGCCCCAGCCTCAGCCTCAGCCCCAGCACGAGGGTCCCAGCCCCAGCCCCAGAGCGAGGGTCCCAGTCTCAGCCCCAGCGCGAGGGCCCCAGCCTCAGCCTCAGCGCGAGGGTCCCAGCCTCAGCCTCAAAGCGAGGGTCTCAGCGTCTGCAGCCTGGTCCCATTGCCCCAGTGCCCCAGGGCCCCAGCCCCCCAGCCCTGTCCCTCTCCCCCGCGGGCCCCGCCAGTAGCGGGGACTCAGTCCAGCACTGGGAGGAGGACGGCGGGGCGCCGAGCGGAGCTCCATTAGTCCGCGTTCCATGCCTGCCTTTCCCCATTGCGGGGCCCAGCCCGGCACCCTGTGCTGCGGGGCACGTCCCCCCAGGCTCCGAGGCCTTGACCTCGCCCGGCGAGCCCGCCTCCAGGCTGGGGACGCGGGCGGCTCCTTCCCCAGATCCCGGTCCCCCTCAGTCATTATTTCTTTAAATAGCCCTTCAGTATCTTGCTCTCTCTCTTCTTCTGGCACCCCCGCAATTCCGATGTTGGCACGCTCGAAACTGTCCCAGAGGCTCCCCACATTATGTTCACACCTTTGGATTCTCCTCTCTTCTTGCCTTTCCAGTTGAATGTTGTCTGCCTCTTTATATTTCAAATTTTTTACTTGATTCTTGCCTTTCTCCAGTCCACTGCCAGGACCCTGTACAATATTCCTTATTTCAGTCAGTGTATGTCTAATTTCTATTTGGTCCTCTATCATCTCCAGTTGGACCTTTTCCATCCCTAGTTGGCTCCCCTGCATCTCTAGTATGTCCTTTTTCATCTCCTCTTGGGTCTTGCTAAATTTATCCATCTTTTCTAGCATATTCTTGAAAAACCCCATAAGCGTGGTTTTGAACTCTATATCCAATCCTTTTTTTTCCCTCCATTTCTTTTGTTTGTGATCCCTTCCCCTGTCTCGGCATCCTCACCATGCCGGGGAAACTTCTGTGTTGGATTCAGCCCTATGATAGCAGACACAAAGCCGCAGAAGCCTCTGTTGAGCTTGGGAGGGTGGAGTCTCAGGGCTTAAGGGACCGCCTTGCCTTCCAGTCGGCCCCGCCCTCCACGGCCCCCGAGTCTCACGTGACTGGGTAATGGCTGGGGTGGTCCCTGTGCACGCGCGCACCCGCAGTGCCTCTAACCGCTGCCTTTCCATCTCCCCTGCGCACCAGGACCACACGAGTCTAGGTCCCCAGGGTTTCGCCCGAAACAGGGGCTCAGTGGACTCAGAAGTGGCACAGTTGGGAGGGTCTGTCTCCCGCCCACTCGCGAAAGCCAGCGGCACAATCAGCAATCTGTCCTCCGCGCAGCACTGTGCACGTGCGAGACCGGACCTGATCTTCTGCGACTCCCCTAAATTTCCGTGCACCTCTCCCTTTTCACAGTCCAAACTCCCCCGTATGAGTTTCGGCTGGATCTGGGGTTTAGTGTCGTAAGATAAGGGGTTCAATGCCGTTGAGAGTCTCCGTTTCCCTCCCGCCAGAGAAAGCCAGCCAGGTCCTCTGGCGCCCGCTCTCTCAGCGTGCACGCGTCTCCGTACCTCAGCTTTTTGCAGCTCCTCTGGGTTTCTGTGAGCCCCTCTCCTTCCTCCTAGTTGTAGAATTTCTACTCAGCCAGCTTTCCTGTGGTTCTGGATGATGTCCGTTCTGTCTTCCAGTTGTAGTCTTGAAATTGTTGTGTGAGGCAGCAGTGTAGGTGTTTACCTATGCCGCCATCTTGGATTCCATCTATTTTTTATTTTTTAAAGCATTTAAAAATCAATTTTAGACAACGGAAAGGAGAGAGGAAGAAAAAGAGGGGGGGGGGAAATATCAATGTGAGAAATAAACATCAATTGTGTGCGGGTTGACGTTCCAACCAACTAAGCCACACCAGCCAGGGCTAACATAATTTTTAAAAATACTACATATATTTTATCAAATTTTTACAGAGAGGAAGGGAGAAGGATAGAGAGTTAGAAACATTGGTGAGAGAGAGACATCAGCCGCCTCCTGCACGCCCCCTACTGGGGATGTGGTGGCAACCAGGATACATGCCCTTGACTGGAATCGAACCTGGGACCTTTCATTTTGCAGGCGCACGCTCTATCCACTGAGCCAAACCGGTTTAGGCAAACATAATATTTTTCAGGTTCATCCATGTTGTATAATGCATCACTACTTTATTACTTTTTATGACTAATAGTTCATGGATAACATTTTGCCATCCATTCACTTATTATGGACATTTGGATTGTTTCTACTTTTTGGCTATTATGAATAGTCCTAAATAATAAAGAACTAATATGCTAATTAGACCAGACAGCAGAATGACCTTCTGGAATGACCAGTGGCGGGAGGGCCTATACTTGCACAAATTTCGTGCATCGGGCCTCTAGTACTTCTGTAAGTATTAGTACACACTCTTTTGTGTGGAGATGTTTTTAGTTTTCTTGGGTACATATACCAAGGAGTGGAATTGCTGGGTCATGTGGTAACTATTGTACTTTTCCCCCAGCAGTGCATATGGGTTCTGTTTTCTCCACATTCCCATCAGCATTCTTAGAGCTATCCCAGTGGCTGTAAAGTGTTGTTTTCTGGCGATTTTGATTTGCATTTCCCTAAGGATGTTGAGCTTCTTTTATGTGCTTATTGGCCATATGCAGATCCTGTGGAGAAATGTTAAAATTGGATTATTTGGCCCTGGGCGGTTTAGCTCATCTGCCTGTGGACCAAAGGCTCCTTCCTTCCCATCCCGGGGCCCGGGGCTGGGCATGCAGGAGGCAACCAATAGATAAGACATTGATATCTCTGTCTTTCCCTCTCTCTAAAAAATCAATGGAAAAATAGCCTCGGGTGAGGACTTAAAAAATAAAGTTTATTGTTTAAAGTATTACATATGTCTCTTTTTTTTCTCCCCATTGATTCCCTCCAGCCCACCCCGTCCTTCACCCCAGGCCTTGAGTGAGGATTTTTTTTTTCATTGGATTGTCTTTGTTGTTGAGTTGTGAGAGTTCTTTATATATTCTGGATACTAGTCCCTTAAGCACCCCGGTTACTTCCAATATTAAATGAGATAATATTGAGGAGAGAAATGGTGTGAGGTAAGATTAGACAAGTGAGGCATGACCAGAAGCCTGGTTACGCAGCGCTTGCAAGCAAAAATAAGAAGTTTGCAGCTTATTTTAAGAGCAGACTGCTTCTTTCTGTCCCTCACCTTGACCTATGGGACCCTATAGAGCAGCGGTTCTCAACCTGTGGGTGGCGACCCCTTTGGGGGTCCAACGACCCTTTCACAGGGGTCGCCTAAGACCATCGGGAAATGCACATATTGACATCACGATGCATCACAGTAGCAACATTTCATGGTTGGGGGTCACCACCCCATGAGGAACTGTATGCGAGGGTCGCGGCCTTAGGAAGGTTGAGAACCGCTGCTCTGGAGGCTATTTCTCTCGTGAGAGGTTTATGAACGGTAAGGGCACCCATTACAAAGGCGCAACCGAGGATCCAGAACTCCTGGGCCCAGCCTCCGTCTTGCTCACCCCGCCCCCCGCCCTTTGACCCGCACCGCTTCCGGTTGGAGACGTGGCTCAAGGCCGCCATCTTGGCAGTGGTGAAGCGGCCGCGGCTCCTGTCAGGGGCAGCAGGTCCCGTCTGCCGGTGCGCTCCGTACCCCGAGCTCGCCAGCCCAGCCCCGCGGAGCCGCCACGAGCGCAGCCGCGTCCTCAGGATGGTAGGTCCGAGCCCAGGCCGCTACCGGCCCGAACCCTCCAGGGCCTGGAGCCGGCCTTCCCCGCCGCCCGGGAAGCTGCCCTGGGCCCGACCTCCCTGGGGTCCGGGCCCGGCTGTACGGCCTCAGTCGCGGTGCCCGCGCCCCGCCTCCACACCGAGCCCCTGTGCCGCGAGCCGGGCGCGGGCCGCCGGGGGTCGGGTCTGCGGGAGCCTTGAGGGGTGCCCCCTGGGCCCCGCGCCCCGGTCATCGCGCCCATCCAGCCCGCCCTGTGGGTGCCTGGGCTCGGCAGGCAAGCTGTCCGCCTTCCCTGCCCTCCATCACCGGCTCCCTCCCCTCCTCGGTGCTCAGTGGGCCCTGCAGGTTCGAACTCCGTGTCCAGGGGCGGTAGGACGTCTTTTGTTTGTTCCAAAGAGGAAAGCAGGAGAGTTAGAAAGGAGGCGTTGGACAGGCAGGAATCACTTCGAAGCCGACTCCGTGGACTCGAGTGTCCCCGAAACCGCCTGCTTGTCGCTGCGGTGGGGGTTCGGCGGGCACCGCGCTTTGGGAAAGGGGGGCGCGTGGTAAGGAGCACAGGCTCCGGGCTTGGGTCTCGGAGACGTGATGGTTCAGGCGACGTAGAATGTATGTGGCGGATCTAGGGAGAGGGTGGCCCTGGGACCTGTCTTCTGCGTCAGAGGCCTCGTCGCCGTCCCGGCCAGGGTCGGGATGGAAGATAATGTGGGCAGGGACCGGCCACCCTGCTGACTCCGCCAAATCGGGCTGTCACTACTGGCGCAGTCACTTTGGCATGCTGGTATTTATGAAGGAGAAATGCTTTGGATCCAAACGAGCTAGTAATTGATTTTTAGTGCACTTTTATGTCCTCAGTCTTTTGTAGGAAGTTTTTTTCTTTTTTATTCTATTTTTATTAGTAGATTAATTGACTTAAAGGATCTTTCTACACACTGAAGAGAGCACAGTGTATAATCCGGTGCAATCATATTAAGTTTTATCGACAGTCTTTTACATGAGGACTTGGATGGGGGGATTCATGCTTGGGCTATTAAATACTGAAACGTTTTTTCAGCTTTAGGCATATAAATTGCGTCAAGCAGGTTTGCCTCATAAATCTTTCATGTTGGACATAAAAATTTCCAAAACCGTTTCTTTTCATTTTCACTAGGAGGCTCAGTATTTGGATAGTAATTTTTAAACTTATTCTTTTTTAACATCTTGGTTGTATTTGTAGGGCATTTTAGAGCATATTCTAATTTTAATAGCAATGCCCTAACCAGTTTGGCTCAGTGGATAGAGCGTCAGCCTGCGGACTGAAGGGTCCCAGGTTTGATTCCGGTTAAGAGCATATACCTTGGTTGTGGGCACATCCTCAGTGGGAGGTGTGCAGGAGGCAGCTGATCCATGTTTCTCATCACTGTTTCTGACTCTTTATTCCTCTCCCTTCCTTTCTGTAAAAAAATCAAAATATATATATTTTTTAAAAATTTGAGCATATATATATATATATATATATATATATGTCATCAATAGATTAGGGGCCCAGTGCACAAATTCGTGCATCTTGAACTGTGGGCTGCCATTTCTATGTACTGACAGCACCCACCCTGCTCACATCTGCTGAGGTTGTGGAGTGATTGGGACCTGTTCTAGGAGCTAGTGGGAGCAGCGGCTGCTGCCCCGATCGCCCCTGAGGAGCAGGGGGAGGTGGAGAAGCCCTCAGGGACAATCCTGGTCAACAGAAGCTGCTTGTACCCGCTGACAGCGCCAAGCAAGTGCAAGTGTCAGCTCTAGCACCAGATATGGATATGAGCAAAAGATGGCTCTGGTATCGGAAGCAGGTGTGAGTGGGGCTGGTGCCTGCAGCGTGTGAGCGGCAGCTACCAGTCTTGATCGCCCTTTGGGAGCCGAGGGGGGTGGAGAAGCCCTGAGGGAGTGATCAGGGCCAGCACCAGGTGCCGGCAGCAGGTGAAAGTGGTGGCTCCAGCACCAGCAGCAGGTGTGAGTGGGTCTGGCACCAGCAGCAAGTACGAGCACTGGGTGGGGACTGTGGTGTGCAGGACCAAAGAATTTTCAGTAACCACCGGAGGCTCTCCCCACTGACAGCGACCAGTGCTCCACCTTGGTCTGGTGCCCCTGCTCATCTACTCCACCATCTCACTGTGGCTGACACCTGCCATGTTTCACACTCTGCTGCCTGCTACCAATGCCCACTATGTTCCACATACATCCCTTGGTGGTCAGCATGTGTCATTGCAACCAGTTGGTTGTTCAGTTGTTCTGCCATTTGGTCTATTTGCATATTAGCCTTCTATTATATAGGATTCTGGAACTTGAAGTGAAATGGTATAAAGAAACCAGTTTTACCGTAGGCTCATTGATATAACAGGAGTTAGGTTTTCATGGCATCTCATCAACATTTTAATCACACAGTCTAGAATGAAACAATGTTATTTGGCAGCCTGCTATATTTTTAGTTCATTGATAACCAAGGATGGTAAAGTTCTAGGTGTTGGTGATAAAACATAAAATTAGAAACTACATGTTATTTGGACCCATGTGCAAAAACATACATTTGTGTCATGTTTAAATATGCATGTCTCTGAATTATTTGGGACTTGGTATGATCTAGATATCATAAGATTTGTGTATTCTGAAGAACAGCATCTCAGTACATTCTGCTCTGTTGAGTCGTAAGATACTATTATTTCTGCGTAATGTTTTGGGGTCTTATTCTTTTATGAAGATATCCCTGGATAGTAAGAATGTCTAAATAAGTGACATTTTATAATATTTTTTGGATCTAAAACTGGTTTGTGAAAGTTGGTTTCCCCCCATACATTTTATTTAAAAATTTTAAGTATCTAGAAAAGTTGAATTTTATGGTGAACACCCCTATAACCACCAGCTAGGTTCTATAATTAACATTTCATTATACTTGTTATATCACACATCTAATCATCCATTCCTTTATACCAGTGGTCTGCAAACTGCAGCTTGCAAGCCACATGGTTTGCTGCTCTGTTGACTAATGAGTTTACCGACCACTGCTTTATGCATCTTTTTATTTTATGTTTTCTCTATTTTTTAAAATATATTTTTATTGATTTCAGAAAGGAAGGGAGAGGGAGAGAGAGATAGAAACATCAATGATGAGAGAGAATCATTGATTGGTTACCTCCTGCATGCCCCCTACTGGGGATCAAGCCCGCAACCCAGGCATGTGCCCTTGACTGGAATTGAACCTGGGACCCTTCAGTTTGCAGCCAACGCTCTAGCCACTGAGCCAAACCTGCTAGGGCTGTTTCTCTATTTTTATATACATAGTTTTAAAAAATGCATTTCAGAGTAAGTTGTAGACATCAGTTCATTATTTATTTTTTAAGAATTCTTTATTGTTGAAGGTTTTACTTATGTTTCCTTTTCCCCCCATTAAACTCCCTGCAGTTCTGAACCTCTCTTTTCCCCCAGGCCCTCACCACCCTATTAAAAAGCTAGATTTAGGTTTGCATAGATGCATACAGGGTCTTTGGTTGATTACCTCCCACCCACTCACCCTCTTCCATCTCCCCTCTAAGACCCTGTACTCTGTTCCATGCTTCTATGTCTCTGGGTCCACTACATTCAACAGTTTATTTTGTTACTTAGATTCCACATATTAGTGAGATCATGTGATACGTGTCTTTCTCTGACTGACTTTCTTCAATTAGCATGAGACTCTCCAAGTCTCTCCATGCTGTCTCAAAGAGTAAGAAGAGGGCACAGGCTGGGCTGAGGGACGAGCTGCATACTATTCCATGGTATCAATCTCCCACAACTTTTTTATTCATTCCTTTACTGATGGGCACTTGGGCTGTTTCCAGATCTTAACTGTTGTAAATTGTGCTGCTATGAACACAGGGGTGCATATATTCTTTCTGATTGGTGCTTCGGGTCTCTTAGGATATATTCCTTGAAGTGGAATCACTAGGACAAATGGAAGTTCCATATTTAACTTTTTGAGGAAACTCCATACTGTTTGCCATAGTGGCTCACCAGTCTGCATTCCCACCAGCAGTGCGCTAGGGTTCCCTTTTCTCCACATTCTCACCAGCACTTGTCATTTGTTGATTTGTTGATGGTAGCCATTCTGACAGGTGTTGTTTTGATTTGTATCTCACTGATGATCAGTGGCTTTGAGTATTTTTTCATGTATCTTGGCCATCTGTATGTCTACTTGGAGAAGTGTCTGTTTTTTTACTGGATTGTTTGTCTTCCTTCTGTTAAGTTATATGAGTTCCTTATATATATTTTGGGTATTAACCTTTTATCAGATGTATCATTGTATACTGTCATACAGCGGGCTCCCTTTTCATTTTAATTATGGGTTTCTTTTGCTGTGCAGAAGTCTTTTATTTTGATGTAGTCCTGATTTGTTTATTTTCTCCTTAGTTTCCTTTGCCCTAGGACAGTGGTCGGCAAACTCATTAGTCAACAGAGCCAAATATCAACAGTACAATGATTGACATTTCTTTTGAGAGCCAAATTTTTTAAACTTAAACTTCTCCTAATGCCACTTCTTCAAAATAGACTCTTCCAGGCTGTGGTATTTTGTGGAAGAGCCCACTCAAGGGGCCACAGAGCCGCATGTGGCTTGTGAGCTGCAGTTTGCCTACCACTGTCCTAGGAGATGTATTCATAAACATATTGCTAAGAGAGATATCTGGGATTTTGCTGCTTATAGTTCCTTCTAGAATTTTTATGGTTTTCCGACTTACATTTTAAGTCTTTTATCAATATAGGTTGATTTATGGGGAAAAAAATTATTTTGCCAAGCTAGGTTGCTCAGTGGTTGAGCAATGACCTATGAACCAGGAGGTAACGGTTCAATTCCTAGTCAATGCCCGGGTTGCTGCTAGATCCCCAGTGTGAGATGTGCTGGAGGCAGCCAATCAATGATTCTCATCATTGATGTTTTTCTCTGTCTTGTTCCTTTTCTCTCTGAAATAAATAATAAAAATAGATTTAAAAAATAGATTTCCTTTGGCTTTAGTTATTGAAATTAGTACAAAACATCCTATGCTGTGAAGTCCTAGTAGAGAAATAAATGAACAAATGCAAAAACACATGGCTTATGATGACCTTGTTATAAAAAAAGAAATATAAGTATAAAAACGGTATCTTTTTTTTCTAGTTTTCTGCAAATTAATCAGAACATGTTCTTATTTCCTTAACATTTGTAAAGTATCATGATAATCATTTTTTTCTTAATGAACTTGATATTAAGTCTCATCATAGCACCATTCTGTAAAATATTTGCTTTTCTACAGAGTAATTTTTTTTCTTATTTAAGTACTAGAGGCCCAGTGCACGGTATTTGTGTACTGGGGATGGCGGGGGGACGTTCCTCAGCCCAGCCTGTGCCCTCTCGCAGTTCAGGAACCCTTGGGGGATGTTCACCTGCACAGAGGCGGAAGATGCCACTGCCACAGAGGCTGTATTCGCCAGCTGTGAGCCTGCTGGAGAGATGGGCTTCTGGTGAGCTGCACTCCCCCTGTGGAGTGCATTGACCACCAGGGGGCAGTTCCTGCATTGAGATCTTCTCCCTGGTGGTCAGTGCATGACCAATTGTTCTGCAGTTTGGCCAATTTGCATATTATCCTTTTATTATATAGGATAGGCATTGAGTACACTTACTATAGTGTTCACATTAAGTAAAAGTGATCACATTAAGTTCAGTTCCCAAAAGTTATTAAAAAGCTAAATTTAGGTTTGCATGATTGACCTACACATGATAGGGGAGGAACTGAAATCCTACACAGTAATAACTGCGTCCAATTAGGGGATTATTGCTTTCTCCCCTCTTTTTCCTTTATAATACAGAAACTCCACAGCTATTGAATTCTTTTTTTAAATTTAATAAATCTTTATTGTTCAGATTATTACAATTGTTTCTCTTTTTTCCCCCCATAACTCTCCTCCACCTGGTTCCCACCCCACCCTCTGTCCTTACCTCCCCGCCATTGTCCTTATCCATAGGTGTACAATTTTTGTCCAGTCTCTCCTCTCACCCCCCTCACCCTTTTCCCCCTGTGAATTGTCAGTCTACTCTCTTTCTATGCCCCTGATTCTACTATATTCACCAGTTTATTCTGTGCATTAGATTTTCAATTCACTTGATTTTTAGATTCACTTGTTGATATGTATTTGTTGTTCATAATTTTTATCTTTACCTTTTTCTTCTTCCTCTTAAAGAGTAACCTTTCAGCATTGCATATAATACTGGTTTGTTGTTGATCAACTCCTTAGCTTTTTCTTATCTGTGAAGCCAGTGGTTCTCAACCTGTGGGTTGCGACCCCTTTGGGGATCGAATGACCCTTTCACAGGGGTCGCCTAAGACCATTGGAAAATGCAGATATTTACATCACGATGCATAACAGTAGCAAAATTTCATGGTTGGGCGTCACCACCACATGAGGAACTGTATGCGAGGGTCGCGGCCTTAGGAAGGTTGAGAACCACTGTGTGAAGCTCTTTATCTGACTTTCAATTCTGAATGATAGCTTTGCTGGGTAGAGTAATCTTGGTGGTAGGTTCTTGCTATTCATCACTTTGAATATTTCTTGCCGTTCCTGTCTGGCCTGCATAGTTTCTGTTGAGAAATCAGCTGACAATCATATGGGTGCTTCCTTGTAGGTAAATAACGGTTTTTCTCTTGACTTTAATATATTCTCTATTCTCTTTGTCTTTTACTCTTGGCATTTTAATTATGATGTGCCTTGGTGAAGTCCTCTTTGGATTCCTTTTGTTTGGGGTTCTGTGCATTTCCTGGACTTGTAAATCTATTTCTTTCACCAGGTGGGGAAAGTTTTCAGTCATTATTTCTTCAAATAGGTTTTCAGTACCTTGCTCTCTCTCTTCTTCTGGCACCCCCACAATTCTGATGTTGGTATGCTTGAAGTTGTCCCAGAGGCTCCTTACATTATCTTCATATTTTTGTATTCTTTGTTCTTTTTGCTTTTCCAGTTGAGTGTTTTCTACTTCTTTGTATTTCAAATCTTTGACTTGATTCTTGTGTTCATCTAGTCTGCTGTTAGGTTTCTGTATACTGTTTTTTATTTCAGTCAGTATATGTTTAATTTCTACTTGGTCCTTTTTCATCTCCTCTTGGGTCTCGCTAAATTTATCTATCTTTTTTAGGAAATTCTTGAAAAACCTTATAACTGTGCTTTTGAACTCTATATCCAGTTGTTTGTTTTCCTCCATTTCTTTTGTTTGTGTTCTGTTTTTTGTCTCCACATTTTTGCTGCTTCCCTGAGTTGGTAGAGTAGCTTTGTGTGCTAGGTGTCCTATATGGCCCAGTAGCTCCGCCTCCCCAGTTACCTGAGGTGGACTGTCTTGGTGCATCCCTTTGTGGACTGTGTGTACAGCCTTGTTGTAGTTAAGTCTTGATTGTTGTTGGTATCACTGGGGGGAATTGGCCTCCAAGCCAGTTGGTTGTGAGGATCAGCTGTGTCTATGCCGGGAGAACTTCTGTGCTGGAGTCAGCCTTATGATACAAGACTTGCAAAATTGCAGAAGCCTCTGTGCTCAACTTAGATGGGGCGGAGTCTCAGGGCTGAGCAGACAGCCTTGGCTTCCTGTCGGTCCTGCTCTACGTGGCCCCTGGGTGTCAGTGTTCCTCAGTAATCCCTGTAGCCCGCTCTGCGTGCACTCTTGTGCCTCCCGCGGCTTCCCTGAGTTTCCGTGTGCTCCGGGGACCCAGATGAATCTGGGTCCCCAGGGTCTTGCCTGAAACTGGGTTTAGTGCAGAGAATTCATTGCAGAGAAAGCCAGCGGCACAATCAGCAGTCAGTCCTCTCTACATTCACTGGTGCACACTCCTCTAGACCTTTGCCTTTCTCGGCTCCCCTGAGTTTTCGTGCACTCCTCGCCTTTCCCGACAGTCCAAGGCCCCCATGAGTCTTGCCTGGAACTGGGGTTCAGTGCAGTTGGGAGTTTCCATCTCCCTCCTGCAAGAGGAAGCAATCTAGGCACTCTGCCACCCATCCCCTCCACGCGTGGGTCTCTGTACCTCAGCCTTTTTTTTTTTTTTAATATTTTACTGATTTTTTATAGAGAGGGAGAGTGAGAAACATTGATGGGAGAGAAACATCCATCAGTTGCCTCTTGCATTCCCCCCACACTGGAGATGTGCCCGCAACCAAGGTACATGCCTTTGATTAAAATCAAACCTGGGACCTTTCAGTCTGCAGGCTGATGCTCTATCCACTGAGCTAAACCATTTAGGGCTATACCTCAGCTTTTTACAGCTCCTCTAAGTCTCTGTGAGTCCCTCTCTTTCATTCTAGTTGTAGAATTTCCACTCAGCCAGCTTTCTTGTGGTTCTGGATGATGTCTGTTCTGTCTTTTAGCTGTAGTTTTGAAATTGTTGTGTGAGACAGCAGTTTAGGTGTTCACCTATGCTGCCATCTTGGTTTTTCCTCAAGGCTACAGCTATTGTATTCTTGATGTATCTTTTTTATTGTTTGAGAAGACAACAAAAAAAAAAAAAGTGATTTTCTTCAGTTTTTACTGATTTGCCATTTTATTTATTCAAATAGGAAGTTCACTATAGAATGATGTCCTTTTATTATTGTTCTCTACAAGCTTTTGTTTCAGAACAAAAACTTGTAATTAGCTTAAAACTTTCACTGAGTATATTTTCAAGTGGTAGGTTTTGTATATAGTTTGGATTTCATTTTAACCTTCCCTTCTTTTTTAAATTTTTAATTTTTTAAATATTTATTTATTTATTTATTTACAGAGAGGAAGGGAGAGGGATCGAGAGTTAGAAACATCGATGAGAGAGACATCGATCAGCTGCCTCCTGCACGCCCTGCACTGGGGATGTGCCCGCAACCAGGATACGTGCCCTTGACCGGAATCAAACCTGGGACCCTTCAGTCCTCAGGCTGACGCTCTATCCACTGAGCCAAACCAGTTTCAGCATCCCGTCTTTTTTAAAATCTGTGATTACTTCATACAAAGACAAAATGGTCCTCTATGACAGCTGTAGAAACTATCCTTAATATGTTAATGAATTATGATGGAGAAAGTGGCCACTTAATTCTGGAAGTGAGGAATACTGAAGCAATTAGGGGTTGGAGAATGTCCTTGACATTTTTTCTTTAGGGAATTGTGCATATATTTATGATGGATTACTACTTATTATTCTTGGACTGCTATTACTGGTAGGGATGAAGGGATGATAGGCACCTATCTCTATCCCACACAAATACTATTCACACATTATTTGTTTTGGCTAGGCAATTTGTCATCTAGCAGCTTAACATTAATGTAAAATAGGTTCCAAAGTAGTTACTATTAGAGCTGTGGGTGTGAAGTGGAGACATCATACATTTTCTGTTGCTGTAAAGTTTTGAAATACTCCGACTTTTGGAATATAAAGATGCAAAGGCATGTTAGATTTCATATAAGCTAACCTCTAATTTAGGGATATTTCAAGAAGCAATTAAGCGACTTATTCAAGGTCATATAATTAGTGGCAGAGAAGAACAGAAACCTAATTCTCCTTGTTTCTTTACTCAAGGAACTTTTTTTTTTAAAAAAATATATTTTATTGACTTTTTACAGAGAGGAAGGGAGAGGGATAGAAAGTCAGAAACATCGATGAGAGAGACATCGATCAGCTGCCTCCTGCACGCCCCGAACTGGAGATGTGCCCGCAAGCAAGGTACATGTCCCCGACCGGAATCGAACCTGGGACCTTTTAGTCCGCAGGCCGATGCTCTGTCCACTGAGCCAAACCGGTCTTGGCTCAAGGAACTTTCTGATCCATATATTTAAATCTGGGTAGGAGAAAGTTGTTATTTAATCCAAAAACAAAGGGCTAGCAAACACACACCATTGTATATATTAAAAGAAAAGCTATTTGACAAAGCTCAACTCAGTGGATAATTTTTTAAAAATACATTTTTATTTATTTCAGGGAGGAAGGGAGAGAGAGGAATAGCAGAAACGTCAGTTATGAGAGAGAATTATTGATGGACTGCTTCCTGCACACCCTACTGGGGATCAAGTCCATACCTGTGCATATGCCCTTATTGGAATTGAACTGTGACCTCCTGGTTATTAGATCAATGCTCAATCACTGAGCCACACTGGCCAGGCGATTCTTTTTTTTTTTTAACCGTTCTGGAGAGATCATTTAACTTCTGTGACCTAAATTTTTTACATCTATAAAACAGTCAAGAGCTCTTGAAAGTTTCTTATAAAAGTAAATCTTTTCCCAAATTGTAAACAATAAGTGAAACAATTTCATGGGAATCATACTTAGTCTTCCCCAAAGAAAATCAGATCAAGTTATAGTAGGAAACATTAATTTGCCTTTTAGTGTGTACTATATGTTTTTATACTGTATATTATAATTATTAAACATCAGTAAATATTTATGTGAAGAGGAGCTTTATTCAAAGCATTTAAGAAGATGAATATTAATTTAGAATAGGTTAAAATATCTTGTTTAGAAGAGACCATACCTTCCAGCCATGCATAGCTCGGTGAATAGAAAACTTAAAGCTTCCTGGGCCTGTAATTGTGGTATGTGGTGTCTTGGGTGTTTCAAGGTTTAAAGCCATACTTAGTGTGGGGGTATTTTGGTCTTACTTTGGGAGCCTTATTTTGCTTTTATGTGGATAATGGAATGATCCAAAGAGAGAGTCAGAGTTTTCTTGCTTAGAACCTACTTTTTGTCCCTACTGTTCCCCCAATTTATCAAGCATAGTTTAAATGCTATTTCTTATATCAAGTCATCCCTGATCTTACCATTTAAAAGTATTCTCTTCCTCCTCTGAATTCATATAGTACATTACTTGATAGGCTGCCTACTCAGTATTACAGTTGTAGATTTGTCTTATCCCTATTAGGCTTTCTTTTTTTTTTTTTATTGAGGTATAACTGAGATATACTAGTTTTGGGTGTACACAGTAATGTTTCAATATTTATATATTTTGGGAAATGATCACAAGTCTAATTAACATGTTATGATGCTAATTAGTTATGAACATTTTTTATAGAAATTTTTAATTTGAAAATTTTTATAGCCCTGATCAGTTGGCACAGTTGATTGGAACTTCCTCCATACATGAAAAGGTTGGGTTGCAGGTTCGGTTCCCCATCAAAGCACATACCTAGGTTACAGGTTCCATCCCTGGTCGTGTTTGGGAGTCAACCAATTGATGTTTCTCTTCTCCGCTCCTCTCTAATCAATAAAAAAAAATATCTTCTGGTGATGATTTAAACATTTTTTTAAATATAAGATGAAGGAAGAATACCAACCTAGTTCCTCTTAATATTCTCAAGGAATATCTAGTGTGTATAGTAGCCCTTCAGTACATAAGTATTTAGTTAGTTCTAATAATATTGGAGACCTGGTGCATGAAATTTGTGAACTTGGGGGGAATCCCTCATCCTGGCCTGCACCCTTTCAAAGTCCAAATGATGGCTTAGGCACACTCCCAAGCTGTGAGACATCCTTAACGTTGCCACAGAGGTGGGAGAGGCTCCTGCCACTGCTGCTGCACTTACCAGCCATTAGCCCAGCTTCTGGCTGAGTGTCACTCTCCTTGTGGGAGTGCACTGACCACCAGAGGTCAACTCCTGCTCCGAGCGTCTGTCCCCTGGTGGTCAGTGCATGTCATAGCGACAGGTCATTTTGGTCATTCCAGTTATTCCGCCATTCATTTTATTTGTATATTAGTTTCTTATTATATAGCATTTCTCATTGTGTAAAGTGATTCTCTATGGGCCATTTGACAATTACTGTTTTAGAGGATCTATGAATTCCCAGAAATTTTAAGTAAATTTTGTAAGGAGTCTGGGCCCATTATTTGAGTATCCAAAATATTGACAAACCCCTAAAAGTAAAAATTTGTTGCCTAGAAGTGACATAATCCTATCTAATAAAAGAGTAATATGCAAATTGGCCGTGCCTCTGCTACACCCAAGCCAGGTCCACCAACCACACCCACCAGCCAATCAGAGAAAGTATGCAAATTAACAGAGAAGCCAGAGGGAGGCTTGGGTTGCCCCTGGCGATGGAAGAAACCAAGCTTTCAGCACACTCCAGCCACCCCAGCCTCCGCTTAAGGCAACAAAGTTTCAGTGGCTACTGCCATGGAGGGAGCAGAAAGCTTGGCTCCAGGCTACAAAGTTTCAATTTTAGAAGATAAATAAATCCCAGATACCAGGGCCTCAGCTTGGGTGGCTGGGAGGGGTGTGTGTGTGTGTGGCCGGAACACTCACCCTGAACAGGGACACCCTTCAGGGCAAACCAGCTGGCCCCCACCCATGCACCAGGCCTCTATCCTATCTAATAAAAGAGTAATATGCAGATTGACCATCATTCCAACACATAAAATGACTGCCCCCATGTGGTCAAAAGATCCTGCTCCCATGTGGACACAAGATGGCCAGCAGGGGAGGGCAGTTGGAAGGGACCAGGCCTGCAAGGGAGAGCGGTTGTGAGCAATCAGGCCAGCAGGAGAGGGCAACAAGGGAGGGCAGTTGGGGGTGATCAAGCCTTCAGGGGAGGGCATTTAGGGGAGACCAGGCCGGCAGAGGAGGGAAGTTGGTAGTTGACTGGGCCTGCAGGGAAGGGCAGTTGGGGGGACCCAGGCCTGCATGGGAGGGCAGTTAGGGGCAAATAGGTTGGCAAGAGACCAGTTAGGCATCTATCAGGCTGGCAGGGGAGTGATTAGGGGATGATCAGACTGGCAGGCAGAAGCAGTTAGGGGCAATCAGGAAGGCAGGCAGTTGAGCAGTTGGGAGCCAGCAGTCCTGGACTGTGAGAGGGATGTCCAACTGCCCATTTAGGCCCGATCCTACCTGGCAGTTGGACATCCCTCAAAGGGTCCCAGATTGGAGAGGGAGCAGGCTGGGCTGAAGGACACCCCTCACCCCCACCCCAGTGCACAAATTTTGTGCACCAGGCCGCTAGTTTTTTGTGTGTGTGTGTGTTTTTTTTTTAATGAAATGCATTTCTTGGCAAGTTTATTATTAGTAATGGTGCTATTTTACATTGTGATTGTATGTGATATAAGTTGTATAATACTTTGGCTTATGGTTTCATCGTATTTATTTGGCCCTCATAATAGCTTGTTAGGTAGATAGTTAGATGATACTCTATTTTATAGAAGAAGAAACTAAGAGAAGTTGAGTAACTTAAGGTCAGACAGTAAGTAGAAAACAAAAACTAGAATCCAGATCCTCTCCCAGTCATTTGTTTTTTTCTGGTATATCAAAGTGGTTCTTTGCAAATTCAGAATACTACTTCTGATTTACTTAATTGTTGGGAAAAGGAGAAACCAATGTGAGCTTATCCTAAATACCTGAGAATTCTTCCATTTTCCTGATGAGAATATTAAGAAAAGTTTTTGTTCATTGGGATATATAAACTTTTAGGAGTATAGTCAAATATATTCTTCTTTTTAAAAAAATATATTTTATTGATTTTTTACAGAGAGGAAGGGAGAGGGATAGAGAGTTAGAAACACCGATGAGAGAGAGACATCGATCAGCCACCTCCTGCCCACAACCAGGATACATGCCCTTGACCGGAATCGAACCCTTAAGTCCGCTGAGCCAAACCAGCCTCGGCCAAATATATTCTTAAAGTATTTTAAAACTTATATGTACATGTTTCATATAAAAATTCTAGAAAACTGGTAATTTAAGAAGTGGACCTGGTGATAATGATGGTGATGCTTGTGAAGAATTTGGATAATTTTTTTCATGAATATAAGAATGGAAAAAAAGTGATTATTTATAAATTTAAAATTTTTTATTTTTTATTAATTCTCACCTGAGGGTATTTTTTCCATTGCGGGAAAGAGAAGGAGGAAGAGAGGGACAGAGGGGGAGAGAGGGGGGAGGGTGTTAGAGAGACATTTATGTGAGACAGACTCATGCATTCCAGCATACACCCCGACTAGGGCTGGAAATGAACGTGCAACCCAGGCACATGTCCTTGACCAGGAATCAAAGCCAAGACCCTTCAGGCTGATGCTCTAACCACTTATCAACACTGTCCAGGGCTCAATTAAGATTCTTGTGTAATTTTTATTATATTTTTTGTTAATCCTCACCCAAGGATATATTTCTATTGCTTTTGTTTTAGTTTTTTTTTTAAGAGACAGTGAAAGGAAAGGGGAGTGACAGAAAGAGAAACATTGATGTGAGAGAGATAACATTGATTGGTTGCCTCCGCATGTGCCCTGACCAGGGCTGGGGATGGAGCCTGCAACTGTGGTATATGCCCTTGACAGGAATGAAACCTGGGACCTTTCTGTCCACGGGCTGACATGCTATCCACTGAGCCAAACCTGCTAGAGCAGGACAGTTGATTGGAGATAAATCAATCAGTAAAAATAAAAACTTATGCAGTAGAGGGAAAATATTTATACAAAATATCAATCACTTTTCTGATATAAATTGTTTTACTTAGCTGCTTGGAAATAAAGCATGATGGCAATTAGCTACTAAATAGCTTAATTGATGAATAAGGACATTGTATTGAAACTATAAGAATATTTATTTGAAATAACTAACTTGTTTTTTCTTCAAGCTCCTCACCTGTACAAGACACATTTCTGTAAAGCTGAGAAGCCTCACAAATAGGATTTTGACATTTCAGTGGTCATATCTTAGCATTGAGGCTTCTTCCCAAATGTGTAAATAGTCTTTTTGTTACTTGTACTTGGATTCCCTCACTGAAAAGACTATACATATTGTACTTAATTTTCTTACTCCCCTAACAGTGGCATTAAAGGTCTCCTCATCTTTCTTTGGTGCTTTCTTTGTTTTGCTTAATGACATGCCAGACTCCAAAAAAAGGCTGTTTTGTCATGATCATTGCTCAGTGATAAAACCTGTATGGAGCACTGAGTCAATTAGATTTTCATTTTACAGATTGTTTACATATATGTAGTAGGATAGTGTGGGATGGGAAAGTTAATCAAAGAACAGGAGATAAATTTAAACTTGCTAGATTGGTTCCATGTTCTAGGTAAAAATGAAAACAAAGGCTAGGGTCGTCTTAAACCTTTAGTCTTTGTGACCAGACCTCTGTTTTGGCTGTGGAAATCTCTGTTCTTCTTAGAAAAAGCTTAAGCTATTGATTTGTTTTTTTTTGTGGGTTTTTTTTGTGTGTGTGTGTGTGTGTGTGTGTGTTTTACAGAGAGGGAGGGAGAGGGATAGAGAATTAGGAACATCGATGAGAGAGATCGATCAGTTGCCTCCTGCACACCCCCCACTGGAGATGTGCCCACAACCAAGGTACATGACCTTGATCAGAATCGAACCTGGGACTCTAGTCATCAGGCCGACGCTTTATCCACTGAGCCAAACCAGTCAGGGCTAATGTATCAATTTTAGAGAGAGGGAAGAAGGGGGATAGAATTGTTGTTTTGTTGTTTGATTTATTTATGCATTCATTGGTTGATTCTTGTATGTGCCATGATCAGGGATCAAACCTGCAACCTTTGTGTAGCTTGATGATGCTGTAACCAACTGAGCTACTCGGCAGGGTTATACTATTCTTTTCAAGCCTGCCCAAGCAGGAGCAACTCAGTTCTAGAGTCACAGAAAGCCCATTAATGTATTTATAGGTTTGGAAAAAATTATTCCTTTACTACGATTGCTTTAGCTATATTATTGAAATATAGGAATAATAACTTCATTTTCCTCTACTTTAGCTTTGTCTTATGAATTACTTACTATAATTAAAAGAACAATGAAGTAGAGTTTGAAAGTCATTCTAATAATAGTTATGTCAGTAAATAACTGAATGTGTCATTCAATGGAAAGCCTAAGAATGTTGAGAAAACAGTTGTGAAGAGATAATTAAGCGGTACTCATTTGTTTGTATGTTACTGGCAGGTGCTGTTGGCAGCAGCAGTCTGCACGAAAGCGGGAAAGGCTATTGTTTCCCGACAGTTTGTGGAGATGACTCGAACTCGCATTGAGGGCTTGTTAGCGGCTTTTCCAAAGCTTATGAACACTGGAAAACAACATACATTTGTTGAAACAGAGAGTGTGAGATATGTCTACCAGCCTATGGAGAAACTGTACATGGTACTGATCACTACCAAAAACAGTAACATCTTAGAGGATCTGGAAACCCTCAGGCTCTTCTCCAGAGTGGTAAGAGTCCTTCTGTAATAGTAGGTTACAGTCTTTTGCTTTAAGTTCTGTGTGAAACTATTTTACCCAAAGCAACTGATGGCATGCTCCATCTCCCTCAGCCCTTTCCACAGCTTACTGTGACCGGCTCGATTCATTCAGCAAATCTTTACTGAGTGTCCTCATAAGCTGTTAAGTTCCCAAAGAGAATGTGGGAACTTTCCTTTCCTAGTTCTTAGGTAGTTACTTTAATCTGCCTTTGTTTGGCTGAATTATTGGATAATATACTTTAGATAAAACTTATTAGGTAGTGGCCAGGCAGTCCAGGTTTGCAAAAACTCTCCCTGTGCCATGGCCCCCACTATGATACCCAAGAGGAAGGTCAGCTTTGCTGATGTGTAGAGAAAGAAGAGCCCAAGAAGAGGTTATCGAGCTTGTCAGCTAAACCTACTCCTGCAAAAGTAGAAATGAAGCCAAAAATACCGCAGGTAAGGATAAATCTGCAGACAAAAAAGTGCAAACAGAAGGGAAAGGGGGAGCAAAGGGATAACTGGCCGAAGAGGCTTACCAGAAACGTAAAGAAAATCTACCTGCAGGGAACCAGGAGAGCCCGGCCTCGGATGAAGCAGGAGAGAAAGAAGCCAGGTCCAATTGACATCATATATCCTGTCTCATCAGGGTTCCTGTCTTCCCTTCTTGCACAATCCAGAGGAATATTTTTATCAGTTATTTTGTAAATGCAAGTTTTTTAATAGCCCTAGAAATACTTTTTAAGAAGGAGGGACTTGTACCTCATCCATTTTTTTAAAGTGTAAATGCTTTTTTTTTTTAAAGAGGTGAAATCATTTGGTGGTTGTTTTTTTTGGTACAAACATTAACATCTATTGGCTGCCTCCTATACGCACCCTACTGGGGATGGAGCATGCAACCCCAGAATTGAACCAGCAACCTCCTGGTGTGTGAGTCGATACTCAAACATTGAGTCACACCACCTAGGCTAATATGTCTTGAACATTTAAAATTCTCTTCCCATGTTTTTGGTAGGACTGTTTCCTAAAGAAAGCCACTCCTTGATCTTGGCTCTCGTCAGAATTTTGTGCATCTGTAACATCTTTGGTGTGGTAGTCCATCTTCCCTAGTAACTTTGTTAATGTGCTGGGAAAGATTTGAATTTGACGGTGTAGTGTATATGATATTAAATTGTGAATTTGTGGGACTTTGGTGTAACAGCATATCAACATTTGAAGATACTGATACTGGCTACTCTTTTAAGGCAAATTAGCTTCCAATTTTTAAGCTGGAAAGTTACTGGAATAGCTGTTTAGAAAAGAATCACAACTATGTGATTCTTTGTTAAGAATTGTATACAAATTGAAATGTCTGTACATATCCTCAAAACAACCAATAAAATCTCAAGTATGAAAAAACATTTGAAGTACACACACAAAAAATTATTAGATATACACAAAGACTTTATGCCAAAGTCTTGCTTAAAATAGAGTAGAAGGAGCTAATGAAGGGATTTGGGTTTATTGAAATTTGTGTACTTTAAAGAGTAAGACTGAAAAACATAATTGCTGATAATCTTTCTTTCCCATCGGTATCCATGATTAGATCCCTGAATATTGCCGAGCCTTAGAGGAGAATGAAATATCTGATCACTGTTTTGATTTGATATTTGCTTTTGACGAAATTGTTGCCCTGGGATACCGGGAGAATGTTAACCTGGCACAGATCAGAACCTTCACAGAAATGGATTCTCATGAGGAGAAGGTGTTCAGAGCAGTCAGAGAGGTAAATAGTTTCTCCTCTGGGACTGCTGGTTTGTATGTCTTTCTTTTATCTTCCTGTTTTTATTTGTTGTATAGACTGTACTGAAAGCCACATCCATATACATATATTTCTTTTCATAGACTCAAGAACGTGAGGCCAAGGCTGAGATGCGACGCAAAGCAAAGGAATTGCAACAGGCCCGAAGAGATGCAGAGAGACAGGGCAAAAAAGCACCAGGATTTGGGGGATTTGGAAGTTCCACAGTCTCTGGAGGCAGCACAGCTGCCATGATTACAGAGACTATCATTGAAACTGATAAACCAAAAGTGGCACCTGCGCCAGCCAGGTATAATCCAGTGTATCACCAGCAGTCCTAGAATGGCAGGTGAAGGCTGTATATGTCTTTTTTGGAGTGATACCAGATTTTTAGGCAAGCTGTAAATAATGAGTGACGTGATGGAGTAAGACATAATACTGAATTTATTACATTATATGGGGATAAAGGAGAAATCTGAATGTGGTGTTTTCCTTTTGTGTAAAACAGAGTTCTTTTCTAAATTATACTGTTACCTCAGTTTCTACTGAGAGTTACCCTATTTGGGAGAGGAAAGAAATTTAACTGTTTGTGGAATATGGGTTTTAAAAAATTATTTTTATTTATTTTAGCTAATCCTCACCCAAGGATATATTTTCCCTTAATAGTTAGAGTGGGAATTAGGGAGGAGGTTGGAGGGGTGGAGGGAAGGAGAGGGGAGGGATAGAGTGGGGGGGAGAGAGAGAGAGAGGCAGACAGACAGATAGACATTAGTGTGAGAGAGACACATTGATTGCTTGCCTCCTGCATGATCCCTAAATGGGCCTGGGGGTTGAACCTGCAACCCAGGTATGTGCCCTTAACAGAGAGTTGAACCACAGACCCTTCAGTGAGAGGGCTGAGCACCACCAGCCAGGGCAAGAATGTGAATTTTTGATCTGTAGTTCATAAATGGATTTCAAGGAGAATTTGTGACTGCATGAAATTATATGTAAAAGTTTATTAGTATACAGGTATATTTATCTGGATGGACAATACAAAGTTTTCATCAGATCATGCATACTTATAAAAGTATAGCTTTGGTCTTCAGGTACTTCAAGCTTACATATTAATAGTGACTCAGCTACCAGTTCAGGCAGGGAATAATCTAGTCCACTAACTACTAGGTCTCTTGGGTTTTCCCCTTGAGTTCTTCTCATTCCTTTTAAAGTACAGCTTCAGGGAAAGCTTCAAAGATAGAGGGTTATTAATTAATTGTGTTTGTTTTTTAATTGTGTGTATCTTTTCTTATTTTGTATTCTTCCACTTAGGCCTTCAGGCCCCAGCAAGGCTTTGAAACTTGGAGCCAAAGGAAAGGAAGTGGATAACTTTGTGGACAAATTGAAATCTGAAGGTGAAACTATCATGTCCTCCAATATGGGCAAGCGTACCTCTGAATCCACCAAAGTGTATGTTCCACCCATTAATATGGAAAGGTAAGTAGTGGTCTTTTCAGTAAGAACTACCACATAATATTTAAAAATCTTTATTTCAACGCACTGTAAATTCTTTTTGTCTTTTAATTTTTCCAGATATAAAAGACTTACCTAGAGTATCTTCTAGGTTATTAACATGGTCTCTCTCTCTCTCTCTCTTTTTTTTTTTTTTTTTACTTTAACCATGATTAGGGACTCTCAACTATATTTTCAGTGAAGTTTAAAACTTACCTTTTGTCCAGCGATGTGGCTCAGTGGTTGAGCTTCAACCTATTGAGGTTCGATTCCCCGTCAAGGCACATACCCTGCTGCATGCCCCCCACTGGGGAATGGAGCCTGCAACCTGAGCATATGCCCCAGACCTGAATCAAACCCAGGAACCTTCAATCTGCAGGCCGATGTAATACGTAATACTGAATTTGTTACATTATATGGGGATAAAGGAGAAATCTGAATGTGGTGGTTTCCACTGAGCCAAACCAGCTAAGGATTACCTATTTTTTTTGTGTGTTTATCTTTCTGAGGGGAATAGACTATATTTAGATGAATAAAAATATGTGTATAGTCTGTTTTCTCCTTTTTATATGTAAGTGATAGCGTAAAAGACATTTTCCAGTGGCTTTTTTCACTTAATTATTTTGGAGACAAGAATTTTCTTAATTTGAAACTAGAGATGACATCGAAATGCATTGCTTTACTGTAGACTGGATCTTGTACTGTTACTTAAAGGACATTATTAGGTCAATTAGGACTAAATTGGCATATGGATGGTCCATTAGATAAAAGTATTGTACCAGTATAAATGTGTAAAGTTAATAACAGTATGAAGGTTATGTAAAAGAATATCCATATTCTTTTATTTTTATTTTTTTAAAATATATTTTATTGATTTCTTACAGCGAGGAAGGGAGAGGAATAGAGAGTTAGAAACATCGATGAGAGAGAGACATTGATCAGCTTCCTCGTGCACACCCCCTACTGGAGGTGTGCCTGCAACCAAGGTACATGCCCTTGACCGGAATCAAACCTGGAACCTTTCAGTCCGCAGGCCGACGCTCTATCCACTGAGCCAAACCGGTTTCGGCTATTCTTTTATTTTAAAATATATTTTATTGATTTTTTACAGAGAGGAAGGGAGAGAAAGAGAGTTAGAAACATCGAGGAGAGAGAAACATTGATCAACTGCCTCTTGCATACCCCTACTGGTGATGTGCCCACAAACAAGGTATATGTCCTTGACCGGAATCGAACCTGGGACCCTTGAGTCCACAGGCTGACGCTCTATTCACTGAGCCAAATCGGTTAGGGCAGAATATCTATATTCTTAAAAAATGTACTCTTAAGCATTTAGGGCAGCGGTTCTCAACCTGTGGGTTGCGACCCCTTTGGGGGTCGAACAACACTTTCACAGGGGTCGCCCAAGACCATTGGAAAACATAGATACGATTCATAACAGTTGCAAAATTACAGTTATGAAGTAGCAACAAAAATAATTTTATAGTTGGGGGTCTCCACAACATGAGGAACTGTATTAAAGAGTCGCGGCATTATAAAGGTTGAGAACCACTGATTTAGGGGGAAAGGCCATGATGTATATTACCAGATTCATGGGAAAAAAATCAAAGACACAGTATTTATAGAGAGTATGCAAATGATAAAAAACAAATGGGATAAGATATTAATAGTGGATAAAAGGACTATACATATATTCCTGGAAAATTTTAATATTTGAAATTATTTTCTGTTTTTGAAATTATTTTAAAATAGAAGCTTTTTAAGTGGTCATCTGCTTTTTTTTCCACAACTGCCTAATACTCATTTTTGTGGATATGTATTAAACACTGCCCTATTGATGGGAGTTTGAATTTTTCCCAAACTTTTGCTATTACAAGCAATTTATTTGTGAATAACTTACTGTATTGTTTGCCTGGGTAAGAATTTATCTGTAGGATGAGAATTGCTGAATTGAGGGTATAATGCTTTAAATTTTTATACATATAGGGCAAAAGTAAGTTTACAGTTTTTCGTATGGAAAATAATACAGTAATACAATAATTAATAAATAATTGCCCAGCCGGTGTAGCTCAGTGATTGAGTGTTAACCTATGAACCAGGAGGTCACAATTCAATTCCCAGTCAGGGCACATACCCAAGTTTAGGCTTGATCTCCAGAATGGGGCGTGCAGGAGGTAGCCAATTCTCTCTCATCATTGTTGTTTCTATCTATCTCTTCCTCTTCCCTTCTTCTCTGAAATCAGTAAAAGTATATTTAAAAATAAATAAATAATACGAGAATAAACTGATTTGGGTGCTCACAGCTGAAGGCCTGCTTTTTCCCCACCCTGCATAGCAGCAGCACCTTATAATAAGTTGTGGATGGCTAATCACCTACAACTTTATTGAATAAATTTATTATTTTTCTTTAATAGTGTGCACATGAAGATTGAGGAAAAAATCACACTAACCTGTGGACGGGATGGAGGATTACAGAATATGGAGTTGCATGGCATGATCATGCTTAGGATCTCAGATGATAAATTTGGCCGAATTCGTCTTCATGTGGAAAATGAAGATAAGAAAGGGGTGCAGCTACAGGTGTGTAGAGACTTTTGATAAGGGAGTATTAAGACTTTTGTTTGTCTACTTAACACAGTCATGTGAACTGGAGTTCCTTATATGAACCACAGAACACAGAAAATTATTACAGTTGTATAACTAGTGCCATTCTAGATGCATACGTAAGAAGTTAGTTTATTGCATATAGTAGATGCCTTGAGGCAATAAGTCTCTAGCCATTTGTGATTGACAGCAGGTGTATTATTATTATTTTTTTTACAGCAGCTGTCTTAAAATGGTCATTTAATATTGGAATTGAATAGAGAGTCATTTTAAAATCTAACAAAGTAAAATCTAATAAATGGCTTCACACTAACAAAGGTGCAGAAAGACACTTATCTGTTACTGTTATTTAAAGAATAAATTTAGATTCTTGGAGAATCCAAGATGACGGCATAGGTAAACACCTACACTGCTGCCTCGCACAACAATTTCAAAACTACAACTAAAAGACAGAACGGACATCATCCAGAACCACAGGAAAGCTGGCTGAGTGGAAATTCTACAACTAGAGGGAAAGAGAGGGGCTCACGGAGACCCAGAGGAACTGCAAAAAGCTGAGGTACGGAGACGCACGCATGGAGAGAGCAAGTGCCCAAGTACCTGGCTGGTTTTCTCTGGCAGGAGGGAAACGGAGACTCAAAGGCATTGAACCCCTTATCCTACGACACTAAACCCCAGATCCAGCCGAAACTCATATGGGGGGAGTTTAGACTGTGAAAAAGGAGAGGTGCACGGAAATTTAAGGGAGTCGCAAAACATCAGAGGTCTGGTGGCGTGCACGGCACTGTGTAGAGGACAGACTGCTGATTGTGCTGCTGGCTTTCGCAAAAGGGCGGGAGACCCTCCCAACTGTGCCACTTCTGACTCCACTAAGCCCCTGTTTCGGGTGAAACCCTGGGGACCCAGACTCATATAGTCCTGGAGCACAGGGGAGCCAGAAAGCCAGCAGTCTAGAGGCACAACACGTGCACAAGGACCGCTCCAGCGATTACCCAGTCACGTGAGACTCGGGCTGTGGCGGGCAGGGCCGACTGGAAGGCAAGGCGGTCCCTTAAGCCCTGAGACTCCACCCCTCCCAAGCTCAACAGAGGCTTCTGCGGCTTTGCAAGCCTGGTATCATAAGGCTGAATCCAACACAGAAGTTCTCCAGGCATAGTGAAAATGCCGAGACAAGGGAAGGGATCACAAACAAAAGAAATGGAGGAAAACAAACGACTGGATATAGAGTTCAAAACCACGCTTATAAGGTTTTTCAAGAATATCCTAGAAAAGTTGGATAAAGTTAGCGAGACCCAAGAGGACATGAAAAAGGACTAACTATAGACATGCAAAAGATCCAACTAGAGATGGAAAAGGTCCAACTAGAGATGAAAAAGGACCAACTAGAAATTAAACATACACTGACTAAAATAAAAAATATTATACAGAGTCCTAACAGCAGACTAGAGAAAGGCAAGAATCAAGTAAAAAATTTGAAATATAAAGAAGCAGAAAACGCTCAACTGGAAAACAAGAAGAGAAAAGAATCCAAAAATGTGAAGATAATGTAAGGAGCTTCTGGGACAGCTTCAAGCATACCAACATCAGAATTGTGGGGGTGCCAGAAGAAGAGAGAGAGAGCAAGATACTAAAAACCTATTTAAAGGAATAATGACTGAAAATTTCCCACATCTGGTAAAAGAAGTGGACTTACAAGTCCAGGAAGCACACAGAACCCCATATAAAAGGAATCCAAAGAGGACTACACCAAGACACATTATAATTAAAATACCAAGAACAAAAGACAGAGAGAGAATATTAAAAGCAGCAAGAGAAAAACAGTTCATTTACCTACAAGGGAGCACCCATACGACTGTCAGCTGATTTCTCAACAGAAACAATGCAGGCCAGATGGGAGTGGCAAGAAATATTCAACGTGATAAATAGCAAGAACCTACAACCAAGAATACTCTATCCAGCAAAGCTATCATTCAGAATTGAAGGGCAGATAAAGAGCTTCACAGAGAAGAAAAAGCTAAAAGAGTTCATCAACTCCAAACCAGTATTATATGAAATGCTGAAAGGTACTCTTTTAGAAGAGGAAGAAGAAAAAGGTAAAAGACAAAAAATTATGAACAACAAATACGTATCTATCAACAAGTGAATCTAAAAATTAAGTGATTTAAAAATTTGATCAACAGAATAAACTGGTGAATATAATAGAATCAGGAGCACAGAAAGGGAGTGGACTGACAATTCTCAGGGGGAAAGGGGTGAGGGGTGTACAGGGAGAGACTGGACAAAAATCATACACCTGTGGATGAGGTCAATGGGAGGGAGGTAAGGGCAGAGAGTAGGGTGGGAGTTGGGTGGAGGGGTACTATTGAGGGGAAAAAAGAGAAACAAATGTAATCTGAATAATAAAGATTTAATTTAAAAAAAGTAAAATTATTTAGGATATTACTTGAAACACAGTTTTTTATTTTAAAGTCTTTAAACTTAATAAAGAGGTATTTTATTAAAACAGATTATGATGCCAAATTTACTCTTTCTGCCCTGTTTTTTTTTTAATATATTTTATTGATATTGATTTTTACACAGAGGAAGGGAGAGGGATAGAAAGTCAGAAACATCGATGAGAGAGAGACATCGATCAGCTGCCTCCTGCACGCCCCATACTCGAGATGTGCCCACAACCAAGGTACATGCCCCGACCGGAATCGAACCTGAGACCTTTCAGTCTGCAGGCTGACGCTCTATCCACTGAGCCAAACCGGTCTTGGCTCTGCCCTGTTTTAACTGCCAGTGCTTGTTTTGTTATCTGAAGGGCAGTATCTAATAGGATAAAATCCTTATGAATGTCCACCTAACTGAATGTATATGTGATGTCCTTTACATTATTACAGTTATTCTTGTCACATTTTCTTTACCTGGTTGATTTTATATTTCTTATCACAAGAATGTATTCTTCGGGGAAGGATGTGTTTTTGTCAACTTCGTGTTCTGAAGTAGTGCTTCCATTATTTGACACCAGTTTTGCTAGAGCTTAAAATATATGTAGGTTGTTACCCAAAAGTTATTTTTCCTTTTTTCTCCTAAAATGATTTCTTTTTATTTTGCTTTGTTGTTTTTTAATCCTCACCGGAGGATATTTTTCCATTAATTTTTAGGAAGAGTGGAAGAGAGAGGGAAAGACAGAGAGAAATATTGATGTGAGAGAGACACATTGATTGGTTGCCTCCTGCATGAGCCCCAATCATGGCCTGGGTCAGCAAGGAGCCTGCAACCAAGGTATGTGCCCTTGACCAGAATCAAACCTGGGATACTTTGGGTCACAGGCCGATGCTCTATTCACTGAGCAAAACTGGCCAAGGGTATGACTTTTTTTTAAAAGATTAGCCCATCTTACTTGGCTCTGAGCAAGATTTCAACTAAACTTTCCACAGAGCTTTTTTCTCTCTTGCCTCTTTAGTATAAAGCCAAGACTGCTATGTGACCGAGGCAGTTGATCAACGTGTGACCTTTAGTTTTGTTTGTATGTTTGTTTTTAAACAATTTTATTAATTTTAGGGAGGGAGAGAAATATATCAATGTGAGAGAAACATTGATCGGCTGCCTCCTGCATGGCCCCTATTGGGATTGAGCTGCAACCTGGGCATGTGCCCTGAGCAGGAATCTAACCTTGGACCTTTTGGTGCACAGGGGATTATGCCCAACCAACTGAACTAGCTAGGGCAACCCTTAGTCTTTTACTTGGTAAGCTTATCCCTACCATGAGGCTGCTCCTTGTGAAGTATTTTGGGAAAGGACTTGGTTAAAGGTCTTTAACTTTCTCAATTACAAAATTATTAACTTGTTTAGTTACCAATAAAATGGCTTCCAGTTAGCAACTCCACACTTTGAAAGGAGTGTGGAGTTGCTAACTAGAAAACCAAAATATTAAAATATTTTTTAAATGTCTTAAATCTTAAAAATCTTTAAGGATGTGAAATCTTTCTTTAAAATCAAAAAGAGCCCTGACCAGTTTCACTCAGTGGATAGAGCATCTGCCAGAGAGGACTGAAAGGTCCTGGGTTCAATTCTGGTCAAGGACATGTACATTGGTTGCAGATTTGATCCCCAGTAGAGGGCATGCAGGAGGCAACTCATTGATGTTTCTCTAATGAGTGTTTCTAACTCTATCCCTCTTGCTTCCTCTCTGTAAATAAATAAATAAATAAATAAATAAATAAATAAATAATAAAAAAAGAAATGGCCTGGCTGGTGTGGCTCAGTGGTTGAGCATTGACTACCCATGGACCAAGAGGTCGCTGGTTTGATTCCTGATTGGGGAACATGCCTTGGTTGTGGGCCCAATCCCCATGTGGCAGGAGCGGGGGAGAGATGCAGGAGGCAACCGGTTGATGATGTTTCTCACTTACTGATGTTTCTATTTCTCTATTCCTCTTCGTTTTTCTCTCTCTAAAAAGCAATAAAGGGAAATATATATATATTTTTTTAATTAAAAAAGAATTAGAATGTTTTAGGCACCCTATTTGATATATTTCTATTATGAGTCATGGGAAACCAGAGGAGATTTATTTTGTCTTATGTCTAAGCCTCAGAAACTCTTTCACTTTTCATTTTAGACCCATCCAAATGTAGATAAAAAACTTTTCACCTCAGAATCTCTAATTGGCTTGAAGAATCCAGAGAAGTCATTTCCAGTCAACAGTGATGTAGGGGTGCTAAAGTGGAGACTACAAACCACAGAGGAGTCCTTTATTCCACTGACGAGTAAGTGCTTCTGGCCACTCCCACTAAGTTTGTCTGCATTGAGAACTAGAAATAGCCCTGGCTTACACTCTTCTCTCCATTGCCGTAACAAAATCCTCTTTGAGAAAATGACCTGCTGTACTATGTTTTTTTAATCATTGGCTTTATTTTTTTAGTAGCTTTAATGTCAAAACTGTTGTTTAAATAGTTTACATTCAGATGTTTAAGGTCCATAGCTTTCAGCTTTGATTTGCCATCTGAACTTTACTCTTTTTTTAATGTTCTAGTATGCCTGCTTTGCTTCTCTCCTCAGTTAATTGCTGGCCCTCAGAGAGTGGAAATGGCTGTGATGTCAACATAGAATACGAGCTACAAGAAGATAATTTAGAATTGAATGATGTGGTTATTACCATCCCACTCCCGTAAGTGGTATCCCCCACATAATTATTTTCCTATATTGGGCTTATAGAACTAGTCTTTTGGAACTCGTTTTGGAAGCAACAGTTTAGCTAGCTGGTCATTCTAAGATATTTGCTTCTTCATAAGACCGGTTGTGAAAGAAGCCAGAGATAAGAAAGGCTACATGTTATATGGCTTCACTTATATGACATTCTGAAAAGATAATAAACACTCTTGGGACAGAAATCAGGAGGTAAAAAAGAAGGTGTTTGTTTCTTTGTGTTTTTTTAGAAGAAGGCATTTGCCTGAAAAGGGGCACGAGGAACTTTGGGGGATGATGGGAATGCTTTATGACTTAACTAGAGGCCTGGTGCATGAGAATTCATGCACTGGAGGGGGGTTCCCTCAGCCTGGCCTGCCCCCTCTCACAGTCCGGAAGCCCTCAGGGGTGAGAGGTGACCTAGCAATCAGGGGAAGGCAACACCCCCATCACACCTCTTCTGCTGCCCCTGCTTACCTGAGCCTGGTGGCCCTGGGCGGCTGGGCAGCTGCCATCCGAGGCTTATCTGCACCTTGGACCAGCCCTGGGCGGCTGGAGGGGCTGAGGGGATAGGGGGACTCTGGAGGCAGGCACGTGGGGTGGCCGGACCTGCCTGGGGGCAGGCCTAACTGTGCCGTGTGTTCCTGCCGCCCCGGTGGGACTGATGGGACTGGGTGCCGCCATCTTGTGGCTGTGGGTGCTGCCAGTTTTGGTGGTGTGATAGTCAATTAGCATATTCCCTCCTTATTGGCTGTGGAAGGTGCCATCTGTGAGGGTATGGTGGTCAATTAGCATATTCCCTCTTTATTAGATAGGATTGTGATGGTGCTTACAAGGTTATAGGCCTCTGTCATAATGCATTGAGCTGTACATTTTATTTTATTTATTTTAAAATATATTTTATTGAGTTTTTACAGAGAGGAAGGGAGAGAGATAGTTTAGAAACATCAATGAGAGAGAAACATTGATCAGCTGCCTCCTGTACACCCCTTACTGGGGATGTGCCCACAACCAAGGTATGTGCCCTTGACCAGAATTGAGCCTGGGACCTTTCTGTCTGTAGGCTGACGCTTTATCCACTGAAGCCAGACCGGTTTGGGCTACTTTATTTTATTTTATTTTATTTTTAATATGGAACACTTCACGAATTTGTGTGTCATCCTTACACAGTTGCTATACTAATCTCCATATCTTTCCAATTTTTAGTATGTGTGCTGCTGAAGCGAGCACTGAGCTGTACACTTTAAAAAGAGTGTGGACTTGGTAACTTGAAAACCAAACCAAGCAAATAGCCGGTTGCCATGCTAGAGCTCTTTCAGTTTGTTTGGGTTGTAATGAAGATTTCCTGGATTAGCCACTGTGCACTTTCTGTTATGTTTTGGCACTCTTTTTTTTTTTTAATTAATTTTTATTAATTTTTTATACATATCTCCTCATTGCCCCCCCTCCCTCCCAGGCATACCCCGACACCCCAGTGTCTGTGATCATTGGTTATGTTTATAAGCATGCATACAAGTCCTTTGATTGATCACTTATTTACCTCACCTAACTTTAATCTTTCTGCTGTAATTTCACAGTCTGTTTGATGCTTTATGATTTTTGTCCTCCTGAGAATTATCAGTCTACTCCCTTTCTGTGCTCCTGATTCTATTATATTCACCAGTTTATTCTGTTGATCAGATTTTTAATTCACTTAATTTTTAGATTCACTTGTTGATAGATGTGTATTTGTTGTTCATAACTTTTTGTCTTTTACCTTTTTCTTCTTCCTCTTCTAAAAGAGTACCTTTCAGCATTTCATATAATACTGGTTTGGAGTTGATGAACTCCTTTAGCTTTTTCTTCTCTGTGAAGATCTTTATCTGCCCTTCAATTCTGAATGATAGCTTTGCTGGATAGATTATCCTTGGTTGTAGGTACTTGCTGTTCATCACGTTGAATATTTCTTGCCACTCCCGTCTGGCCTGCATCATTTCTGTTGAGAAATCAGCTGACAGTCGTATGGGTGCTCCCTTGTAGGTAATGAACTGTTTTTCTCTTGCTGCTTTTAATATTCTCTCTTTGTCTTTTGCTCTTGGTATTTTAATTATGATGTGTCTTGGTGTGGTCCTCTTTGGATTCCTTTTATTTGGGGTTCTGTGTGCTTCCTGGACTTGTAAGTCTATTTCTTTTACCAGATGTGGGAAGTTTTCAGTCATTATTTCCTTAAATAGGTTTTCAGTATCTTGCTCTCTCTCTTCTTCTGGCACCCCCACAATTCTGATGTTGGTACGCTTGAAGCTGTCCCAGAGGCTCCTTACATTATCTTCACATTTTTGGATTCTTTTCTCTTCTTGCTTTTCCAGTTGAATGTTTTCTGCTTCTTTATATTTCAAATTTTTGACTTGATCCTTTCCTTTCTCTAGTCTGCTGTTAGGACTCTGTATAATAGTTTTTATTTCAGTCAGTGTAATTTTCATCTCCTCTTGGGTCTCACTAAATTTATCCATCTTTTCTAGCATATTCTTGAAAAACCTTATAAGCGTGGTTTTGAACTCTATATCCAGTCGTTTTTTTCCCTCCATTTCTTTTGCTTGTAATCCCTTCCCTTGTTTCAGTATTTTCACTATGCCGGGGAAACTTCTGTGCTGGATTCAGCCGCAGAAGCCTCTGTTGAGCTTGGGAGGGGTGGAGTCTCAGGGCTTAAGGGACCGCCTTGCCTTCCAGTCGGCCCCGCCCTCCACGGCCCCTGAGTCTCACGTGACTGGGTAATGGCTGGAGCGGTCCTTGTGCACACGCCTGCAGTGCCTCTAACGTCTGCCTTTCCGCTCCCCTGCGCACCAGGACCACACGAGTCTAGGTCTCTAGGGTTTCGCCCAAAACAGGGGCTTAGTGGACTCAGAGGTGGCACAGTGGGAGGGTCTGTCTCCCGCCCACTCGCGAAAGCCAGCGGCACAATCAGCAATCTGTCCTCCGCGTGGTGCCGTGCGCGACCAGACCTCCGATCCTTTGCAACTCCCCTAAATTTCCGTGCACGTCTCCCTTTTCACAGTCCAAACTCCCCCAGTATGAGTCTCGGCTGGATCTGGGGGTTAGTGTCGCAGGACAAGGGGTTCAATGCCTTTGAGAGTCTCCGTCTCCCTTCCGCCAGAGAAAACCAGCCAGGTACTCGGGCACCCGCTCTCTCCTCGCGCGCGTCTCCGTACCTCAGCTTTTTGCAGCTCCTCTGGGTCTCTGTGAGCCCCTCTCTTTCCCTCTAGTTGTAGAACTTCCACTCAGCCAGTTTTCCTGTGGTTCTGGATGATGTCCGTTCTGTCTTTTAGTTGTAGTTTTGAAATTGTTGTGCGAGGCAGCAGTATAGGTGTTTACCTATGCCACCATCTTGGATTTTCTCCTCTGTTTTGCAACTCTTAAAGAAATTAGGTCTGTCACACTGAATATTTCTTTTTCATTTTGCTCTCTAAGCTTCCAGCTAAAGATGAGAGTATGTTTTCAAGGGAACTATTGATTCTTGCTGTAAAACCAAATCTGTGTTGATTTCAGTAAAATTTTTATTTTTTAACAGCTTTATTGAGGTCTGATTTACATGCAGATACACTACACATATTTAAGTTGTATAGTTTATTAAGTTTTGACATGTATATATATACCTGTGAAACTATCACGACAATTAAGCTAATAAAAATGTCCATCATTCCCAGAAGTTTTTCTTGTGTGCTTAAATGGCCCACTTTCTAAGTCCATCTGGAAATACTCTTTACCTTAAGTTTGTCTCCTCCCTGGCATTTTCAGTGAGTGTATGCTCTTATTACTTTACCAGTGAATCACAGCTCCTGTCCTCTACCTCTCAGCCTCCCTTCCCCCCATGAGCACCCAGTAAATGTATTTTTAGTGCATCTTTACTGTTGTATTACTTCGTTACTGTTGCAGAGAAAATGGTACTTTAGTTTTGTTCCCCCCCCTTTTTTTTTTTCTTAATATATTTTATTGATTTTTTACAGAGAGGAAGAGAGAGGGATAGACAGGTAGAAACATCGATGAGAGAGAGAGACATCGATCAGCCGCCTCCTGCACATCCCCTACTGGGGATGCGCCCGCAACCAAGATACATGCCTTTGCCCGGAATCAAACCTGCGACCCCCAGTCTACAGGCCAATGCTCTATCCACTGAGCCAAACCGGTTTTGGCTAGTTTTGTTCCCTTTTTGATGAGGTGTGGTTTTAGTCATACTTATTTCCATTTTTTAAAATATGCTTTATTACTAATATTTTCTTTAATTGGATAGCCATTTTATTCTTCACAGCTTGGTTATTCTTTCAGAACAGTAAATGGCTACCTTGAACCATTGTGGGATTTGTTTTGTTAGGACTTACTTTACTAGACTATTTTTAGTCTTCTCCGTCTACCCTATAATTGTGGTTTTGTTGGTTTCCTGTTTCTTAGCTCAATTTTTTAATAGTCTCCAATAGAGACCCTTAAACAACATTTTACCTTATTGTGTAGAACTGACCCAGTTAGAAATCAGAATCAGAACTGGAACAGAGCAAAGAGAAGAACATAGATACAACTGGGGCCATAAAATTGATAGGGAAGAGTTCATTGTGTTATATTACCCTTAAAGTTTTCTTTGTCTGTTATTTACCCTGCCCCTACTACAAAGATTGACTGTCCCTGGTGAGTTAAAGGTGGTAAATTTAGAATGTATAGGGGTCACTGCCTGTCAGCCATGATTGGGGATGCAAAGTACATTCTTACAGAGAGGAAGGGAGAGAGATAGAAAGTCAGAAACATCGATGAGAGAGAGACATCGATCAGCCGCCTCCTGCACGCCCCACAGTGGAGATGTGCCCACAAGCAAGGTACATGGTACATGCCCCCAACCGGAATCGAACCTGGGACCTTTCAGTCCGCAAGCCAACGCTCTATCCACTGAGCCAAACCAGTCTCAGCGCAAAGTACATTCTTAACTAGTTCTTTCGCAGATTAGATAACTATGTCTTTCTCCCATCACATTCAAATTTTGTAAGGGAATAATAGTCTTTCACTTAACAACCAAAGTCCACTTACTGGATTGTAAATCAAATAAATCACTGGTTTCAATTACAGTAAGTTTGGAAACATTCTAAAAGGCTCACTCCATTCTAAACAACTACATAATGCTGTGTAAAGTTTTCCCCCACTACTACTAACCTGTTCTTTACCCATTGTCACCTGTACAGAGAGCTGCCTTTATTAAAATTCCTCTTGACACAGCAACAAACCATTGGTGCAGATTTTTGGGAATACATCCCACCTCACAAATTTGTCAGTGTCATCCCCTGTTAATTCCAGATCTAGTCCACGTGTTGCAGCAGCCCACAGGTATATTTGTCAAATACCTATGATTGCATATACCTGTATCTACAAAGGGAATGAATGAGACCCTTAGCCAAGGTCCCAGGACTTTGATTCTTAAAGGTATTAGCAAACCTAATTTTTTCTTGCACTGTATTAAAGTGGGTAGATCTTAAGGAGCATAATCAAATTTGGGACTGGTTTTCCTTGGCAGAGTTCTTTCAGCTCTGGACAACTAACTTGACATGGACATTTCTCATGACAGATCTGGTGTTGGCGCACCGGTTATTGGTGAGCTCGATGGCGAGTATCGACACGACAGTCGACGAAATACCTTGGAGTGGTGCCTGCCAGTGATTGATGCCAAAAATAAGAGTGGCAGCCTCGAGTTCAGCATTGCAGGGCAGCCCAATGACTTCTTTCCTGTCCAAGTCTCCTTTATCTCCAAAAAAAATTACTGTAACATACAGGTACCCCATTTTTCTGGAGAACCTATATGGGCAAAGTGGTAAGACAGATGCCATGTAATAGCATGGCTTCATGGTCAGAGCAGAACACCAGAAGAGCTGGTATCCCCGGCCCATTCCATTGCTTACTACTCCTTGTATGATCTTGGCCAGATTTCTCACCGCCTTTACCTAAGTTTTCCTCTTTAGATCAGACAAAGACATTGAATATAAATACGTATTTAAAAATTATGGGTTGTGTAAGATTTATATCTCTATTTTTTAAATCATATATTAAAAAAAAATTTTTTTAAGTATATTTTTATTGATTTCAGAAAGGAAGGCAGAGAGAGATAGAAACATCAATGATGAGGGAAAATCATGGATTGGCTGTCTCCTGCATGCCCCCACACTGGGGAATGAGCCCACAACCCTGGGTATTTGTCCTGACCGGGAATCGAACTGTGACCTCCTGGTTCATAAGTCAGTGCTCAAACACAGAGCCATGCCAGCTAAGCTTAAAATCTGTTTTTCAAAACACCCAGCACATGATTTTGTAATGCCTTTGTATTGTTATTTGTTTGAATCCAAGGAATGAAAAAGTTTGTTTTGAAGACAAAATTACTAAAAGTGATTCTATAATATAAATGGGTACAATTTTTGGATTTTTTATGTCACAACTTCCCTTTATTTTCATGAGCCACTTTGTTGCAGATCTTGTCCTTAAAAAGCATTAGAAATGTGTGAACTGTTCTTTTGGGTTGTTTTTAACTCAATTGTTCCTCCACTTTTTGAATTTGCATTACAGGGACCCAATTTATGTTACCCTGCTCCCCTCTGACTCATTGATTTGCTTATTATTCTGGCACTATCTTATCTTCCCAGATGGTCTCTGTCCCTTCTGTAAGAGCTGAGGAAATTAGAATTCCTCTGTTGGATGATTCCAAAGAGCACTTCTCTCTCCCCTCGCAGTTATTGGCATAAGTATCTCAATATTGGGAGCACATTGTTGAACCCAAGACATTAAATATAAATGGGTACATTTTCCTGTTTGGGACCATTTGAAGAGTAGGACAGAAAACAGGTCTCTCGAAACCTCATTAGAAAGCATAAATCAACTAGAGGCCCAATGCACAAAATTTGTGCATGGGTGGGATCCCTAGGCCTGGTCGGCAATCAGGGCCCTTTGGGGCCAGGCTGATCAGGGCTGGGCTAGAGAGGAGGTGACAGTAGCTAGGCCAGATACCAACGTTGTCATTATCAGCACCATGCCACTGCATGGTTCCCTGCCTCTCCCCCTCCTCCTTCCCTCGCTGCTGTGCCGCCACTGTGGTGAGTAGGCAGCAGGCTGATTGGGACCTGCTGGCTAGGGGGAGGGACGGGGCATGGGAGTTGGCTGCTGGCCCTGAGGAGGAAGCTGGCTCTCAGCCCCCCTGGGAAAGGGGCCATGTCCATCACCACCCTCCCTTGTTCCCTTCTCAGCCTGGGGGCTGCCCCGGGGGAAGAACCACGGGAGGTTGACTGTTCAGGGGAGGTTGGCTGTGGGAGCATATTGACCATCAGGGAGCAGCTCCTGCATTGAGCATCTGCCCCCTAGCGGTCAGTATGCATCATAGCGACTGGTTATTCGGTCACTTAGGCGCGCGCGCGCGCGCGTGTGTATGTGTGTGTGTGTGTGTGTGTGTGTGTATTTTAGGTATTTTGTTGGTGCCATTATAGGCACCGTTGTTACAGATAATTTATTAAACTAGACGTTTCTTATTACTAGAAAGAAAAGGCTATCTCATTTGGAAGATCCAGCTATATCTAGAAAATAAGTATGATAAAGCCAGCTTAGTTAGATTTTGAAAGCAAATCAAACAAGTAATTTTAAGGAATTACATTATTTTGTTTGGAGTCAAATGTTAATTGAGCATTCTGATAGAATGGCTATGAACTTCATAGATTTTATGTGGCAGGATCTGGGCAGTGACCATTCTTGATTTCAGAGAGGGAGGGAGGGAGGGAGAAAAGAAACATCATTGATGAAAGAGAATCATTGATCAGCTGCCTTTTGCACAGCCCCCTACTGGGGATCGAGCCCACAACTTGGGCATGTGCCCTGACTGGGAATCAAGCTGTGACCTCCTGGTTCATAGGTCAATGCTCAACCGCTGAGCCATGCTGGCTAGGCCAGGTTGAGCATGTTGATGGGGAAGAGTGATGCTGTAAGCTGCAGATTGAAGTGTGTTATTTGGCACTTCTGAGTCACTTTCAGTACTGCTTAGAGGAAACGTGATCTGTTGTAACTGAGAATTCAGTCAGCAACTTGGAGACTCCTCTTCCTGCATAACCTTACTCTTTGTTTGTTTTCCTAGGTAACCAAAGTGACCCAGATAGATGGGAACAGCCCAGTAAGGTTTTCCACAGAGACCACTTTCCTGGTGGATAAGTATGAAATCCTGTAATACCAAGAAGAGGAAACCGAAAGGAAAACTTTCAAATTAATAAAGAAGAAGCCAATAGTGGCTGAAGAATTTTTTTTTTTTTTTCAAATCTACAAGCCATTGGACACCCTTTTTTTTCTAGTATGCACAGTTCTCGGCGCTCAAGGACCCTCAACTCACCTTCAGTGTTTCATGTCACAGACACATTCTTTGGCAAAGAAATGACACAAACAGAAAGGGAAAGGCTGCTGATTTCTTTGGCAGATTTTACTGGCCAGCAGGAAAGCAAGCTCCAGAGAATGCCCCCAGTTAAAGATCTTCTCTGCCTAGGCTGCTTCTTTATTTTAATCCCTAAATATAGTTATATTTCATACTTACTTTTTTAAAAGTTTTCTCGGCAGAAAATTTTAATCTTTCATACTCCTTTTCTTTACCTTCAGTTCTTTCTATACATTCAAGGACTGGGATCATCTGTATATGTATTTATTGGGTACTCCTAGACTAAGTTGATCTAATCCAGTCTTGATTTTTAGACTATACAGGTGAATTGTTTAAGGTGTTTGGAGTTTAGAAGTTAAAAGATGAGGATGTCTCACGTTCGTTTTCTATATCCATTTATTTTTTCACTCCTTTGACAAGCTGTTTTCCTTTTAGGCTGGTCCCTCCAGTTTAGAACAGTACTGTGAATATTCAAGACAGCTAGGAAATGGTTTCAAATGGCTTAGCCCCCCCACCAAAAGATGACTGGGAGAAGGATTATATCCAGCCAAGGATTTCACATCCATAGATAGTCATGTCTGCTGCTGGTGCTACCAAAGCTTCCAGTTCCCCACATTTTGGGTACTTCACCTAAATCCTAATAGCTCATAATCTTTGGAATCCATTTATATTCCTCAGGTTCACCACCTCCCTCCTTCTGGCTATTGTCTGTGTCATTAGTCCTTTCCTTTCTTGCAGAGACAAGGTTATGATTTTGGAGGCATGTGTTCAGTGAGTCCTTGTGCCAATTCCATTGGCCCTAAACTATTCAGGACTATGCATTGCCACCAGGAGTTTAGCATTTCAAAAGCACCTGATTATACTGGCATGTATTAGATTGCTGACATTTACTCCCACTTCTGGCCTGCCCAGCCTTTTTTCACCAGTCTATCTGTCCCTGTCTCTGAAATCCATCCATTTCCTCTTCCAAGTCTTTTCCAGTGAATGTCATCATGTAGTAGTTATTTTCTTAGCCCCATCTTATCCATTACTTTTTCAATTGAGAGGACTACACCACCCAGCCCGTCTTTGACCTTTAGCTCAGTATTGTGCCCAGAAGGATTGGTGTAGCTGCTAGGGGTGATAGCCACAGGCAGCAGGAGTCAGGGGACTGGTTGACTCTGCTCCCTGATGGAGAGTTCCACGCCCACTCAGAGCACGAAGTGTGCGGTACTTGAAGCAAAGCAGTCACTCACCAATGGTCATGGATGGAGTTGTTTGCCAAAGAAACATCTGGCCTTTCCCTTTACCCTGACCGTATCAGGGAAGAATCTTTATCTCCAGCTTGGTTTCCACCTGGGTTTGTTTTTTTTTGTTTGTGTGTTTTTGGGTTTTTTTTAGGAAGGGGCCTGGGACAAGAAATCTGTCATGTAATTAAATAGGTAAATCTTATTAATCCAGTTTTGTTTGAGAGTTGCTTGTCCATATGATTTTTTTAAAGTCCAATTTACTTTTACAAAAACTTTTTTCTGAAATTACTTTTGGGGTATTATTTAAAATGAGAGATGTTTTGTAACCCTGTAAAATACATAGGGAATATAACATTCCAGTGTACACAAAAAAGGAAAATTCTTTAATCAAATAAATAGTATTATAAAATGAATTTATTAGACTCTTGTCTTATGCTTTGGTGTCTGTGGATTCAGGATAATGTAATGAGATCTAAGATTAAAAGTTGATACATATGTTTTTAAGAGGAATAGTCTCTGAAAGTTTTAATTGCCTTTTAATTGTTGAAGTATTACAGATGTCCCCTCTCTCCATTAACCCCCTCCACCTTGCACCCGCATCCCCCGCACTGGAGTAGCTTTTGAATGAATCTAATACTAATGGACTTTTGGTCTTAATTCTTTTGGCAGTTGTAGAATAAGGAAACAGGCTTCATCTGTAAAGATAAAGGTTCGTGATATGTGAAGCCTTCCTCTCCATAGTAAATGGGTAAGAAGTAGGAGGAGTGAGAGGTGAACACTTTGTGTATATATGTATATTTTTATTGATTTTTTACTGAGAGGAAGGGAGAGGGATAGAAAGTCAGAAACATCAATGAGGGAGAGACATCGATCAGCCGCCTCCTGCACGCCCCACAGTGGAGATGTGCCTGCAAGCAAGGTACATGCCCCCAACCGGAATCGAACCTGGGACCTTTCAGCCCGCAGGCTGACGCTCTGTCCACTGAGCCAAACTGGTCTCGGCAAGAGAGTTGAACACTTTGGGCGCTGTTGATAATTCCCTCAGAAGAAGCTTCACTTTATTTAACTTGAAAAACTATTGAACACCAGTAAGTTGGGAGGCAAATTATTCTTTGTACTGAACAGTAAGTGGAATGAAAAAGGTTTTACCTTCATGGTAAAAGCCAAGATTTTGAATTCTTTCTCCTTAGAAAGTATCTGGTCTAACGTTGCTGACATGTGGCTTGGCTCTGAGATTGAAACTTTAATCCAGTGAAACGAAGCATTCCAAAACCATGCCATACCTTGCCTGGCAGCTAGTCCCTTCATGGCATAAGTGCACTTTTTGTTGGCCTCTTGTGAGGGAGACTAGCACAATAATTAGGTCTGACTGAGCATTTTGTTTAATGGAGGAGGCTTTGGTTAATTCCACAAAGCACACCTCCATTGTGGTCAGGAGTTTCTTTTAAAGGGATCTGTTACTCAGTTGCTCACAATAGTTTCAAACCCTAAATCTATTGACTTGTGCATCTCATGGGAAACTTTATGCTCTGTTAATGTGAAATTGTTCACTGGGTATTATCAGAGATTTCCAGGGTTGAGATAGAATAGCCTTTCTTAAAAGATCACCTCTTTCAGGCCTCACTGGAGGAAGATAGGAGAAAAATACAAAAAGTCCCCAGACATTACAGACATTGTTTTTAGTCCTATCTAATAAAAAAAGTAATTACAGACATTGTTTCTAGTCCTATCTAATAAACAAGTAATATGCAAATTAACCATCACTTTGCTACACCCACAAGCCAATCAGGAGAGAACATGCAAATCAACCCTAACCAAGATGACTATGGCCAAGGAGTGAGCAGGAGGGAGGCTTGGGTTTCTCTGGCAATGGAGGAAACAAAGCTTTCCACACACCCTGGCAGGCCTAGGCCTCCACTCAAGGCTACAAAGTTTCAATTATAGAAGATAAATCCCAACAGAAATGGCTGCCATCACAAGCCAGCAGGAGGCTTGGCTCTGCTCCAGGCTACAAAGTTTCAATTATAGAAGATAGATAAATCCCAGATACCAGGGCCTATCTGCTTGGGTCATGGGGAAGGGATGTGTGTGTGGCTGGATTGCAAACCACCATAGGCTCCTCGCTCAGGCCCCCCCATGACTCAAGGGTACCCCCACCCTGATCTGGGACACCCTTCAGGGCAAACCAGCTGGGCCCCATCTGTGCACCAGATCTCTTATCTAATAAAAGTAATATGCAGATTGACCATCACTCCAATGCACAAGATGGCTGCCTCTTGTGGACAGCAGGGTAAGAGGGTTGGGATCAGGCCTGCAAGGGAGGGCAGTTGGGGGTGACCGGGCCAGCAGGGAAGGGCAGTTGGGGGGGTACTCCCAGGCCTGCAGGGGAGAGCAGTTTGGGGGAACTAGGCCTGCAGGGGAGGGCAGTTAGGGGCAAATAGGCTGGCAGGGGAGCAGTTAGGCATCAATCAGACTTGCAGGGGAGTGATTAGGGGGTGATCAGGCTGGCAGGCAGAAATGGTTACGGCAATCTGAAAGACAGGCAGGTGAGCAGTTGGGATCCAGCAGTTCTGGATTGTGAGAAGGATGTCTCAGATTGGAGAGGGTGTAGACTGGGCTGAGGGACACCCTCTCCCCCGTCCCTGTGCACAAATTTCATGTACCAGGCCTCTAGTTAGAATATAATAAATTCCAACTAGAAGCAAAGTCCATAATTATTTACACAGCCTTTTTTTCTAAGGTAGACAAGTGTTGACTGTAACTAGTGATACTCCACATGGGTCTCAGGGCAGCTGGGGAATAGGCTTGTCTTACACTTACAGGCTTTAGAGCAGTGGTTCTCAACCTTGCTAATGCCGCGACCCTTTAATACAGTTCCTCATGTTGTGGTGACCCCCAACCATAAAATTATTTTTGTTGCTACTTCATAATTGTAATTTTGCTATTAATGAATCATAATGTAAATATCTGTGTTTTCCGATAGTTTTAGGCTCTACAGCAGCAGTTCTCAACCTATAGATTGCGAATTGCTAGCAGGGTCGCCTAAGACAATCAGAAAACACAGATATTTACATTACGAAAGGTTGAGAACCACTGAGGAAAGCAAACATTCAGAATTGATCCCTCTGCTGTGCACCTCTCTCACTGCAGCCCTTCTCCCCTTCCCCTGATAGCTTTGGGAAATACATTTGCAGAGTAGAGCTTTCAATCTGGCAAGTCCACAAGGAGGACAATAGCTTCGAATTGCTCTCACCCAAGGACAGATAACATCTCTACAAGCCTAAGTTTCATTTGCCCTGGGGAGTTAGTGGTGTGGAGTTAAACCTTTAGGGAAAATATCTTTTTAAAAATTGATTTTTTTAGGGAGACAGTTTGTTGTTCCACTTATTCATTCATTGGACATAGCTCCAACTAAAAGCCACCCAGCCAGGGCAAGAATGGAAGCTGTTGCCCTGGCCGGTTTGGCTTAGTGGATAGTGTTGGCTTGCAGACTCAAGGGTCCCAGGTTTGATTCCGGTCAAGGGCACATGCCTGGGTTTTGGGCTCGGTCCCTAGTGGGGGGCATGCAGGAGGCGGCCGATCAGTAATTCCCTCTCATCACATGTTTCTCTTTGGCTCTTCCTTTTTTTTCCTCTCTGAAATAATAAAAAAAATATATTTAAAAAATAATAAACAAAGCTGTTGCTCCTCTCCAAACACAAGAAATAAGCAACCAAGCAGTTTTTGGAATCTTTGGCCTTGCTTTTCCTACACAGGGGCTGCATTGATATGCAGGGATTAGTCCATTCTGGAAAGCTTCCATAGGTGCAGTGAGATATGCTGATTACTAAAGAGAGGCTGTTTGAAAAAGGCAGTACCAATTCAAGACAATGAGAGAAATGGAAATAGGTATTGTTCCCCATTCTTTTGCCCAAATGAAGGCTAATTAGGAAAGTCCTAACAAACCTAGAGGAGCCATGGAGGTAGGCAAGACCATTTTCTGTCCAACCCAAATTTTCTACCTCGCTTGGATGTAGCTTCAGGTGGAAGTGGGCTGTGCAATTCTGAGGACAAGCTGAAAAGAGACTGCTTGCAACTGCTGAAAAGGTTTGTTTTGTTTTTAAAATATATTTTATTGATTTTTTTACAGAGAGGAAGGGAGAGGGATAGAAAGAAACATCGATGAGAGAGAGACATCGATCAGCTGCCTCCTGCGCGCCCCCCACTGGAGATGTACCCGCAACCAAGGTACATGCCCTTGACCAGAATCAAACCTGGGACCCTTCAGTCTGCAGGCCGACGCTCTATCCACTGAGTCAAACCGGTTTTGGCTGATGAAAAGATTTGACTTTTTCCCCAAATTGGATGTGGTGAGGAGTTACTGGGCGTCACACCTACACTAATGATACCTGAGTTCAGGATCCAGAGGCCAGAAAAGACCGTTTGGGTGGGGTGTGTAACTCCAGGGATTACTTGCTGTGATGAACAATCCACTTTTCAGGCTAGAAGAAGAACCTTTTGAGAGGAGGGACAGGGTGGGCCATGTGCTGAGGCAAAGGCAGGGTGTGGAATTTCACTGCTGAGAGTCCAGGGCCTAAAAAATCCCTTTTCCCTCCACGATCAGCTTGGCCCTGCCCCCGCCTCCACTTAGGAAAGTCTGAAGCATGCTTGGAAAGCTGCTTTCTGTTTTTCTCTCTCTTCCTCCCACTCTGCCCAGCTCCCAGCTGCTCGACCTCTTGCATAACTGAGAGCACTGAGGTTTGATGCACTCCAGATGTGGGGAAGAGTGGGGTGGCCTGTGAGGCGCGGCTCCCAGTCCCCTGAGTGCTCGCTCTACTGTGGGAACTATAGGGCCTTGACAGCAGGAACTGGGACACAGCACACAGCCTCAGCATGGGGGTCCCTGGTCCTTGGACTGGGAGAACAGAGAAAAGCTGATGCTATTTCAGCTCCCTGCCTCAGCACCAGTTGCCTCTGTGGCAGGCATGTGGATTCTGAGATTCCTCCCCACCAAGACAGTCCAGAAAAGCTGGACAACCTAGGGTGATTTACATGCAAACCCTCTGAGATTCCCAATATGAGCTCCTCCCTGCAAAGGCTGTGTCTTGGCACAGAGGACACATAGTTTGGGTGTTTCTTCTTCTCTGACTGTTGTACTCTGCCTCATAAAAGGTGGCCAGGGTCAAAATACTCTCAGGAAGCTCCAACAACATAAAGAGGAATTGGAAGAGCCTCCTCCCCCCACCCTCTGCCCCAATCTTAGGGGTGCGCTCTGGCCTCCTGCGTGTAACTCCAGGGATTACTTGCTTTGATGAGCAATCCACTCTTAGGGCTAGAAGAACCTTTTGAGGGGAGGGACAGAGTGGGACAGCTAAAGCTGCCCCTGTCAATAAGTGACCTGAAGTTCCTGCAGGTTAGTCTCTTGCTGCTCCTGGGTTAGGCAGAGAGGGCACAAACTAAAACCCATCCCCAAAAAAGCAAGTTATGTTCTAACTTGCCCAGCTGCCATTGCTCCAGCCTTGGGCTGTTTTTTTTTTCTCCCTCCTGCAGCGTGGGAGAGTCTCAGGGATCCCTCTGGTGCCGTTCAAGGGGTTCAGTCCAGCTGAGTTCAGCTCCCCAGGGCCTCCCAGTCAGCCTCCTGGGGCAGGAGCTGGCTTTGCCAGCCTTGCCAGGTAAGGATCCACTGTCAGTGTTGGGTTTCGGGGTGGGGGTTGAAGAAAGACTTCAGGCTGTTTCTAGGCCACTTTTAGTTGCTTAGGCCCCCCTTTTCTCCCTTATTTTCTCCCCTGATCCTACCGACACCTCAACTGCTCTAGGATAGCGCACTCAATTGTATTCTGCAGCTTGTCTCCAATTGTAACCGGGAGGTTGGGGCGGGGAGCGGCATGAAGAGTTCTGGTGTTTTACTGCCTGCGTGGCCCTTGCCCATGCTTCTTATGCCTATCTCCAGAGAGACCCGTGAAGCCTGACGTGTAGGGTTATGGACCCCACTTACAGCTCTTCACGGTGGGACTTGGAAGAGGGTGAGAAGGGGTGTCAGGGTCGACGTGGGTCCCCGCAGCAAATGTTCTGGAGAGGGTGCTGAGTACGCTGAAGGGCTGCGACCGTGAGGTTCCCTGGGAGCCCATGGAGATCCAGGCATCTAAGGTTAAAACGGGGAAGCGGGGGGAGGGGGGAGAGAGAAACTGTCAAAACACCTTGAAACCTAGGGGTGGAGAGGGGGAAGGGAGGGGAGGGGAGAGGAGGGAGGGGAAGAGGTGCGGTGTGGTGGAGAGCCCAGCTGCAGAAAGGAACAAAGCGGTCGCTGTGCAGGCGGGGGTGGGGGATGCTGCTATGGGAAAGGGGGGTTGGACCTTGGGCTCCGGACCCACAAGGGCGTCTTCTCCCGCTGGCCTAGCAGACCGGACGCGGGCCGGGGGCCGGGGGCCGGGGCGGGGACTAGCGGAGGGGCGGGGCCGCTCCTTCTCCACCTACTCAGCGGCTCCCGGGCAAAAGCAACAGCGTCCGGTCTGGGGCCGCGCGGCCTGGCCAGACCCGGGGACGGCGCGCCCTCTCCTCGAGGTAAGGACACCCTGTCCCCTACGCCCGCGGCTTCCGCATGTTGCGCGAGTCCCAGGCCTGGCGGAGCCGTCAGAGAAGCTCTGTGCTGGGGGGCCGGGAAGAAGCCCGGCAGGGGGCAGGGGAGTTCGTGGGCGAAGGGGCTCAGCCCCTCCTCTGCGAGCCGCACGCTTCTGCCCCCCTGCGCCTCCGCCAGGGGGAGCCCTAGCGCTCTGCCCCAGGAGGGGCGCTGCCGGGGGACCCCCAGATGAGCCGACGACACTCGCGGGGTCCCTTCCGTCTGAACCCCTCTCTTGCCCACAGCAGGACTGAGAACCCTGCACCGGGAGGGGGTCCCCTGGGGCATCTCCGCTCCCAATCCGGTCGGGCCACCCCGAGGGACTAGGAGGGGATGCGAGGCCACTCCGAGGCTGGGGTCCGGGAGAGACTCCTGGGTGGACTCAGGAGATGGGGACCACGTCTGGGACCTCCCCGCCCTCCCATGTTAGTCCTATATTCCCCCGAGGCACCAAGTTCTTTGGCGTCCGGGAGGCGGGACGGGGCACCGGGAGAGCCCGGCTCTGTGCCACGCGCGCGGCCCGGACCCTGTCCCCGCGGGGCTCCCTGGAGCGCGGCTCGAACCCCTCCAGCCGGGCTGCTCCGAGGAGCCGGGGCGGGGCGCTTCCGCCCGGCGGGGGCGAGCGGGGACCCCGGCGCCGGGCGCGGCTGCCTTCTGGACCCGTTAGCTCAGCGGGGCCGACGCTGCCCGAGGCTGACTCATCGCGGCGGCCCCGGCAGCTCCCCCACGTCAGAGGTCCTCCCACGCGCGTCCTGTCTCTCCCGGCCCCGGGCCGCGTGGAGCCACTCCACCCCTGCACCCCGTGCCCACGAATTCCCGCAGCCCTCAGACACGCGCGCCCCCGTCCTGCAGCTGCTCTGCGGGGCGCGGGCGGCTCTGGGCCGCCGTGTCCCCCGCGCGCCAACAAGCGGCGCCTTCTCCCCGGTCCGCCAAGAAAGGCCGCTTGTCCCGGCGGGCGGCGCCCCACACTGCGGCCACCCCGCCCGCCCGGGCGTGGGAGAGGGCTTTCCTGCGCCCTGACCGCCCCGACCTCTCCCTTCCAGCCCCGCGGTCCCCTCGGTGCTTCGGCCGCTGCCCAGACCCTCGGGGACCCCTCCGGCCTCAGTCTCCCCACCTCCTTCCCCTCCTCCAGCGCGCACGCTCCTGTTTTCCCTCCACGCACCTTCCTCCCGCCCGCCCCCCGCAGACCTCCCTTCCCCGCCGCCCTGGGCCCCGCCCTCCCGGGCTCCCGCCTCAGTTTCCTCCCCGTCTCCACGCCCTCAGGGCGGGCCGTGCCGGGAGGGCGGGGCGGGGCGTGCCGGGAGGGCGGGTCGGGGCGGGCCGTGCCGGGAGGG
>JAAGEH010000005.1:43392890-43408966 GCA_011751065.1 Lasiurus cinereus
GGGCGGGGCGGGGCGGGGCGGGCCGTGCCGGGAGGGCGGGGCGGGGCGGGGCGGGAGGGCGGGGCGGGCCGTGCCGGGAGGGCGGGCTGCCTTGCGCCGGGCCCGCCGTGGACCTTCCCTCTGACGCCCGTTTTGGGGCCTGGACCTTCTGATGCTTCCCGGCGCTTCTCCCATCCCCGCCCGGTGCCGAGGCCCCCGAGCCGCGACCCCGGGTAGGGACCGGGCGGGGCGCTGACCCTTGGGGCCTTGCCCACGGGGGTCACTCCGGTGTGCTCAAATAAGTGAGCACACCCACAGCTGCCCAGCCTCTGCACCCCGCGCCGTGGAGGCGCTCGGGCATCTGTCCGCGGCCGGAGGGCGGTTCTGGCCCCCCATTCCCCCCGCCCGGAGCCGGAGTCCGGCGCGCTCTTTGGGGCTGATTTTGGCCGCGAGGCGAGGCGGGGCTCCCCAAAAGGCGGGAGGCCCCGGGGCGAGGCGGGTAACGGGGCGAGGCGGGTAACGGGCGGCCACACTGGCCTGGGATGGGGCCCCCCAAGCCTTGTCTGCCCGAGCTCCGGTGCGCGGGCGCTGGTGTATCTTCCCCTCCCCCATCAGGTCCCCCTCTGCGGGCACAGCTCGCACCTCCCAATCCGCCTTCCCTCCGCCTCTCCCGGCGCCTCCTCCCCTCTCCTCTCCTGTCCCTTTCTCTCGGCTCCTCTCCTCTCTGGTTCCCCTCAGCATTACCCCTTCACAAACTTTATCTTCGCTCGAAGAAAAGTTTAAATATATTTTTATTGATGTCAGAGAGGAAGGGAGGGGGAGAGAGAGATAGAAACATCAATAATGACAGAGACTCATTGATCGGCCGCCTCCTGCACTGGGGAGCGAGCCCGAACCAGGCACCTGGGATGTCACCCGGGACCCTCCAGGTCGCAGGCTTAGGCTCTATCATTGAGCCCACCCGCTAGGGCGTTCACTTGAACATTTTTGGTGTAAATAAGTGAGCACACCCACAGCTGCCTCGCAAGGTAATAGTGACACGTTGGATAGATGAAGAAGCTCAGACCCACGAAGGTGAAGGGACTTGTTTAAGATCATGAAACTCACAGTAATAACTTTATATTTGTATGTTGTTTATAGTGCTTTGCACTTTACAGCGTTTCACTTAATAAAAATCTGAATCTCCAGTCTTTTTCTAAACTAACAGTTTTATGGAGGTGTGATGTATATAACATAAGATTCATTTAAGTGCATATTCGATTATTTTTAGTATATTTACAGAGTTGTGCAACCATCATCACAATTTAATTTTAGAATATTCCTATTGGGCAAAAAAGAAATCTTGTGTCCATTTATTTATTAGTCCTTCTACGTTCCAGGCAAGCACTAAATCCTTACCTTTTTAAAAATCATTATTGCAGTTTTAGAGAAAGACCTGACAGAGACAACTTGTCCAAGATCTCACAGCTAATAAATGATAAAGAACAGGGTTAGCCTGTGCCTGTGGCTCAGCACTTGAGCGTAGACCTCTGAACCGGGAGTTCAAGGTTCGATTCTCAGTTAGGACACATGCCCGGGTTCCTAACTGTATCCCCAGTGTGGGGTGTGCAGGAGACAGCTAATCAGTGACTTTCTCTCACTGATGTTTCTGTCTCTCTCTCCTCCTTCTCTGAAAGCAATAAAAATATATTTTTTTAAAAATGGGGTTAGGTGCTAAATGATGTGCCTTTTCCTCACCTTTATGTTTTGTTTCCTTACCCCGCTTTTATAGAAACTACCCATTCTCAACCCAGGGTCTCTTGCCTCTTCTTCCGCCCAGAATGCTGAGAGGTTCTCTTGAGTTGAGAAAAACAGTATGGCACCCTCCGTCCCTGGAAAATGTTTCCTGTCACCAGATCCCCTGGGAGGTGCCATGCCAAGTTGACCTTGGTGCAGGTTAATGGCCTTTGCCTTCCCTCTCCCCAGGCAGACTTGGGACGGGCCCAGGCCCTATTCTGGCCTGGCCTCTTTTCCACCAGCTGGGGTGGAGATGGTGGCTGAGATGTCACCTGGTAGGGTGAAATTTGTAACTGTAACTGTGGATAAGCCCCTTGGGGCCCACTGCCGGGGGCAGACACTCCCTGGAATGTGGCTCCTGCCCCGACTGACTACTCTCTCAGCACTCGGAGATGCTGGCAGAGAGCAGAGGGGGTCCTGCCTGCAGCCATGTTCTCAGCTTCCCCAGTGACATGCCAGCAGCAAATTCGCCCTCCCATTAGCAAGCTGGTCAAGGGATGGGCATGTGGGTGCACATTAGTGCCCAGAGACCCTCCTTCCTGTTCGCAGGAACCAGAGATGTGACCAGAGAGGAAGAGATGGGTGGGCTCTGGAGCCTCTGGCTCTGGGTCTATTTCATGCTCTCTCTCTCTCTCTCTCTCTCTCTCTCTCTCTCTCACTCTCTCTCTCTTTCTCTCTCTCTCCCTTTCTCTCATTCTCCCACTCTCTCCCCCTTCCCCCCCTCCCTTCCTCTCTCTCAAATCAATAAATAAAAGTAAAAGAGAAAAAGAGAAAAGATCCTAATGAGGCCAGACAAAAGGAGAAGAAAGGGGGGAGCGCCTAACTCAGCCCTGCTGCCCACCTGGTGCCCTCTGGCTGCCAGTGTCCTGGGAGGGGCTCCTTAGGTCCCCCTGCCCCACTCCGGTAGATTTTCCCACCCTGTTTCCACTCCAGGTGTCTGAGGGCCCTCAGCAGCCACGGCCTGGTGCTGGGTGTCCACGGAAGGGAAGCACAGAAATGCATGCTGGGCCTTCTAGGGCTTTCTATGGTTATGGGGACAAGGGCCAGGCCTGGTGCAGTGGGGGAGCCCCACTGTGCCTAGAGATGCACTGCCCCATGTCTCCTGCAGCATCAGGAGCTGGGAGTGATGATGGCAGTGCTGCCCCTGTCTCAGAGCCTACCCCTTCCTCTTTCCTGCCCTGCCTCTACCTCACCTGCTTTCTGCTGTGTCCCTAGGAGCTTCAGAGGCCAGGACCATGGACACGCTCGCCAGGAACCAGGTGGTCCCTGGATGCAAGAGCCCAGCAATGGTGCAGGTGAACTGGGTCGGGCCTTGGGGCAAGAGGGCTGTTGGTGGAGATGAGTTCAGCTCCTCTGTTCACCCGTGATCTCCAGCCCAAGAATGAGAACAGCAGTTCTCTGCCTTCCCAGGGCCCAAGCCTATTAACAAGCAAGTGTTTCTCTGAATCAGGCTAATAGGTTTACCCAGAAAATACCCTCTGAAAGCCAGGAAAGGTTTCCAGTTGGACTCTGAGCTGTATTTCTTTCCTTAAACCTGCCAAGCGCTGGCCAAGTGGATTGCCACAAACAAGTCTGTGGACTTAACTTTTTTTTTTTTTTTAATCCTCACCTGAGGATATTTTTTCCATTGATGTTTCAGAGAGAGTGGAAGAGAGAGGGAGAGACAGAGAGAAACATCAATAATGAGAGAGAGACACATTGATTGGTTGCCTCCTGCACAAGCCCCAGCCAGGGCCAGGGCTGGGAAGGAGCCTGCAATCAAGGTGTGTGCCCTTGATCAGAATCGAACCTGGGACCCTTTGGTCCACAGGCAGATGCTCTATCCACTCAGCTAGGGCATGTCGGACAAGCCTCGATGGGCCCTCCTCTCTAGTACCCCCTTCTCTCTCCCAAGGCCTCTCCACTTCCCTTATTCTCTCCTTGTTTCTGTCTTAATAGACAAAAGGGGCAGTTAAGCCAAGACTTAAGATAAGTCTGGTGGGATGAGCTAGTGGCCTAGATCCAGATCTAATTATGCTTTAGTTGAATGGTGCTTTGTGTGCTAAACCTTCACCATCCTCAGAGTCTTTTGGAGAGAGAGGGTGCTGGTGGGAGTGTGGCTGGGTGGTGAGGTGCTGGCCTGGGGTATCTGATGAGATCACCTCGCCCCCTGTCCCCTGCCTGCAGAAAGGCCCCTTGGACCTGATTGAGATGGGCAAAGGTCTGAAGGTGCAGACAGACAAGCCTCACCTAGTGAGCTTGGGCAGCGGGCGGCTCAGCACAGCAATCACCCTGGTGCCTCTGGAGGAAGGTAAGTCAGGCCCCTCCGTCCTTATACATATCCCTGCTCTGGGGCCCAGGCCTGTGTTGGATCCCTTCTGCTATCTGCTGGCAGTGGTGCCACCCTACCACACCAGTTTGCTTCCCTGGCCTCTGCCTCCGCAGACAGCCTGCCCTTTCTGGTTGATAATCTGGCTCCATGACTAAGATAAAAGACCCCTTTAGACACAAGGAAGAGAGTGCTCTTAGCAACCAGGGGGCCCAGGAGTGAGGGGCTTGCTCTCGGCTGGTGCCTGGCATGGGAGCAGGTGCCAGTGCAGAAGGGAGAGATGGAAGTGGGGGCAGAACTCCCACGCATGATAAGGCCCTGGCACAGCCCTTCAGGCCAGGCTTCCTCTTCCCTCCTGGTTGTACTGGTTGCCTGGGTGATGCGACATTCCCCACATTCTGCAAATACCAGGCCGGGGTCTCTGCCAGGGGAGGTCTGTGCAGACAGAAGTAGTGAGGGGAGGCCGCACTGGAGAGAGGGAGTGAGGGAGGGCAAGGGCTGCAGGTGGCAGAAGGAGGGAGAGAAGAGAGAGGGAAACTTAGAAGAGAGGGGCGTGTGGTGGAGGGGATGGTGGACCGAGGGGCACTAAAGGAAGGTGTGCAGGAAAGAAGTGCCCTCCTCTGCTCGGTGTGGGGCCTGGATCCTACTGTTCCCTCTGGGCCTTCCCATCTTTGGTCCAGAATTTTCTCTGCCTGAGAAGAGCCAGTACCGCAGACTTTCCCCCAGGTGAAGGGGCCCAATGGGGCAGGGGCGGGGCAGGAACCCTTCCTGCAGTAGGAGGTGGAAGCCCATTTCTATCACGGTTCTTCTTGCCCTGTTCTGCCTCCTGGTGCCGGGGAAACCCTCTGACTCAGTTTGCCTCCTGTCTTTAGGAAGGACAGTGATTGGCTCTTTGGCCAAGGACATCGCCCTGCAGGGACCGGGCCTGGCCCCTGAGCACTGCTACATTGAGAACCTGCGGGGCACCCTCACCCTCTACCCGTGTGGGAATGCCTGTGCCATTGATGGGCTCCCTGTCCGGCAGCCCACCCGGCTCACTCAGGGTGAGTGACACTTCCTAGGGGAGGGGATCTTGTTTTAAAAGCTTATGCATTATAGGTGCAAGGGAAGCCTGCAAGGTGCTTGCCATGGTGACTGCCCTATTGGAGGTGGGGTGTTCAACAGCACCTCATGTGCCCAAGCAATAGCCCAGACACAGACTCTGGCAGCCATACTTGTCTTCATCCTGCTTTTTCTTCTCTGGCCATCCTCACCCTTCTTCCCCACACCCCAGGGAGAGGAGCGAAGCTTATTCCTGCGGTCACAGGGCATGGGTGCTCCTCAGTGGTTGTTGGGAGAGCCTTCGGAGCAGTGGTACGGGCACAATGGCACTGTCCCACGTGCCAGAGGGAGCTGTGCTCTGGAAAGCTGGAGAGGTGGGGAGAGGAGGACACACCCCCTGACAGGGATGGGGAAGAGCAACATCTGGGGACATGCTTACTCCTATTCAAAAATATTGCCCTAGGCTAGTGGTCGAAAACCCTGCTGCTCTGCTGACTAATGAGTTTGCCGACCACTGTCATATACTACCCTTTACCTCTTTGCACACAATATGCCACAATTGCCTAACCCTCACAGCTTCCAACTACACGGTAACATTTAGTCTAGGCAGTCTGGCTTAGTGGATAGGGCATCAACCTGTGGACTAAAAGGTCCCAGGTTTGATTCTAGTCAAGGGCACATACTTCAGTTGCAGGCTTCAGCCCCATTGGGGGCATGAGCAGGAGTCAGCCACTCCATATGTCTCTCTCATTGACATTTCTCTCTGCTTCTCCTCTCCCTTCTACTCTCTCTAAAAATCAATGAAAAAATATTCTCAGGTGAGGATTAAAAACAATACCAAAAAAAGAAAAAGAAAAAAATGTTGATAGCAGCTTTGGGGTTATGAGTATGGTGAGCACCTTGCTTCCCAAAGCAATAGGCCATTCTTTGTGTGAGTTGGCTTTGAAAACCGGGCCCCAGTCACTATGGTGACCAGCAGACCAGGAAGGGGTTGGCCCAGATGGCACTTGGACAGAACCAGTGTGTTTGCCCTGGGCATCAATGTCAGGGAGTGAGGAAAGCAGGTGTGGGTGGTAGAGGTGGGGCTCACAGGAAGCTTTCAGCTTTGGCTGACCTGGCTCTGAGCAGGACTGGTCTCATGAAACTACTTTCTGGGGACTCTCCCCTCTGACCAGCTAGAAGCTCCTTTGCAGTGGAACCCCACTGCTCCCCTCTCTCTTTCTGTTCCTACCTCCCAGGCTCTCTAAATGCTCCTCCTCTCACAGCTGACCCAGGAGAACCAACATGGCCCTACTCCCTTCTTCCTGCCCTGGGAGTGTGTTGGGAAGACAGTGACTTTGGGCAGCAGGCCCAGCAGCAGCAGCGGCAGCAGGCAAGCCCTGTCTCCTTTGGGGCTTCGGGTATCTGACTGGATGAGAGGGGGAGCCATGAATTGGGACTTTGGCTGTGAGGCCATCTGATAGTCTTATTCAGTCTCAAAGAGAGCATCTTCCCAAGACCTGGGTGCATGAAAGTGAGACTGAGCACTTCCTCTCCACTCCTAACCCCTCACACTCATGGGCAAGAACATCCCCCTCGCCCCCCTGTGTGGTGAGCAAGGTGGAAGAACAGAAGCCCAGTCTGGCCAGTGCCTCATTTAGTTTCCTGAGAAGAGGGAGAGCCTGGGCCAACAAGGAATTCTCAGGCATTTCCTGTGACGCCCATGACTCCCAGCTCTTCTGTAGCCAAAGCCTACCCTGCCAATTATATACCCTCCCACTCTCTCCTGACCCCAGCCCCCTTCCCTTTTCGCCCTCCCCTCTCTATAGCCTTCTTGTCCAGGCTTGCCTGCCCCAGGACCTGGGCAGCCTGGGAGGGGTAAGCAAAGGCACAAAGGAATGGGTGTTCTTCTCCCCAGCACCCCCCTCCTCGGGCTCTAGGAGCTGAGGGATTCCTTGTCTCATCTCTGGAGCAAGGCACCCAGCCCGCCCTGCCTGGCCCCACTCCGGACATTCTTGGGAGTGCGTTTCCCTGGAAACTGGGTGGCTCGGGGGTGGACATGCTCTCTCTGTGTCTGTGTAACTGGAGTGTGTTTATGTGTCTCCGGATGTTTGTGGCTCTGAGCTTATTTGGCTCTGTGTTTGTGTCTTTCCTTGTGTTTATAGATAAGGGTATTCAAATGGGGAGCAAGAGTGAACTTGGGACTGATGGCACCAAAGTGTCCGTGTGTGTGTTCCTATGTGTACATGAGGACCTACTGGCCACATGCCTATCTGGGTGTACGTGCAAGAGGATTATTTTCCCTTTTTTGTTTCCCCAATCTAGCCTGGGTCAGGGTATCCTCATCTTTGAAAAAGAGAAGGCTACCCTAGAAATAATAAGGAGCCCAGTCTGACTGGGCCAGGCCTGAGGTGCATCATTCCGGGCACTGTGCCCAGCTATTTAGGTTGGCACACACCATGCCTGGCAGACATGGCAGGGACAGGCTCTTGCAGCAGGAATATGTTTGGTCCATGGGTGGGGGAGGTGAGCAGAATGCAGATGCCAGCCTTTAGCCAGAGCTACAGACATGGGACCCTGGAGTGAGGGAGCCAGGAAGATCTTGACTCCACTACCATGCCTGGGAGTTTGGCACATCCTACCCTGCCCTCTTCTCTACAGAGCAAGAGGTGGAGCTGGGAATAGGACCAGGAAATGATGAGGAATCTCTTGAGGCTGGGCTGCCCTAACTTGGGACCCAGGGCCAGGACATATGAAAGGTCTGTGAGGAGACAGAGTCAGGGAGCCCACACTCAGGGCCACACACTCAGGGCCAGACTGTCTAGACAGAAGAGCCCAGCCACTCCCAGTTTTGCTGCAGCCCAGCCGTGTCTCCTGGTCTCCTTCACTCCCTATGGCACTCATTGCTGGGCAGGGGCCTGTGTGAGGCCAGCCTGGGCGGCCCCCTGGGACAGGACTTCGGAGCCACACTCTTGGGTTATCTCACCATCTCCCTCTGGGATCCAAGACAGGGAGCCTTTTCCTCTCCCACCCAATGACCAGTTATTCCTTCTGTGAAATGGGAGTGAAGTCTCCAACTGAGAAAGATCTTAACTCATGAAGCTCAAAGGAAGAAGAGAAAAAGCAAAGTCTTCGAGCTTCCCACTTCTTATGCCTGCCTCCTCCTCTTTCACCCTCAAGCCATCGCCTGGGTCTGCCCCTCTGGCCATCCCAGTTTCCAGAGATGAATCACTCTCCCAGAGGAGAATTTTTAAAGGCTTCCCTTTTTGTGCATTTGACCCTACATGTTCCTTCCTTCTTCCTTCAGAAGGGGACCCAGACACATGTGCACGTGTGAGCTTATGAGTATGAATATAGTGTGTGAGTGTGAGCATGTGTGAGTGTAGTATGATCATGTATGAGTGTGTGTGTGTGTGTAGTGTGAGCATGTATGAGTGCGTGAGTGTAATGTGAGCATGTATGAAAGCGTGTGAGTGTAGTGGGAACATGTCTGAGTGCATATGAGTGTAGTGTGTGGGTGTGAGTGCCTGTGAGTGTAGTGTGTGGATATGAGCATGAGTGCATGTGAGTGTGTATGAGTGCATGAGTGGTATGTGTGGGTGTGAGTGCATGTGAGTACCTGTGAGCATGAGTGATATGGCATGGGCAGGTGCTCAGCAGGTGGAAATGCTGCTTGGTGACCTCGGAGGAGGTGGCCTTTGATTTCAGTCTCCAGGGGCTGAGCAGCTAAGAGGCTGTGCGGGCTGTGCGAGCAGAGTGTCTGCATGGCGCCTGGCCCTGGGCAGGTGTTGGTGTGGATCGGAGAGCAAGGATGGGGCTGTGACCGCTGACATGGCGGTGTCTGAGAGACAGTGTGTCCCTCGAGCTCCTGCTGTCCATTGGCCGCGTCTCTGGGACGCCGGACCGGCTGGGGGGAGGTGCTGGCCCGCTGGAACCTCGGCCTCTAGGGGCTCCTGGAGGCGACTCGTCCTGGCGGGGGGTGGGGGTGGGGGGCGCTTTGCTGGGCCAGGCCCGCGGGCGGCCGAGGTTGGGAGGAGTCAGGGGCGGGCAGGCTGGGAAGGGGCAGCGCCTAGGTCTGGCCCGGGCTGTGGGGTGAGCTGCTGCGAGGGTGGGAGCAGGGGAGGCAGAGGAAGGAGGCTCGGGGGGCCAGGGACCTGGTCGCAGTGGCCACTGGGCCGAGGCTGCAATCTTGGGAGCTCCGTCCAGTTCCTTTCGGGTGCGTGGACCCGGTCCGCCTCGCAGCATACTCCCCACCCCCTGCGCCCCGCGACGCTCCCCGTCTGCTCTCCCGGCCCCATCCCCGTGCCCCGCCCCGCACCCCCCTCCTCCATCACTTCCTCTCCCCGCCCCTCCTTTGTCCCTCCCCCAGCTCCCTTCCCCGTGCGGTGGCCGGCCCGCCCCTCCGGGCCCTGGTGGCGGTGCCCGCCTTGCAGCTGGCTGGTCGGGCCGGGGACCGGGAGGTCTGTGCCCCCCCGCCACCCCCCGAAGGCCTGGCCCGACCGGGAGGGCTCTAGCCCGGGGGGGCCAGCGGTCCGGAGGTCCTGGCTTAGCGGTGAGTCCTTGCCTGGCCGGCTGCAGTCCCCAGGCCTGGGGCGGGGAGACCGGGCTGGGAGGGCAAGGACAGGGGACCCACTGGAGAGGGGTCCTGGGGCCCCTCTCTGGGAGCTGGAGGCTGAGACTCGATGAAGTGTGAGCCCCGATGTTTCTGAATGGGAGTCTGGGGGCGACTTCACCCTCCTCAGCGGGAGGGCATGGACCCGCCTCTGGAGCTGAGGGTTAGGATGAGGGGGCTGGCGCTATGGCCAAGAGGGGTCTCTGAGGGGAAGGACTAGGGCCCTTCCTTCCATCTTCCCTGCGCCCAGGCCTCCCGTCCTATTCCCGTGGTCAGCAGGGCATGTCCGCCTGGGAGTGAGTGAGAGCCTGTGTGAGTGTGTGTGTGTGTGTGTGTGTATGTGTGATGTTTCCCTTCTGTGTCGCTCAGACATGGGACTTACCCTCTCCTTTGCGCGAGCTCTCTCTCTTCCTGGGTGGCTCTCCCCCCCTGCACAGCACTGGGCCCTGACCCTTTGGGGATGTCCTGGCCCTCCCTCCCCTGCCCCACAGCTTTGCCTAGATGCGTGGATTTTTGGGCTTCCTGGGTAGGCTGGCCTTGGAGGTGCGGCCAGGAAGGCAGAGGGAGGGTTCTCCCAGAAACAGGACGGCCAAGTCGGGCACAGGACTGAGGTTGAGGCAACTCCCGGGCCCCTGAGTGCAAATAGAAAGTTAATTTGGGCAGGAGCTGGGCTGCCTTCCGTCCTGCTGCCCTCCTGCTCATCTATTAATACAGACCCAGCTCTGCTGCCTGGCATCGCCTATTTATAGTCCAGAGGCAGCACAGCCACACCCCCTGCATGGAGGGTGTGGGGCAGAGGGGGGTAGGGCTGAGGGTCCTTAGGTGCCCACAGCCTCCGTGGGTGGGCTGGGCACTGAGGAGCAGTCAGTCTAGGAGTGAGTGATTTCTGTAGACCTTGAACACTGGCTGGCAGGGTGGAGCCTGGCAGGACTGTTTCTGAAACAGCTGTGCTTGTAAGTAGGTGGGTGGATAGTTGGCTATTATTTATTCCCATTATGATTACTCTGGGGTCAGCTCCTCTGATTGATGGCTTAGAGAAAAGGCTCCCCCTCCAATCACTCATTAGCCTTGAGAATGGCTGGTGCCCACCTACCTGGGAGGGACTGTAGGTGTGCCAGAGAAGTAGGTGGCTTTGTCTACTATGGTTATCTGCTCTGGGCTTCTCAGTCTTCAAGGTCTCCCCATCCCCAAGGTATTGCCCTGGGTTCCAGCAACATGCTTCTCAGTGGGGAGTCTGCTAAGGTACTCATGTGGCCTGGGATGCCCCATGACCTTGTGGCCTGCACTGTCTCAGCGTCTAGGAATGTCGATTTCCCTGCCATTCTCGGCTCAGACTGGCATGAAGCTTGGGGTGCTAAGTAGCACCAGATTGGACAGATAGGGCCAGGGCCAGGGCTGGGGGTGTGAAAAAATTGGAAGGGTGGGTGATAGGAGCACCAGGTCCCTCTGGCACCTGCATGGCCAGGAGGCAGGGCTCTGCCACTAGGTTCAGGCACCGCAGGCACACCTGCTCCGGGCACACTCCCGGGCCCCTGGCTGCACGTTCTGGCTCCTGCTGCCCTCCCTTCCATGCACTTACTTCTTGAGCAGGCCTGGGCTTGTGCTTATTGCTTGGGGATGTGCTGGCGGAGGCTGGGCCCATTGGTCTGGGCTGGGCTGCATTCCAGGGGAGACTCCAGAAAGGTGGGTATCAAGCCAGAGAGTGCATTGTCAGAGGGGAGGGGTGGTGGCCAAGCCCATGGTTTGAATCTCGAGGCAAATTCTGGTCCCTAAGGGGGCACTGTGGTTTCTCCCTGTCTCCTACCTCAGTTTTTTTGTGATCCTGGAAGTGGCTGCCTCTCAAGCTTTCCCTTTCACCCAAGGGGCCTGGTCCTTGTTGGCCTCAGGTGAGGGGCCAAGGTACCCATGTTCTCTGAGGGAGCTTCTCTGCTTACAGAGCACTTTCACTCGTACTACTGTCTCCTCCACAAGGGCAGCATGTCCTCATTTCTCTAAAGGAAAAACCAAACTCAGGGCACGAAGTGGCTTCACCTGTCAGAGGAAGAATTAGGACTAGTTCCTGGGTCTGGGGACTCACAAACCAGTGCTCCTTCCACTCTGAGCTGCGTCAGACATGGATGGGGACACTGAGTGCAGGCCGGGGTGGCTTCCTGGAGCCTGGGGTCCGCCTGCTAGTGGGTGAGGGTGCCTCTGCCCTGCCAGCTGTTCAAGCATTTTCTTCCTCCGAAGGCTGCATGTTGTGCCTGGGCCAGTCCACCTTCCTCCGCTTCAATCACCCCGCTGAAGCCAAGTGGATGAAAAGCATGATCCCGGCAGGGGGCCGGGCCCCGGAGCCCCCCTACAGCCCCGGCCCAGGTAGGGATGCAGTTGGGCAGGTGGTGCTCCCTTGGATGGTCCCCCTCCTGGCCCCCTGCTCCAGCCTTGCTGCCACTGTCATGGCCCCGGGAGAGATCCAAGAAGTGCTGCTTGGCTGGAACAGGGATCGGATGCCTGGCCCCAGTCACTCCCTGCTTAGCTCTGTCTGGCCCTCACCCAGCCTCACCATGCCAGGCCCTCCACTGTTGGGGGCAGTGGTTCCAGCCACTTTGATTGGCTGAACAGGGCTGGGGCAGGGCGCAGGCAGGCTCTCGATGGTGTGGCTGCCTGGGCTCATCGGAGGGCTGAGCTGCACTAGTTGCTGGTCAGCCTGGCTTCTAGGAACCAGCAGGCAGTGTCAGGCCCCTCCCTTGCCTCTGATTGGACCAAGAAGTGCAGCATATACCTCCCCCCCCCCATTCAATACACCCCCCCAACCGTTCAGCCGGGGAGGCATGGTGGGTGTTTTTTCCTGGGTCTTGGCTACCATGTCTGCAGCCCCTAATGTTCTACTAACTGAGGTCCCTCCTGGAACTGTTGGCAACTCCATAGCATGCCCACCCCTGCTGCAGTGTCCGCCTGCCCTTCCCACTGAGAGACTTAGGAGGCTGGGGAAACCAAGGCAGGGAGGAACCTAGACTTGGGGTGAGTAGGGAACGACCAGCCTAGAGTGCCTGGTATTATTGCCAATTCTGTCCTAAGTCACAGTGTGTTAGCCAGAAGCTTCCTTCCCATCCTCTTCCTTACCAAAGGGGAAATGCGAGCAGGGATGGGTAAGGCTGCACAGTAGGGCAGCGCTACAGCCGCAGAATGCATATCTCCCAGCTTCCCCTCCAGAGTCTTCATAGCTCAGCTCTGCTCAGAGGAGGTGGGATGCCTTGCTCTGGCACTTAGGGACCTCCCCAGAGTCCGAGGCCAGGCTCGAGGCATCTTTGCATTTCCCCCTCACAGAGTCAGAAAGCCTAGTGAACGGGAACCACCCTCCCCAGCCTGCAGCCCAGGGCCCCTCGACCTACATCAGCCACAGCTCCCTGGTGAGTTCTATCGAGAAGGACCTGCAGGAGATCATGGACTCCCTGGTGCTCGAGGACCCCGGTGCTGCAGACAAGAAGCCTGCTGCTTCGTCCACATTGTCACCGATGGCTAACGGGGGTCGCTACCTTCTGTCGCCCCTGACCAGCCCCGGTGCCATGTCCGTGGGCTCCAGCTATGAGAACACCTCCCCAGCTTTCTCTCCACTCTCCTCACCAGCCAGCAGTGGGAGCTGTGCCAGCCATTCACCCAGTGGGCAGGAGCCAGCCCCTCCTGTGCCCCCACTTGTACCTGTGCGCTCCTCTAGTTACCACCTGGCCTTGCAGCCCCCACAGTCCCGGCCCAGTGGGGCCTGCCCCTCCGAGAGCCCCAGGCTGGGCAGGAAGGCAGGGCATGAGCGGCCCCCCAGTCCCAGCCTCCGGGGTCTGCTGCCCGCCAGCCCCACTGCTCCTGTCCTGGCCGAGGCCCATAGAGCCACCGAGAGCCCCTGGCTGTGTGGGCAGCTGCCCGGGGTGGCCATCAGCCTGACTGAATATCCAGCTTCTGGTGCCCACAGCCAACCCACCAGTGTTTCTGGCAGTCCCAAGTTCCAGCCTCCAGTCGCTGCACCCCGAAACAAGATGAGTGTGCTCCAGGATCGCGCCCCCAGCCCTCTCCGTGAGCTGCCGGGCCCTGAGCGCGGGTTGGCAAGCAGCCCCTCACGCCAGTCAGTGGGCCGAACGTTCTCGGATGGGCCGGGCCCCCGCACACTGCAGCCTTCAGAGAGTCCCCGCCTGGGCCGCCGGGGCCTGGACAGCCTGCGGGAGCTCCCTCCCCTGAGCCCAGCTTTGTCTCGACGGGCTCTGTCCCCGCTGCCCTCCTGGTCCACCCCAGACCACAAACTGACCAGGGACGTGGCAGAGAGCCCTCGGCCCCGGCGCTGGGGAACCCCCGGTGCTTCACCAGAGGACTTCTCATTGACACTGGGGGCGCGGGGCCGAAGGGCACGAAGCCCCTCGCCCACCCTCGGGGAGTCCCTGGCACCCCGCAAGGGCAGTTTCAGTGGCCGGCTGAGCCCTGCGTACAGCCTGGGCTCTTTGCCGGGGGCTGTGACCCGACAGAGCCCCCGTGCCCAGAGGAAGCTCTCCAGCGGGGACTTGCAGGTGCTGGTCACCCGGGAGCGGAAAAACAGCATCACCGAGATCAGCGACAATGAGGACGACCTGCTGGAATACCACCGGCGGCAGCGTCAAGAGCGACAAAAAAAAAAGTATTTGTAGAGGCTGGTGAGCAGATGCAGGGAGGCTGCTGACCTCCACTGCTGGGAGTCCCCCAGCATGTGGGCTGGCCAGGGGGTGGGGGTGGGAGTGGGTCGGGCTGGTTGCAGGGCTTGGCTGCTTATGCTTCCTCCAGGATGCATCATGGTGACTGGCTCCAGGGCGCCTGTAAGGCTGTATTTTAAACTCATGCTAATTTTGCACTTACTCCATCACACAGCTTTTGTGTTAATGCATACACGTTCTCCGCATTTAGCTGAACAACGAAAGCCCTAGGAAAAGATACCACATGTGTGGTTGAGGCCTTGGCCCTCCCCATTTGAGAAGCAGGCCTAACTGAAAAGGCGAGGCCAGGGAAAGAGGGCTTTTTCCTGGGTCTCACGGCAATTCGCAGAGCTGGGATTGGAACCCGAGGCTCTTGTCTTCTCAAGTCTTATCCTTCTTCTTTTCTAAATATATTTTTATTGATTTCAGAGAGGCAGAGGGAGGGATAGAAACATTAACGATGAGAGAGAGTTATGGAACAGCTGCCTCCTGCACACCTCCACACTATGGATCGAGCCTGCAAGCCAGGCATGTGCCCTGTCCGGGAATCGAACCCTGATCTTCTGGTTCATAGGTTGACACTCAGCTACTGAGCCATGCTGGCCGGGCCCAGGTCTTGTTCCTTAGAAAGGCGTCTGGTCCTTCTTTCTTGCTGCCCTGCGACATCTAAATGTGTGAAGCTGCTTATCTGGCCATGCAGGGTCACCTGGGACATGGGGAGAGAGGGGGACAGGGAGGAGGAGGAGAATGGGATGCCGCCTGTGTGATTGTGCTGTGTGTGTTGGAGTTTGGGTGTGCTGTGGGCTACTGTCCTAGAGAGAGCATCTAAGCTGCTGGATATGGGAATCCCCCAGATGGTACCAGGCTCGAGGGGCTCTGGCTGCTGTGCACACTCACATGCACAGGAAGTGGATCTTGTTCTTTCTTGTGGGGTTCCTGCGGGAAGCAGGGCAGGGGCCCTGCATTTGGTTAGTGGAGGAGAATCAGAACTGAGGAGGTTTGCCCTTGTTAGTGTGGCTCAGTGGATAGAGTGTCGGCCTGTGGACCAAAGGGTTCCGGGTTCGACTCTATCAAGGGCAGGTACCTTGCTTGCAGGTTCCTCCCCAGCCTGGGCCCCGATGGGGGCTTGTGCAGGAGGCAACCCATCGATGTGTGTGTGTGTGTTTAAATAAATCTTTATTGTTCAGATTATTACATTTATTTCTCTTTTTTCCCCCCCATAGCTCCCCTCCACCAGGCTCCCACCCCATCCTCTGCCCTTACCTCCTTTACCATTTTCTTCTTCTTCTTCTTCCTCCTCCTCCTCCTCTTCCTCCATCCTCCTCCTCCTCTTTCCTTCTCCTCCTCCTCCTCCTCTTTCCTTCTCCTCCTCCTCCTCCTCCTCCTCCTCCTCCTCCTCCTCTTTCTTCTTCTTCTTTTTCCCCCTCTTCCTTCTCCTCATCCTCCCCCTCCCCCTCCCCCTTCCCTCCCCTCCTCCTCCTCCTTCTTCTTTCAGCATTTCATATAATACTGGTTTGGTGTTCATGAACTCCTTTAACTTTTTCTTATCTGTGAAGCTCTTTTTAAAAAATATATATATATTTTATTGATTTTTTACAGAGAGGAACGGAGAGGGATAGAGAGAAACATCGATGAGAGAGAAACATCGGTTAGCTGCCTCCTGCACCCTATTGCACTAGATTCCAGATCGGAA
>JAAGEH010000005.1:43409066-43424453 GCA_011751065.1 Lasiurus cinereus
GCCCCCCCACTGGGGATGTGCCTGCAACCAAGGTACATGCCTTTGACTGGAATTGAACCTGGGACCCTTCAGTCCCCAGGCCAATGCTCTATCCACTGAGCCAAACCGATTTCGGCACTGTGAAGCTTTTTATCTGCCTTTCAATTCTGATGGATAGCTTTGCTGGGTAGAGTAATCTTGGTTGTAGGTTCTTACTATTCATCACTTTGAATATTTCTTGCCACTCCTGTCTGGCCTACATAGTTTTTGTTGAGAAATCAGCTGACAGTCGTATGGGTGCTCCCTTGTAGGTAATTAACTATTTTTCTCTTGCTGCTTTTAATATTCTCTTTGTCTTTTGCTCTTGGCATTTTAATTATGATGTGTCTTGGTGTGGTCCTCTTTGGGTTTCTTTTGTTTGGGGTTCTGTGGGCTTCCTGGACTTGTAAGTCTATTTCTTTCACCAGGTGGGGGAAGTTTTCAGTCATTATTTCTTCAAACAGGTTTTCAGCATCTTGCTCCCTCTCTTCTGGCACCCTATAATTCTGATGTTGATCCGCTTGAAGTTGTCCAAGAGGCTCCTTACACTATCTTCCAATTTTGGGATTCTTTTTTCTTCTTGCTTTTTCAGTTGAGTGTTTTCTGCTTCTTTGTATTTCAAATCTTTGACTTGATTCTTGTGTTCCTCTAGTCTGCTGTTAGGTCTCTGTTTACTATTTTTTATTTCAGTCAGTGTATGTTTAATTTCTAGTTGGTCCTTTTTCATCTCCTTGAAGGTCTTGCTAAATTTATCCATCTTTTCTAGGAAATTCTTGAAAAACCTTATAACTGTGGTTTTGAACTCTATCTCTAGTTGTTTGTTTTCCTCCATTTCTTGTGTTTGTAGTCTGTACCTTTGTCTCTGCATTTTCACTATGCTGGGAGAACTTCTGTGCTGGAATTAGCCTTATGATGCAAGACTTGCAAAACTGCAAAAGCCTCTCTGTTCAGCTTGGATGGGGTGGAGTCTTGGGGCTTAGTCAGCTCTGCCCTATGCAGCCCCTGGGTCTCAAGTGTCTCTCAGTCATCACTGGAGCCCTCTCTGTGCGCACGCGTGTGCGTGCCTCTAGACCGCTGCCTTTCTGGTTCCCTTGCACTCCGGGACCCATATGATTCTGGGTCCCCAGGGTCTCACCCGAAACTGGGGTTCAGTGCAGTTAGAAGTGGCACAGTTGGGAGGCTGTCTCCCGCCCACTAGAGAAAGCCTTCAGCACAATCAGCAGTCTGTCTTCTGCATGCAATGGTGCGTGCCCCCAGACCTCTGCCCTTTCGCAGCTCCCCTAAGTTTTCGTGCACTCCTCCCTTTTCACAGTCCAAATTCCCCCTGTATGAGTCTCGCTCTGAACTGGGGGTCAATGCCGTAGGATAAGGGTTCAGTGCAGTTGGGAGTCTCTGTCTCCCTCCCGCCAGAGGAAGCCAGCCAGGCACTCCGCTGCCCGCTTTCTCCACGCTCGTGTCTCTGTACCTCAGCTTTTTGCAGCTCCTCTGAGTCTCCTTGAGCCCCTCTCTTTCCTTCTAGTTGTAGAATTTCCACTCAGCCAACTTTCCTGGGGTTCTAAATGATGTCCGTTCTGTCTTTTAGTTGTAGCTTTGAAATTGTTGTGGGAGGCAGCAGTTTATGTGTTTACCTATGCCGCCATCTTGGTTTCTCCTCGTTGATGTGTTTCTTTCACTTGGATGTTTCTGTCCCTCCCTCTCTCTAAAAATCAATGGAAAATATCCTCGGGTGAGGATTAACAAAAAGAAATTGAGGTTTGTCTGGAGTCTCTTTCAGAAGAGGTTGGGGCAGCTTTGGATGAAGTGAGGCTGCTGGGTGGGGAGACATGAGGTGGGATCCCCAGGTGGAGGCAGAACAAATGGCCTGACCCATTCACACAAAGCTGTGTTCAGCCTGTAGCGCCAGACAGACAGACCTGGGACCCAGACAGACTAGAATGAGGTCCTTCCCACCTCAACTCCTCCCTCAGGCAGCAGAGACTCCTTTCCAGCAGGTGGGCTGCTTAAAGCCCTGACCCAGGGAGTTTCCCCTATGGCCATCCTGGGGGGCAGTGAGCCTAGCGCACAGAGGGGTGGTCCAACCCTTCCCTCCTATTCCTCCACCCCTCCTGCCCCCCCAGTACACTTCCCCACTAGCCCTGACTGCCACTTTAAATCTGGGAGGCCGCCTGTCTGCCCCTTCCATCTCCCCAGGCTGCTTATCAGGGTGCTGAGATAGGGATGAGGCCTGGCCCAACCTCCTGGGTGGTGAGGCTGTGCCTGATTTTTGGTGTTTTCCTTTGCCATGGAACTAGGCGAGCAGCAGCAGGGCAGCTGGGTGAGTGTCAGGTGGTTGTGGCCAAACTGGACATGGGAGAGGCACCTTAGGCTGGGGGGAGGCTGCCAGAACATGGGGGAGGCTGGGGGTGCTGAGTGGTAAAGGGGGACCCAGACCTGAAGCGTGATTAGACCTTCCTTCAGATCCTAGACCCTGAGAGGTATCTTGGGAGGCTGTGAGAGGGGCAGGCTCAGTGTGGGGGCAGGGAGCACTCCCTGGACTGGGTAGGAAGCAGTCCACCTGCTGGGAAGGAGCAGGCCAGACTCCAGGAGGCAGGAGCTGAGTGGGGGAAGCCCAGGTCCCTGGTCCTGGGTCTGGTAGGGGTCTGAACACACCTCTGGGTGAATTTCAGGCCTTTGGGCCTTGGGTCTGCCTCCTGTTGTGTCTACCGGCCGCATGCTGGCCTGTGTGTATGCATGCATATGGGCCAATGTGCACGTGCGTGTTGGGGCTGGTTCAGGGCACACACTGTGTCCTCTGTCAGGGCTGGGATGTGGGGATCTCTGGCCCTCAGGCCTGTGTCCTCTTCCATCAGGGCTGGAGTGTGGGGGGCTCCCTGTGCCCCTTGGGTCATGGATCTGCATGTACCCGTGCCAGCGTGAGCACCTTAGTGTTTATCTGTGTCTTGCTGTGGCCTTGTCTGCTACCCAGTGTGTGTTCCTCTTTGTGTCTGGGTGTACCCCACTAAGACAGTGAGAAGGGAAAGGGAGAGAAGACGAAGTGGGGGACTGGCCATGCAGCCCGTGACACAGCAGCCAGCCTGCTCCTGTTCCTTCATTCTGTCTGCCTCCTTAGAGCTTGGTGGGGTGGGCGGGATTGCTTTTCTGACTTGATCTGAGCCTCCAGCCCTAGAATCCTATTTCTCTTTCCTGCAGGACCTTGCCCCACAGGACACGCCTCCTCCCTCACAACCCTCTGTCTCTCTTCCCAGGAACGGCAGCGCCTGGAGACCATCCTGAACCTGTGTGCGGAGTACAGCCGGGCGGACGGGGGGCCTGAGGCTGGGGAGCTGCCCAGCATCGGGGAGGCCACTGCTGCCTTGGCACTGGCTGGCCGAAGGCCCTCGAGAGGCTTTCCAGGAGCCATTGGGGCCTCTGAGCAGAGCAGCGAGGAGCCTGGAGGTGCCCCTGCACGGCTGTGGGAGAGCATAGACTGCTCCGAGGAGGAGAACCTCAAAGAGGAGTGCAGCAGCACCGAGAGCACCCAACAGGAGGTGGGGTGTGAGGGTCTCTGCCCCTCAGGTCTGTGTCCTCTTCTGTCCGGGCTGGGGTATGGGGGGAGCACTGGGCAGGAGATAGGGTGCGGGGGGCTGGGAGCACCCGCAGGAGGTGGGGTGTAGGGTGGGTACCGGGCAGAGCAGGCAGGCATTTGTGGTGTGTGCCAAGGCCCAGGGCGGGAGGAAGTAATTGAAGGATTTGGTTTGGGAAAGGGTGGGGCTGGGAAGTGTAGAAAGGAGGCCAGGGCGAGCGGGCGGTGTGGTGGGTTTGCCAGGCTATATATATGCTCCAGGCCTGCCTTCCTTGGCCCCTCCCAGGCTTGGTGCTCGGTGGGAAAGCTTTATTCCCCGGAAGTGCATCCATCGGCAGTGCCCCTCTTGCAGGGAGGGAAGCTACTTTCCCCATCCACGTGCCCGAGGGATGGGGATCGATCCTCTTACCCTCATTCTGGGAGGCTCTCTGCTTCTCTGGCTAACACTTTCCTCCCTTCCAGCATGAGGACGTGCCCAGTGCCAGGCTGCAGGGCGAGGTGCTGGCCCTGGAGGAGGAGCGGGCGCAGGTGCTCGGGCGTGTGGAGCAGCTCAAGGTCCACGTGAAGGAGCTGGAGCAGCAGCTGCAGGAGTCGGCTCGCGAGGTGAGCTTCCTGTAGGGCTGGCCCAACGCTGCACAGGCCCCAGGAGCGGTTCAGGTCGGGTCTGAGCGCCTGGACCGGCCCTGATGTGGACTGGGGATCGCTCCCAGGCCGAGATGGAGCGGGCGCTGCTGCAGGGCGAGAGGGAGGCCGAGCGGGCGCTGCTGCAGCAGGAGCAAAGGGCGGCGGACCAGCTGCAGGAGAAGCTGGTGGCCTTGGAGACCGGCGTCCAGGAGAGGGACAAGGTAACCACACCTGGCTGGGCTCGGGGCCAGGGCAAGGGCCTGGGAGAGAAGGAGAAACGCCTCTCAGGGGCCCCTCACCCCTTACTTCATCCTCTAACCTGCAGACCAGGTGGCCTCAGTGTCGCTTCAGGGGAGGGGCCTTGTCCTCCACGGAAGGTAACAGCTCGCGGGCTGGGCTGGTTACCTTGGTCTGGGGTCTCCTCTGGCTGGGTCTCTGTGCTGTCCCGGGGTGCCTGCCATTTTGGGCCCTGCTAGGAAATACCCAAACCCCTGCTGAGACAGTGCGCACAGCCGAGGGCCTGGTGGTGGGAGCGATGCAGGCTGGGGTCCCTGTGGAGGTCTCCAGCAAGCTTGCCTCGGTGAGCAGGAGGTAGTCTCCGGGAGAAAGCCCTCAGGTCTCTGCTCCCCTGAACCTCCAGGATCTACAGCTCCATCCCTGCCCCTCTCAGGTTTAGTGCCAGCCTGCAGGGACCATTCCATCTCTGAGGGCCGTGCCAGCCACACCCAGGATGGCCTACAATGTGCCAAAAGCTCTCAAGTGGAGAGGGGCCATTTATTTTTGGACTGACAGTATTTTTCGGAGAATTCATTCTCCTCCTGCATTTTTTTGAGAGCGTCTTTCTCCTTCCCCTCAATTTGGAAGCTCTTACAAATTCTTTGACAACCACCAACCCCCTTTTGAATTTTGGCTCTGGGCCCCAAAACCACACTCCCAAATTCTGTGCCAAATTAACTCCATGCTTACCAAAAAGGCTTGCACTAATGTGTCTCTTCCCTCCCCCTCCACTGTCCCAGTCACTGTTCAGTGCCGCCAGTGGGGGAAGAGCTATGAGCCATGTCACTTCTGCACTAACTCCACGGGCTTTGGGCCTCTCCCCTCTAATGCTGCCTTCTTCCTTTCTGGGTACGGACCCCAGGGTTTTGATCAGAAAAGAATGGGCAAGGGGCACAGTTCATCCTGACTCCATGGAGCACCGGCAGGATGGTGCAAGATTGGAGGAAATGCTTAGATTAGGGGCCTCTCAGCTGCAGAGCCCTCCCCTTTGGAAGGCTGGGGCTGCCCCTGCAGACGTGGGCCAGGGAGGCCTGCTGCTCCCGGCGCCTCACCTTCCTCTGAGCAGGGGGAAAGGAGGCCAGTGGTACGGCATGGCTGTGGAGGGCGGGTGGGGAGATCCCCCTGGGGACTTCCCAAATGCAGATCTTCATGCAGAGGGTGGGAATGGGGGGCCTCTCCCCTCCTGCCCGAGTCGTCTAGAACATAGGATACCATAAAGGTGGAGTCCGAGGATGGGGAGGTGCTTGGACCCCCTGACTGAACTGACCAGGCCCTCCTCCCCAGGAGGGAGGTGGATTATGGGGTGGGGCGGGTTCAGCATAGGGTTTTATTCCCGGAGAAACTCACTGAGCCTGCCCAACCGAATTTCTCCTGTACCTGGCATGGCCCAGAGGCCTAGCCTTTGTCTCTCTCAGGGCCAGTTACTTGAGGGGGTGATGAAGCCCCACTCTGGCTTTGGGCTCAGTAGTCAGTTTCTCCCCTGCCTGCCTGTCCTTTGGAGGTGACTCACCAGTGCCTCCCGGCCTGCTCTGCCCTCAAGGGTGTCATCTCGCCCCAGACAGAGCCACCCACCTCCTCTCTGTATCCATGACTGGGGCACCGCTTACCATGGCAACGCCTGAACTAATTGCAGCCCTCAGCCTGCTGAAGTTCAGCCTGTAGTACCAGCACTCACCCCACCCCCGGCAGGAGGGAAGAGTCCACAGGGTTGGGCTGGAGTCCCCTCTGCTGCTCACCACTGCCATAGCTTCGCTCCTCAGCTCCCGATTCACACCCATCCCCTGATCCCCTGGATTTAATGTCACCACCTCCGCCCTGCCCCCCTCAGGGGTAAATTTTGGTCTCCAGTTGGTCTGGGAGGTGTAGGAGCTAGAAGGTCCTATTTGGGATGTGGAACCACCTTTGGCTTTGACTGGTTTGGAGAGAAAGTAGTTTTTTTCTTTCTTTCTTTTTTTCTTAATATATCTTTATTGATTTCAGAGAGGAAGGAAGAGGGAGAGAGAAAAAAACATCAATGTTGAGAGAGAATCATGGATCGGCTGCCGCCTGCATTCCTCACACTGGGGAGGAACCCACGACCCAGGCATGTGCCCTGAACCTGGGACCCTTCAGTCTACAGGCTGACGCTCTATCCACTGGGCCACACCAGCCAGGGTGTAGGGCTTTTTCTTAGGCCCTTCCCCCACGTGCTTTAGTTGAAGGGACTTGGAGAGACCAAAATTTCTGCCTGGGCCCACCCCTCCACCTCAGCTCCTTGCTTCTCTACTACTCCCCTCCCCCCAACTTCCCCTCTGCTCTTCTCTCCTTCCCAGATTCTCTCCTGTTACTTGTCTTATTTTCTCTCCTCTCCCACCCGCCCTGCCCCCTCGCCTGCTGTTGCCACGGAGTTGAGGAGTGTGTGTTCTTTCTCCCTCGCCCGCCCGCCACCAGGAGAGGGCGGAGCTGGCCTCGGGACGCCGGCACCTGGAGGCCCGCCAGGCGCTCTACGCCCAGCTCCAGAGGCAGCTGGATAACTGCCCCGAGTCAGTGCGGGAGCAGGTGCAGGAGCAGCTGAGAAGGGTCAGTGTCACCAGCCCCCTCCCTGGCCCCGAGGGCCCCTGCCCGGAAGAGAAGAGAGCGCGGGACAGGACCACCTGGGCCCTGCGGTACCTGCCAGGATGCCAGGGTCGGTGCTTTGGTTTGGAGGGGACAAGGAGGATTGGGGGGATCTCTCTTCTCCTTTCCGAGGTTCCAGGTGGTGATGCCTGGAAAGGGGCCTAGCCAAGCCACGGAAAGGGGGTTGGATGGTGGCAGAGCCTTCCCCCAATTTCCCCAGGTCCAGCCCCCCAAACTCAGAGTGGTATTTCAAGCACCACCCAACCTCCTGTGTCACTGTCGTTAAAGGAGGCTGAGGCCCTGGAGACAGAGACCAAGCTCTTTGAGGACCTGGAGTTCCAGCAGCTGGAGCAGCAGAGCCGGGTGGAGGAAGAGCGGGAGCTGGCCAGCCAGGGGCTGCTCCGGAGCAAGGCCGAGCTGCTGCGCAGTGTAGCCCGGAGGAAGGTGTGCCCGCTGCTCCCTGTTGCTTCCTTCTGTGGGCTGTGGTGCACAGCTGGGTATGGCTAGAGACCAGTGACCTGGGTTTGAATCCCAGTTGATGGCCTTATGAATGTTAACTTCAGCTTTCTGAGCCTCAGTTTCCTCCTTCTCAAAGGAGAATAATAGGCTGTTGTAAGAATTAAACCAAGATGCTGTGAAGACAGTATAGGATGTGATCATAGTAAGCACTCCGCGAACTATAGCTATTATGAGTTTTTTAAACATATATTTTATTCATTTCACAGGGGAAGGGAGAGGGAGAGAGAGAGAGAGAGAGAGAAATCAATGATGAGAGAGAATCATTGATTGCTGGATCAAGTCCACAACCTGGCGTGTTCCCTAACCAGGAATCAAACCAGCCACCTCTTGGTTCCTGGGTTGATGCTCAACCACTGAACCACACCTGACTGTTGTTATGAAGCCCTGACTCCCGGAGTCCTGTGTGGAAAGTGGATTGGGCTCCCATTCTGAGCTAGGCGCTGGCAGGCAGTGAAAGGGAAGAAGAGCTGCAGATGGGGAAGGAGGCTGAAACTTAGGCTTCCTCCTGCCTGGCAGAACTCTCTGTCTGATGGGAGTGCTGGGACACCTACAGAGACTGAGATCTGGATGTTTAACCCAGCCTGAGATCCTGGAGAGGGCATCCTGGGTCCCAATTTGGTTCAGCCCTGGCTCACTGAGCCCTAAAGCAAGGGGATTGGCCCTGGTATCCCGGCTTGTCCCCGAGCTCCAGGGGCTGCCATCACTTCTGATGTCAGGGAAATGGGGTGGGAATGTGTGCCTGAGGGTGGGGAGTCAAGTTGGGAAGAGGCTCGGGTTAAGCCAAGGTTAGGACGACGTCGGGGAGGAGGATGGGAAGATGGCTGGGGGGCTTCCGAGCCTGTGGTTGAGCCTTGAATGACTGTGCACACACGCACATGCATGTGCAGTTCACCTGGCTGGGATGAGTGGGTGGGATGGGAGAACAGTGAGAATGGGAGGGGTGTCAAAAGTGGTGAGTTGGGAGCTTGACAGCTAGCCTGGGTTGGTAGTGAGCCCCTGACCTTTCCCTGCATTCAGATCCCTTGCTTCTCTCGCACGCTGCCGTGCCTTACAACTGCACTTGCTTCCAAGGAGAGGCAGGGGAAGGCCCTGAAGCAGTTCTCACTTACCAAGCTCCTGGCATGTGAGAAGGCCTGTATCAGCTCATTCTGACCTTCACTTAGGGTGGTCTCAGCCCAGGACTCTCACCCATCTTATTTTTATTTTTAAAATATATTTTATTGATTTCAGAGAGGAAGAGAGAGGGAGGAAGAAAAACGTCAATGATGAGAGAGAATCATTAATCGGCTGCTTCCTATACCACCCCTACTGGGAATCAAGCCCGAAACTCCCCCAAAAAAACCAATGCAACCAAACAAACAAACAAACAAACAAACAAAAAACAAAAAAAAGCCCACAACCCAGGCATGTGCCCTAGACTGGAATTGAACCTGGGACCCTTCAGTCCACAGCTGACACTCTATCCACTGAGGCAAACCAGCTAGGGCATTTATCCCATTTATATAGTGTCAGGCAAAAGTAGGTTTACAGATGTTTGTATGGACAGTTATACAATAATCCTATATAATAAAAGGCTAATATGCAAATTGACTGAATCTTAGAGCAACCAACTGCTATGACATGCACTGACCACCAGGGGACAGGTGCTCAATGCTGGAGCTGCTCCTGGTGGTCAGTGCGCTCCCTCCGGGGAAGCCAGAAGCCAGGCTCACACCTGGCAAGTGCAGCGGTGGTGGTGGGAGCCTCTCTCACCTCTGGCAGCTGTAAGGATGTCCAACTGCTGGTTTAGGCTGTCAGTCAGACATCCCCTGAGGGCTCCCAGACTATAAGATGGTGCAGGCTGAGCTGCGGGACCCCCTGAATGCACGAATTTCATGCACCAGGCCTCTAGTTAATAAATAATACAGGAATAGACTCTATTTCACTTACTCACAACTTTTGTACAGGTTCTGTACACCTACATTTGCCCCACCTCATACAGGAAAACCAGAGTTCAGAGAAGCTGCAGATTTGCCCCAAACGTCCCAGCTTATAAACTTCAGAGTCAGAATTGGAACCTAGGCCTGCCTGGCCCCAAAGCCCTGTTCCTTCCCACAATGCTGCATGGGGCTGGAGCTGGCACTCCTCTGGCCTCTTCCCCTTTCCTGCTGGAAGGCATGTGCCAGGGAGCCTAGAGGGGCTAAATCTCATGGATTCCCGGTCCAGGTGGGTATAAGCTCCAGGGAATTTGGGAGGGGTGGGGTAGTATTGGACTCCTGGTCTCTCCCACTCATGCCCACTCAGGCCCCCAGGAGATGGGCTCGGCCACTGGGACCCAGGGTTGTAGTCTTCCCTGTGCTTCTTTCTCCTCAAGAGCCTTGCTCAGCTGTCTTGGCTCCCTGTGTCTCCTCCCCTCCCCCGACTCTGTCTGCCCTGGTACCGTGGGCTTTCCTGTCTTCTCCAGTGGGGATCAGAGTGGCTCAGAGGATGGCTTTGGAGTTCAAATTACCTGGTTCTCATCTGAACTCTACCATTTACTAAGTTGTGTTACCTCCTAAGTACTCAGTATTCTTATCAGTAAAATGGGCACAAATGCACTTGCCTCATAAGACAGTTGGAGGAGGTAACAGCCCAGTCGGTGTGGCTCAGGGGCTGAGCTATGAATGAGGAGATCAGGGTTTGATTCCCGGTCAGGGCACGTGGGGTGTGCAGAACGCAGCCGATCCATGATTCTCTCCCATCATTGATGTTTCTATCTCTCTCTCCCTCTCCCGCTCCCTTCTTCTCTGAAATAAATAAAAATACATTTTTTGGAAAAGGAGGGAACAAATGCCAGCATTTAGCAGAGTTCTTGGCCCTTATAGGCCCTCGGTAAACTGGAAACAGCAGAGCTTGCTATGAGGACCCCCACCCCCACCCCTGCTTCAGTCTTTCTAGGCTGGCCCCAGATTTAGGTTGGCTTCCTTCTCTCCCTCCTCACATTCTTGCTCTTCAGGGTCATTAGAGGTTTAAGACCTCTTTTTCAGGAAGCCCTCTGGGATTAACCCAGCCATTTTCCCAGCCCCCGTCCTATTCTCTCACCCTTTTTTTTCAGCTCATGCTTGTTGAGCCAGGCATTGTGCTAGCTAAGCCTTACTGGGGATGTGGAGGTAGAAGAGACACTTGCTATGCTCTGGGATCTGATACCCTGGGTAGTGGTAATGGAGATGTATATTCACAAGTAACAGGCACACAAGCAAATGGTGATACAGAAAAATGTGAGTCCAGGAGCAAAGGCATTGAGTGGTGATCATGGAAGATGTTAGAGAAAAGAGAGCATTTGGACTAGTCATAGAGGCTAAGTCAGCTCTTGCTGGGCAAAGGAGGCAGGCAGGCTCTCCTGGGCTACAGGGCCAGTGGGAGAAAGGCCTGAGGACAAGCTGTGCAGTGGAGGGTACAGTGGGCTCAGGTGGGAGGGGCTGAAAAGTGCAGACCCAGATCTGGGAGCCCTTGAGTGCTGGCTGAGGACTTTGTGCTTTATCTGGGAGTAATGAGGAGTCACTGGAAGAGTTTCAGGAGAGGAGTGATCCAACTTTACTCGTGGATTTAAAAATAAATTATTTAGCGTGACTCAGTGGTCGAGTGTTGACCTGGTTCTATTCTCGGTCAGGGCACGTGCCCTAGTTTGGGCTGGATCCCCAGTGCAGGAGGCAGCTAATCAATGAGTTTCTCTCATCATTGATGTTTCTATCTCTCTCTGCCTCTCCCTTCCTCTCTGAAATCAATAAAAACATTTTACAAATTTGTTCAAGTAATATATGTTCTTAAGAAATTAGAAAATTCAGATAAGCAGGCAAGCAAAAACAAACCTCAGAGGCCACTTTGGAAAGGTATTTGTGGCGTGTGGGACAGATTGGAAAGCTGAGAGTTGGCAGAAGGAGGTTGATGAAGAATTCCAGGCTGGGGAAGCAAAGGCCTGGGTCTGGGTGGTGGCACGGAGGTGGGAGGAGAACGTCCATATCTGCGGTTCTGCACGTGTTGACTGTGAGTGGAGGGAGGAGATTTGAGGACGTGGGTTCTGGCTGTTGTGCTTTGTGGCACAGGGGTCACTGGTCAAGGGAAGGGTGGGGGGTAGCTGACTACAGCAGCCTGGATTGTCCTGGGTTGAGTGGAGGCCAAGCAGAGAGCTGGTGGATTCCCTTCACTGAAACCTAGGGTCTAGGGAGACAGCTGAGCCTCACTTTGGGCTCAGCCCTGGCTCCCCAGGACTTGACTGACCATCCCATAACTCTTCAGGAGCGCCTGGCAGTGCTGGACAGTCAGGCTGGGCAGATCCGGGCTCAGGCCATGCAGGAGTCCGAGCACCTGGCCCGGAACAAGAATGCCTCCCTGCAGCTGCTGCAGAAGGTAGCTAGTGGGTGGGGGAGGCGTGGGGGTGGGAAGGGTGCAGGGTCTCCCTTTGCTCACTGGTCTCCCTTGCTGTCATACCCACTCCTTTCTGAGTCTGCCGCTTTGGGTTTACAGGAGAAGGAGAAGCTGACGATGTTGGAGAGAAGATACCACTCACTTATGGGGGGCAGGCCTTTCCCGAAGACCTCGTCGAGCCTCAAAGAGGTAGTGGTTGGATTGCCCAAAGGGTTTTCCTGGGAGATTCTGGAGCAACGTGGCACTTTCACCCTAATGACTTGAGATTGAGGACAGGGCCTGCTCCTGGCCAGAGATGGGAGTAGGAACGGTCCAAAGGTCTAGGATTTGATTTTCAATGGCTACCAGCTGCCGCTGCTGCTGTTGTGTCTTCTTTTTTAAAATATATATTTAGCCTAACCAGAATGGCTCAGTGGTTGAGTGTTGAACCAGGAGGTCAAGGTTTGATTTCTGGTCAAGCCATAGGCTCAGGTTGTGATCTTGATCCCCAATGTGGGGCTTGCAGGAGCCAGCTGATCCATGATTCTCTCTCATCATTGATGTTTCTATCTCCTCTCCCTCTCCCTTCCTCTCTGAAATCAATAAAGAGTATATATATATAAAAAAAATGAAACATATTTTTATTGATTTCAGAGAGGAAGGGAGAGGAGAGATAGAAACATCAGTGAGAGCCCGGCCAGCGTGGCTCAAGGGGTTGAGTGTCAACCTATGAACCAGGAAGGCACGGTTCAATCCCTGCTCAGGGCACATGCCCAGGCTGCAGGCTCGATCCTCAGTGTGGGGTGCGCAGGAGGCAGCCAGTCTCTGATGCTCTCACTCAGGCTGGGGTAGGGGGCCGGATGGAGTGTGAGGAGAGCAGTTCACCAGTGCCCTCTCTGTAGGTTGACCAGCTCATCTCCAAGTCCTTAGAGGTGGCACTGGGGACTTCGGCTCAGGGCCCGTTCCCAGGGTCATCTCTGGCAGACGCCTCCTCTGTCCCCTTCTCCACACCCGCTTCCACTCAGCTCTGCTGCAGAGCACAGGAGGCCATCATAGCTCCTGCCTCCTCCATGGAGCCCACTGCCTGCCTGCGTCTCCTGGGCTCCTGCCTATGCTCCTCCCTAGGGCCCTGCTGAAGGGCGTGTGGCCAACTCCCCTGGCCAGAGCGTGCAAGTTTGAATGAGGGCGATGTGCCCTAGTACCTGGGCAGCCCATAAAAAACTGGAATGCCCATTTGCATATTAATTTGCATGTATCCTGTATGCCATTTGTCAGTTCTCAGACCCAGGGCCCTCCAGCACCTGTTTGTTTTGTGACTCCTGGAAGCATCCAGCCTCCGAGCTAGGCTGGGCCTCCCCCGGACAGGCCTGGCTCCCCCGCTCTGATTCGACATGCTGTGCCCCCAACACCTGGGCTTCTAAGGAGATGCTCAGGGAATATGACAGTCCTGCCCTCCCACCCCTGGCATCTTTCTAAGCCCTGTTCCTGGGCAGAGACTCCCCTGTGCTTTTAGCTGCTTCCTGTCCAGGTCTCTTTCTTGCTCAGCCCTGAGTGGGGTCTGTCCCTCCCCTTCTAGCCCCTGCCCAGTGGATGAGGCAAGCAGGCCCCCCAGCATGGTCTGACCAGTGTTTGGTGCTGTGTGTGAACTCCTCTGGGCACTCTTCGACCCTGAAAGCCAGCCTTGGGCCTGAAGGAAGGCCCTCCCCAGGCTTTCTCGCCTGCCCCTGCCCAGGGCTGGGCCTTCAGGGTCCCCTGGGGAATGAGGTCCAGAGGAGCCCACAGACAGCTGGTTCTGCTGCCCTTCCCTGCCGCCCATCTGTGCTTACAGTGGTGTTGTCTGGAATGGAGTGTGGCCCTGGGGTGTGACATCTGGGTATCTGAGACCCCCCCCCCCACGGGGAACTGAGGGGTAGGGCCTGGCAGAGGCTCTCTAGCTGTGTTCCCTCGGACCTGTGCTTCTGTGCCTCCCCCAGCTCCTGCCTGACAGTGAGGGGCCAGCCCTGAACTGGCCCACCAGTGCCCAGGCCGCCTGGTGGGCCCTGGATACCCCTTGTGCTGGGTGGGGAGTGGGTTTGTCCTCAGGTTAGCTCTGAGGGAGAAGGGCACCTGGATAAAGGGTTGGGATGGCTCCCTCTGACCCAGGCAGCTGGAAGAGAGCAAGCTCTGCCCTGGCAGGAGGGCCTGTGCCCAGAGGGCTTTGAGCCTCTGCTTCCGTACGTGCCATCTCTTGCCCCTGGACAGGACCGTCTCTGGGGTCCCAGTCCCATTAGCCTCTTTCATTCCCTCCTGCTCTCTGGCCTTCCCCCAGCTTGCGATGCCCAAGCAGCTAAAGGCACCTCGCCTGTGCCCACAGCCCCGCGCCAGGCTTGCCTTTGCAGTCTCTGCCTCCCAGGACCTGGTTTCCACCTGCTGCCTTCCTCTCGGGCTGTCCTCCTCCTTCCTCCACTGCCATCCCACCTTCCCCGAGGAGTATCCCTCCACCCTCAGCCCACTGCTGTGGCTCTGTCTGCTCACTGCTCCCGGCTCTGGGTCAGCCCGGGCGTGGTCGGCCTGGTGGCTGGCCTTCTGCAGGCATAACACGTGTGTGTGTCCTGGAGTGGTGCCCTGTTCCTCCATGTCCTCAGCACATTCACAACTCTCCTTCTCTTTCTGCTCTTGTTTCTCCCTTTCTTCACCTTCCCTCGCCTCCTGTCTGTTTCTGAAACGTCCATGCCTTCACCTCCCTCCATCCTTGCCTCTCTTCTCCCTGTCTTCCTCTTTCCCCTCATCTCCTGGCCGTCCCTCCACTTGCTCCCACCCTTCCTCGCTTTCCTAGCTGGCGAGGCCGCTGCTCCCCGCTGTGCACTTAGAGCAATAGTACCAGGAGCTGATGGCCAGGCTGGGGACCCCCGTGGCAGCCTCCCCTCACTCCTCCTCCCCACCTCTGCCCACCAAAGCCTTTTGTCAGCTGCAGGTGACCCCCCCTCTTCACTGCCTGTCCCTCCCCATCCCTGCACCTCTGTTCTGAGTCCTCCTGCCACACATGCCACCTTAGACGGTGGGGGTCAGTTCAGCTAGGGCGGCGTGGGGCCCCTTGACCTGAGGTGGCACTGAGGGTTTCCTCACGGGCAGCCATCCTGGCATTTTTCTAAGCCGGCCGGCCAGCTATGTGAAGCCAAAGGTGGCAGGACTGCCTGCCCAGTGGGAGAGATGGGGCTGCCTGGGGTTCTGCTCTGTTCCAGCCCGCAGCCCAGAATTCGCTCAGTCCAAGCCCCACACACCCCTGAGCCTGTTGCACCAGAGCAGTGATTCTCAAGCTTTCTAATGTCGCCACCCTTTAATACAGTCCCTCATGTTGTGGTGATCCTCAACCATAAAATTATTTTTGTTGCTACTTCATAACTATAATTTTGCTACTGTTATGAATTGTAATGTAAATATCTGTGTTTTCC
>JAAGEH010000005.1:43429453-43512433 GCA_011751065.1 Lasiurus cinereus
AGGGAGGGGGTGGAACAGTGTGTGGGGGGGTGAGGGAGGGGGTGGAACAGTGTGTGTGGGATGAGGGAGGGGGTGGAACAGTGTGTGTGGTGTCAGGGAGGGGGTGGAACAGTGTGTGTGGGTGAGGGAGGGGGTGGAACAGTGTGTGTGGGGGTCAGGGAGGGGGTGGAACAGTGTGTGTGGGGAGGTAAGGGAGGGGGTGGAACAGTGTGTGTGGGGTGAGGGAGGGGGTGGAACAGTGTGTGTGGGGTGAGGGAGGGGGTGGAACAGTGTGTGTGGGGTCAGGGAGGAGGTGGAACAGTGTGTGTGGGGTCAGGGAGGGGGTGGAACAGTGGGGGGGCTAAGTCACTGGGCAGCATCTCTCCCCCCAGGTGTTCCGCTCCAAGATGGATGGGGAAGCCGCCAGCCGCCCTACCCGCACCTGCAGCCCCCTGCCCTCATCCTCAGGCTCCTTCTCCTCCTCCTCCCAGCTCAGCATGGCTGCCTCGGGCCCAAGCCCTTCCCCCAAGGTCTGAGGCCAGTGTGCAAGCAAGATGGGGGGTGGTGCTGGAGACCCCCTCTTGGGAGAGGCTAAGGCCATCATGGAAGCCTTTGGGGGGTGTCTTGAGCCTCAGGTCCCAACACCCCGACTCCCTCCAGAGCGTGCCCCTCGCCCAGAACGGCCCAGGCAGCCTTCCCCGCACCCTGGTGGCCACACTGCAGGACATCGAGACCAAGCGCCAGCTGGCCCTGCAGCAGAAGGGTGAGTATTCCCGGGCCCTCACCCCCAACCCCATACCTTTCACAGGATGTTTTTCTGTAATGGGGACCCTGACAGCCGGAAGGTATTAGACACCTACAGGGAGCCACCCTGGGTGCTTATCAGGGGCAGGGACCCTAGAGGGTGGGGTGTTGTGAGCTCTTGCCTAGAGGGCCCCACAAGCCAGGGAGTAGGCTTTGACCAGAGTGGGAACTGAATCATCCTGTCTGGAGGCAGGGGGTGGACTTGACCCCCAGAAATGGTCCTGAAGATACTGCTCGGGGGACCCAGGAGGCTTGTTGCTTAAGGGCATTTTGGTTGTTTAGAAAGCCCACGTCCGCTCCTTTCTCCTCTCACCCCCTCTGTCTCCTCCTCTCCTCTGGCCGGTCCCCCACAGTCCAGCTGCTTCCCGCCGAGCACCTCCCAGCTGCAGGCCCATCAGGTAGACGTCATTGGGGATGGGTCTCTGGCTGGGCAGCCTCCACCCGGGCGTCTGCATGGTGCACTCTGTCCAGCCCCAGTGCCGACAGCAGCTCCCGGCTGAGCTGGGCTGGGTGCCCATCTCCCTCGCACCCTCAAGCTGAGCTCTGTTGACCTCAGCTGTGTTCCCAGTTCCCCTCCGTTCCTGCTGCTGTTGCTCCTGCGTCTGCATTGTGACTGGTTCTGCACTGACTCCCTGGTGCCCTCTCTTCCTCTCCCTTCTCCAGCGGGCAGGGCGGGCTCATGTGTCCCCATCTGCAGGCCTTGCTGCCAGGGCACCACCTGGGCAGGCTCAGTGCCCTGTGGGCTCAGGATGCAGAGAGAGCTGATGCCAGGCATGCAGCTGGGGCCTGGTGGGCCTGAGCATGGGCAGGGCAGCTGCACTTGGTGTAGGGACTCTCGGGGGCTGGCAGGGGCCGATGTGGGTGCTCTCTGCTACCTTCTCCTGCTTGCTCCTTCCCTCTGGCTGTGATGTTGCCAGCATCCTCTCTGGGTGGTGGGCTGCCCCTTGTGACTCCGCCTGTCCCTCCCGCAGGACAGCAGGTGATTGAGGAGCAGCGGCGGAGACTGGCTGAGCTGAAGCAGAAAGCAGCAGCCGAGGCTCAGTGCCAGTGGGATGCCCTGCATGGGGTGCCCCCCTTCCTGGCAGGCCCCTCGGGCTTCCCCCCCCGCTCATGCACTCTATCCTGCATCACCTGCCGGCGGGGCGGGAGCGTGGGGAGGAGGGCGAGCACGCCTATGACACGCTGAGCCTGGAGAGCTCTGACAGCATGGAGACCAGCGCCTCTACAGGCGGCAACTCTGCCTGCTCCCCAGACAACATGTCCAGGTACCCGCCCCACCCCATCCAGCCCGAGTGCTGGCTCTGCATCCCCCACACAGGACTCGCCAACCCTGCCAGATGCCTCCTCAGCCCCCCTTCCCTCCTCAGTGTAAGCGGCCTGGACGTGGGGAAGCTCGAGGAGATGGAGAAGATGCTGAAAGAAGCTCACGCAGAGAAGAGCCGCCTCATGGAGTCCAGGGTGAGGCAGACCTGGACGTGGAGCCCGAGGTGGGGTGGGGGTCCCTGCATCTCCTCCCACCTGCTAAGGGCCAGTGCTTTAAGCCGTGTCACCCACATGTTCCTTGCAAAATTCCCTTGAGGAGAAAAGTTGAAGGACAGGGAGCCTTGGTGAGATTCATGTTCACAGCTCCTAGGAAAAGGGGGAGAGGGGGCAGCCAAGGCCCATTTAGCTATGACTTTCCTATGTGGAAATTCCATCTCTGTGTGTTGGTGTCTGTGGATGTTGTGGCCACCATGGGTTTAAAAAATATATATATATATGTATATATACTGATTAAATATATATACATACATACACAGAGGGAGGGAGAGGGAGAGGGAGAAACATCAGTGATGAGAGAGAACCATTGATTGGCTGCCTGTACGCCCCGTATTGGGGATGGAGCCCGCAACCCTGGGCATGTGGCCTGACCGACTGGGAACTGAACTGTGACCTCTGGTTCATAGCTCGACCACTGAACCACACTGGCTGGGCAGGGACTTTTTTTTGTTTTTGTTTTTAATACATTTTATTGATTTTTTACAGAGAGGAAGGGAGAAGGATAGAGAGCCAGAAACATCGATGAGAGAGAGGCATTGATCAGCTGCCTCCTGCACGCCCCCAACCGGGGACATGCCCGCAACCAAGGCACATGCCCCGACTGGAATCAAACCTGGGACCTTTCAGTCCGCAGGCTGACGCATTATCCACTGAGCCAAACCGGTTTCGGCTGGGCAGGGACTTTTGATTCCTGTCTACTGGGATGCTAGGAAAAACAGCAGGTGGGGGTGAGGAAGCAGACAGAAGAGAAGGCACATGTCCCAGGTAGAGCAGAGGTGTTGGTGGGGTGAGGGTGGAGACCTTGGGGCTAGTGGGGGCTGAGGGGAGTCATGTCTCCTTCAAGTTGGCCTGGAGCTGGGATGACACCAATGAGGGACTGCAGTTCACTCTGCACACAGCCAGGCTGAGGAGCCCAGGCCGTGGAGGGAGTTAGACCTGGAGCTGTAGAAGCTGCACACCCAAAGTGGGGTGTGTTCACAGCGCCTTGTGGCAAATGGAAAGGAAATTATGTTGAGCTTTAGTGAGAAATGGCAAAGGGTTAATGGTATAAAAGTCATGGTTGTGATTCAAACATAGAACATCAGGACATGCTCTGGGGCTCACTGTTTTAGTGACTTTTAAAATCTGCTATTATGGCTTTCATAAGTTCGTTTCCCTCATAGGAAATTAGCAGCTGAAGTACAGATGTTTCTAATTTGGAGGGCCTTGGTGATTTAGGGAAGGATTCCTGAGTATATTCACTGTCAAAAAAGTTGTTGAGATTTTTCGTGTTTTAGGAATTCAGATAAAACGCAGGAGCTGCATGGGTTTATCAAGCACTTCCCTCCCTCGGGAGTCATGATGGCATTTAATAACGACCTGGTGTGATTTTACTAGGGCCACGGGGCGGCAGCTGGCCCTTACGATGAGGTGGCGAGGCTTAGGGTTGGCATGACCTGTCAGGGTCCCCTGGTTTGCAGCTGCCGAGCCAGCCTTCGAAGCAAGGCCCTCTCACGTCAGAGCATGTCCCTCAACAGCCAGGGCTTTGGCGGCTGCGTAGCTGCTGAGGATGCCTCCTCGGGCCAGGCTGCCCTCTGCGGTGGGGCCCCTGTGGCCCACTCTGCCCTGAGAGGGGAGCTGGGGTTGGAGGCAGAGGGCAGCTGTGGGCGCTGACCCCCGGCTGTGGTGAAGGAGCAGGAGCTGGGGCTGCGGCAGGCCCTGGGGGAGGAGCGGCGGCGACGGGAGCACATGGAGCGCAGGCTGCAGAGCGAGAGCAGCCGGAGGCAACAGCTGGTGGAGAAGGAGGTCAAGCTGCGGGAGAAGCAGTTTTCTCAGGTGCGTGGGGGTGTGGCCGGCGATGGGCTGAGGTGTGTGGCGGAGGTGGGCCACGTAGGGCAGGGACAGGACAGACACCTGCTGGCAGGAATGCCGCTCTGCTCTGGAGGAGGCTGCTGTTGACTCAGCGCAAGCAGGTTCCCCAGGACACGGTCAGGCCCCAGGAGCAGAGACCCAGGGGCTTGCCCCAGTCAGTGGGCATGTGCACTTGTGTGCATGTGCTCATGTGTTTGCATGTATGCGTGTGTGTTCATGTGTGCGGGCGTGTGTGTGGGGAGTGGAGGATTGCGGGGACATGGCAGCCCCCTGGATGACATCCAGGGTCAGAGAAGATGGTCTGAACAGGCCTCTCAGAGGTGAGAGCGGAGAGTTGAACCAGAGCGGCTCCCCGTGGCCTCTGGGGGCCTGGTCTCTGCTCCCCAAATCTGTGCTGTTTCCTCCCTCCTGCTTTCTCAACGACCTCCTGTCCCTGGGGCTTCATGACTCCAGGCCCCACAGTTGATGGCTGGCTGTGCTGATGGTTTCCATCTCCAAGATCCTAGTCTCTCCCAGGACAGGAGTCCATCCTCTTACAGACACCAACTTTGGGCTTTCTCCTTGCTCAGAAGACAAACAGAACATTAACTAACTAACTAACTAACGCGCTAGCTCGAAAGGCAAGTCCAAGTGCTTTTTAAAAACATGTATATATTTATATTGATTTCAGAGAGGAAGGGAGACTGGGAGAGATAGAAACATCAATGATGAGAGAACCATTGATCAGCTGCCTCCTTCACGCTCCCTACTGGGGATTGAGCCCGCAATCCGGGCATGTGCCCTTGACCAGAATCAAACCCTGACCTGGTTCATAGGTTGATGTTAAGCAGAACATTTGAAGGGAGAAGGAGGAATGAGTTGGGAGGGGAATGTCCCCATGTCTCTGGTCCCAGTCCTTGCCCTGTGGGGGCTGGGACTCAGCAGGCTGGGCGTGCACATGCCTCCCGGGTGGGGCTGGGACCTGCCCTGTGGTGACAGCAGCCACAGCTCCTGATTTCCTGACCCCAAGGTAGGCTTCCCTGGTTGTTTCTGAGAAGGAAGAAAAAATAATCAGGCCAAGGCCGGCCAGTGCCGCTCAGTGGTTGAGCATCGACCAATGAACCAGGAGGTCACAGTTTGATTCTCAGGCAGGACACATGCCCTGTGAATCATGGGTTTGATCCCCAGTGTGGGATTTTTAGGAAGCAGCCGATCCATGATTATCTTATTGTTGATGTTTCTATCTCTATCCCTTTCCCTTCCTCTCTGAAATAAATAAAAACACATTAATAAAAGAAACATAATCAGAACTGTGAGTTTTACCTCTGTGTTTGGAATCTTTGGACAGGGCCACTGTGAGACTCTCTAGCCCCTGCTGTGCGCTGGGGGCATTGGGTCCAGGGAGCCCCATTTTGAGGTGCCTCCTGGAGGGTGTGCATTTTGTTTTTTCTTTAATCTCTGATGTTTCCTTTTTGGGCTGTAAGGAAGAGCAAAAAGAAAGCAGGTGACAGAGTGGAGTTAGTCTGAGAATTTTTGAGGTGAAACAGACCTTGGGGATTATATCGTTCAAAGCCACGTTTTCCACCTAAGAACACGGAGGCCCAGAGAGGAGACATGACCCCAACTAGGTCCTCTGGGAAGTCAGAGACCAGATGTCCTGTGGGGCTTCTCTTTCCAGAGCCTGCCCACAGCGGCCTCTTGCTTTATTCCGCTCAGCCCGGAGGGAGAGGAGGGGGTGACAAGACAAAGTATGGCTGCTCGCTGAGTCATTGCACAGCCATGGCCATGGGCAAGGAAGGGAGAGTGGCAGGCTGTGGAGTGCAGGACTGAAGCTCAGGGGCTCAGACAAGGAATGACAGAGCAGCGAGGAGACTGTGGACCCTGCCCTCTGCTCCCAGGCACGACCCCTGACCCGCTACCTGCCTGTCCGGAAGGAGGACTTTGACTTGAAGACCCACATCGAGTCCTCCGGCCACAGCATTGACACCTGTCTGCACGTGGTGCTCAGCAGCAAGGTGGGAGTGGCCTGGGTGCTGGGTGTGGCTGGGGTGTGGGCAGAGGACCAGGGTCGGAGGCCCTCCTGGCCTTGGTCCTGCCCTGACATTGAGGTCTGGCTCAGGACCGGTGTTCTAGCTTGAAGAGATGTTGGGGACAAACCCTCCCCCCCCGCCCAGTACAGGCATAGGTGCTGCCACTTCTGTGAACGTTGGGGTTCGAGGTTTAGGGAAGGAAGGTTCAGGGCTGGGCATTGGGTCCTTCCTCATTCCTGCCTTCCACCAGGTCTGTCGTGGCTACTTGGTCAAGATGGGCGGCAAGATTAAGTCGTGGAAGAAGCGCTGGTTTGTCTTTGATCGACTCAAGCGCACCTTCTCCTATTATGTAGGTGAGTTCCCACACAGCTTCCCAGAAGTAGGTCCTGGGGTCCACCCACGACAGCTGGTCTTCTGGAAAAGGCCAAGCTCCAGGGGGCCACAGGCTCCCTGGGTCTGTCCTCTCCACCCCTGGCAAATGTGCAGAGTGTACTTGGTCATCTCTATGAATTGGTTCATTCATTTACTTATTTATTTAAAAAATACATATTTTTTATTGATTTCAGAGAGAAAGGGAGAGGGACAGAGAGAAATATCAATGATGAAAGAAAATCATTGATTGGCTGCCTCCTGCATGCCCTTACTGAGGATTGAGCCTGCAACGAGGGCATGTGCCCTGACCAACCGGCCACCTCTTAGTACCTGGGTCAATGCTTAACCACTGAGCCACGTAGGCCAGGCTCATCCACTTATTTATTCAGCAACTGCTAAGCATCTGATAAGTTCCAGGCACTGTTCTCGGCTCTGGTAATAAGCAAGGTGGCCACAGCCCCTCCTCCTATGGAGCTTGTCAGGGAGGCGGCTACTGAATAAAGCGCTAGAGCATGATGGCTGGGCACTGGATCCTGGTGTCTGGAACTCATTCATTCAACTTACTGAGTAACTGTTGTGTGCTGGGCACATAGTTGTTGGTGTTGGGGGAGGTAGATCTCTGGATTTGAAGGGAGGTTCAGATTCAACCATACAGAGGAACATACACACAGTGGGGACACTGGCAGTGGGTCTTCCACATTCCTTAGGAATTTGCCAAGGGAATGAGCAGGAGGCCATCCCTATGTGTGTACAGAGCACACTTTAAAGGAACATGAGTGGCTCAGCCTAGCCAGGTAGAGCTTGGGGCTAGAGCAGGGGAGGGTGTGAGACCAGGCCAGAGGGGCCAGTCGGCACCAGCCTGTGTGTGGCCTTGGCCAAACCAAGGAGGCAGCGGTGCCCAGGCAGAGCCAGCAGAGGCCCTTGGAGCACAGGCAGCGGGATTAGAGTTGCCTCAGGAAGCTCACACCTCAGCATGAGGGAAGACAAGTTAAAGGGGCAGAGGGTGTGTGGGGCCCAGGACGGGCTGCAGCTGGGACCCAGGGTCAATGACTGGGGCCGGAAAGGAGACGGGTGGGGAGGGTATCCATTGCCAGCCACCGCCACCTGAGCAGTGATTGCCCGGATGCCTTCATGATGGTCTATGGTCTTTCCTTTATGTCCCGGGCTCGCTGTCCAGGATGCCGCTGGTAGGGCCTGGGCAGTGTGGGCCTGTGACAGATGGCCGGGCCCTGTGCCCTCTCCCTCCCCCGCCAAGCCACCTCCACTGAAGTGAGCCTCCTCCTTCCTGCCACCTGCCTCAGATGCTCAATAGTGCCTTCCACTTTGTAATATTAGAGCCAAATAGGTGAATGCGTTCATATATGTCAAAATCATAATACAGAAAAGGTTTAAATTGGGAATTATGCCCCCACTCACGATAATTGATTTCTTCTGTATCTGTCTAGTGTTTCTCTTGTTTTTTGTTGATCCTCACCAGAGGATATTTTCCATTGATTTTTAGAGAGAGTGGAAGAGGGGAAGGGAGAGAGAGAGAGAGAGAGAAACATGGATGTGAGAGACACATCGATTGGTTACCTCCTGCACACATCTGACCAGGGCCTGAGATGGAGCCTACAACTGAGGTACATGCCTTGACTAGAATTGAACCCAGGACCTTCGGTCCACGGGCTGATGCTCTATCCACTGAACCAAACCAGGTAGGGCCGTAAGGTGTTTCTTTAAGGCAGTGGTTGGCAAACTGCGGCTGGCGAGCCACATGAGGCTCGTGAGCCACGGTTTGCTACTCTGTTGACTAATGAGTTTGCTGACCACTGACCTAGACTCTCGATTCCAATAATTACAGGCTGTTGTTATTCCTTGTGATTAAGCCCCTATCCAGTAGTTGGCAAACTCTAGTCAATAGAGCCCTGCATACGTTTAGTCTGCAGCCAGGAAGCCCACCATCAGTTCATAAACTCAGACATGTGCCCTGACCTCGAGTCGAACCATGACTTGATTCACAGGTTGATGCTCAACCACTGAGCCACAATTTTGCAGAGAGAATGCAGGAGATGAAACAGCCCTTGGTGTCTGATTTGTGAAATTCTTTTGTGCCGGGGGTTGCTAAGGACCAGGGCCCCACCTGTTTCCTGAGGATGCCAAGATAGAAAGCAGGGCTGCCCTGCAATAGTTCAAACTCTTTAGTCCCACTGCTTTAAGGGAATGGGAACAAGCAAGCGTGTTCTTACCCCTTTTATACACAGAAGGGAACACACTCCTTGCTTTTTGAGAATGAATCTTAGAGGCCTTTTTGCGCCCAGCATGTCCATGTCTCCATGTTTATATCCGGCTACAGTTTGGAGCTACTTCTGGGTCTGCAGAGCACAGGTTTCTGCACCGTCCTCTGCCTGTGCCCCGCACCCATGCCCTAGTTTACTAGCCCTCACACTCAGGGGCACCTGCATGGTTTGCAGTTTTCTGTGAGTACAAACACGCTGCGGTGAGTGGTGTAAGCATATTACTTTGCACACGTGTGAGGTGCATTTTCCTCAGTGTGATTATTGGCCCAAAGGACAAACGGGTCGATTTGGCATACCACCCACCGTCTCCCAGTTCAGACTCCCCACTGCCTTTTTCTCCACAGACCTGACCAGAGCGTGCTGTGTGACTTTCGTGTATTTCTGACTTCTGATAGTGGGTGGTGGTGTCTCAGTGGCGTTCTAACCCACCGTCCTGTGGTTGTGCGTGAGCCTGCGCCCCCGTCCTGGGGACTGGGCACCACCGCCTCACACCCCCCCCCCCCCCCCCAGCCTCCTCAGTGGGCCCTTGTTTCCTTTGCAGACAAGCATGAGACGAAACTGAAGGGCGTGATCTATTTCCAGGCCATCGAGGAGGTGTACTATGACCACCTGCGCAGCGCAGCCAAGGTGCGGATGCCCAGGGACTGTGGGGTACTGGGCAGGCTCAGGGCGAAGGCCTCCCCTTCTTCCCTCTGTAAACTTGCCCTTTATTTCTCCTTCTCCTCTTCCCCAAAGAGGTGTTTCAGCTTCATTCTGATGCCGGAGGTACCCTCCTCCCCATAGACAGTAATCGCAATTACTGCATTTTTAAAATATATTTTTTATTGGTTTCAGAGAGGAAGGGAGCAAGAGAGAAACATCAGTGATGAGAATCATTAATCGGTTGCCTCCTACACGCCCCCTACTGGGAATTGAGGCCACAACTCAGACAAGTGCCCTGACCTCGAGTCGAACCATGACTTAATTCACAGGTTGATGCTCAACCACTGAGCCATGATTTTGCAGAGAGAATGGAGGAGATTAAACAGCCCTTGGTGTCTGATTTGTGAAATTCTTTTTGCTAATTCTGGGGTTGCTAAGGACCAGGGCCCCACCTGGCAGAATATGGCCGTGACAGGTCCAAGGACTGCCAGGGCAAGGAGGGGAACATCTCAGCTTGGGCCCCACTTGGCTGGTGGGGTCTAGGTTTCCTGTCTATGTAGGGCTCAGCCCTGAGCTCTAGGTCATCATAGGGACAGGGTGGGGCAGGCGGATGAGGGGCTGGGTGGGGCGGATGGAGAGGCGGGGCGGATGGAGAGGCAGTGCAGATGGGTGGCTGGGGGGCTGAAAGGAGGGGTGGGGCGGGGCAGAGCAGGAGAAAGCTGCACATCTGGGTGGCTCCGTTTTAGATGCTCTCCTTTCCCTCCGCAGAGTCCGAACCCGGCCCTCACCTTCTGCGTGAAGACGCATGACCGGCTGTACTACATGGTGGCCCCATCCGCAGAGGCCATGCGCATCTGGATGGACGTCATTGTCACCGGGGCCGAGGGCTACACTCAGTTTATGAACTGATGGTGGGCTTCCTAGCCCAGGCCGACTTCTGGGGGAGCCGGGGCTTTTGGAGCAGAGGCCCGTGTGCTGCTGTGAGGACCTCCTGCTGGGAGTGCTGAGCCCCTACCTCCTGAAGAACCAGCCAGGGGGCGGGGCCGGGGCAGGGCTTCGCAGCTGCCCAGGAGCCCAGAACTTGCAATAACCTGCAGGGTCCTGCCCTCCCATACGTGTTCTCTGTGTCAAGGACAATTATGACACCAGAATCTGCCAAAGATCCCCTCTTGCCTCCTGTGCAGGGGCTGTGGGGGCCCGAGCAGAGCCGCCTCCAGAGTGGGGTGACAGCTCAGGCAGTACTTCTCAAACTCTGCTCTCACCCCATCGTTCTCTCGAATTTGTATTTTTACCACTTTGTTCAAGGGCCAGAGACCTCAAGTTTTATCTTTGAGGGGTCAGCCTCATCCCATTTAGCCCACCCATCACTAGGGTCACCATAGTAACGTTCCATTGCCATGGTTACATGCTAATTGCTGTGGCTTTGTACTCCGCCCACTGCTTAAGCTGTGGGCCCATCTGAGGATACCCGTCATCATCTCTCCAGTTCAGGTCCTTCGGCATCTCATGTTAGGGAAATGGGACCTCACACCTCCCTCCCCAGCCTTGTCCTCAGGCCCTGACGCACAGCTGCTGGCCCCAGCCAGCCCTCTCCCTTCCACTCGTGCCTTGCTTAGAGCCAGAGGGGATGAAGTCAGGGTATCTAGGTCCCGAGGAGGAGGGAGCTAGAAGGGTCTTCCTCAGGTTCTGTGCGGGGCTCAACTGATAGGGCAGAGGGCTGTTTCCTGAGGAAGCCTGAGCCGGAGAGGAGCTCAAAGGAGGGGGATCCTGAAGTCCCATCTCCGAAGGGAATGACCATGGAGCAGAAGATAAGGCCTCCGGTGGCCTGGCTGCAGTCCCTCCTGCCTTAACACTAAGCCCACCTCCCCACCCCTTCCAGCACTGGGCCTGGGTGCAGGGTCCAGGCTGGGTGATTCTCAGTGTTGTAAGCATCTCGGCAAAACAATAAAGCATTTGGGTGTGATTCTGGGAGGCTGAGTTGTGTGGGCCACTGGGCTGAGGTTCATGGGGTAGGAGGGTTCTTCCCCACAAAGTAGGATTTCTACCTGGTGAAAAGTTCCAGGACCAGTAACCTCCAGAGCCCTGCCCTGCCTCTTCTCCCTGATGGAGGACTGGTGGGAGGCCCAGAAGGGCATAGGGTCCCCAGGGATGGAGGATGCCAAGACTGAAGGCAGGGCTGCCCTGTATATGTTTAATGAGGCAGGAGCTAGAGCCAGAGGAGGCACTGTGGCAGAAGGGGCAGGCCATCACCGCAGCAGGAGGCTGAGCAGAAGGGCAGCTGCAAGGCAGTGGGGCTCCAGGAAAGCTGGCTGGGCTGCAGAACTCAGCCGGTCACCATAGTGGTCCAGGAGCATCAGGACCACTCCATTGGTCCAGCCGAACCCCTCCTGGAAAGAGGATGGCTAGTGCTGGAGGCCTCAGGGGAAGGTCCCCACGTCCTTCCAGGCAGGTGTGGGATCCTCTGACTCAAACCCTGAGGGTCTGGCTCAGTCTAGCCCCAAGGTGCCAGGCTCCTCCCTGGGGACCCACCCGCATGGGAGAACAGGCCTGGAGAGGAAGATCAAAGTCAGTTGTGGGGAGAGCAGAGTCCCATCATTCCCTGTAGGGTGTGCCTACTCACCTGGACTTCATACTCCCCTCCGCCACCCGGCTGCCCACCACTGCTGATGTCATACTGGGGACAAGAGGATAATCTGTCACTCATCCCTGCAGTGCCCAGGAATGGCCACTGGGCGCCGCCACGGGGCTTGGGCCTGAGCTTTGCAGAGCCTGACAATTTCCTGTCTCACTGCAGGGAGGCGGCCTGGGACAGCTCAGGGCCAGCTCACCTTCTCATACATGGCTGACTTTTGGGAATAGACATGGAAGTTGGTTTGGATCCAATTCTGTGCCAGCTGGAAAGCCACCTCCTGGGTCTTGGGTGAAGGAGACCTGGCCAGACCTAGGATACCCCGAGGCAGGGCCTGAGTACCCAGAGCCTCATCCCAGGGGCGCAAAAGGGGACAGGGCTGGCCCTGTGCCCTCTGTCCTGGAACCACTGGCAACTGACTCTGACCGGGCCTGGGGCTGGAGAGAGAGGAGGCCGACCCCTTTGGTGGCTCCTCTGCCTCCCTGGGTTGGGGCCCTGGGACACGCCCATCCCTGCTCTACCTCTGATGACCAGGTCCTGCAGGGGCGCCCAGGCATTGGGGAAGTCCCACTGCTGGCCGGTCTTCTGGAACGAGGTCGGGATCCCGTGCCGGTAGGTAAGGATCTGGCTGTCCTGGAAGGTTCCAGAAGGCACTGTAACTGTGGGTTAGAGCTGGCCAGGACCCAGGAGGGTGAGGCAACCACTGGCCAGAGCTCCTGCTGGGTCCTGAGCCAGCCCCCCCCCCCCCCCTGCACCCCCTGTCCTCACCTCCAGGTACTTCAGGGCCTGGTCCGCCAGGGCGGGGTCAGAGAAGCAGCCGGCCCAGAGAGGAGCCAGGTTGGACGGGTAAAACTCATGGTTCTTCTTCCCATGTTCAAGGTCATAGTCAAACCAGGCCCCTTTCTCCTCATCCCACAGTACAGCCTCCAGGGCAGCCAGGCGCTGGGCCCGCAGATTTCTGTACCTTGTGGCTTCAGCCTCATTCCCTGGAGGACATGTGATTTAGATGGAGTACCTGGGCCTGCCCTTGGCCTCCTCCTGCTGTGACCCCTAAGGACCAAGAGACAGTGCCCATCTGGGGTCCCCCCCACCTCAGGCTCTAGGACCCAGAATTCCCTGAACAAAGGGGCCTTAAGGCTCTCGTCCTGCACAGCCCTGTCCCAGGCTCATCCTACAAAGGGCACTGGCTCAGGGCTTGAAGGGCAGCAGCGGGATAGGGGAGGAGTTTGGAGGTGAGGACTAGGCACCACCTGCCCAGTGAGAAAAGTGGGGGAGTAGGATGCAAGCCCCATATGCACTCCCAACAGGGCTGCGTGAGGGGGCAGATACCTTCCTGCTGCAAAGTGGGCGGCCCTTCACCCAAGTCTTCCTTCCAGCTCCGTTGCCAAGGCTGAGGCAAGGCGGACAAGCCCAGCCTCTTCCTGCCCAGGGCTACTCACCCAGGCTGGTGTGGAAGTTGCTCATCAGCCCCTCTGCCTGGCACAGGAAAGCGTTGAGGTCCACAGGCACCAGTTTGCTGGTCCGGATGCTGCTGAGCAAGCTGGGGTCCGGGCCTCCAATGAGCCAGCGTGAAGAGAAGTCCCAGCCAGACTCGGCTCCCGCCTTGAGCTCAGCCCACAGAGCCTCCTGGGCCCCTGTGATGGAGAGACAGAAGACAGAGTACTGACTCGACCCAGCTGCAGGGCCCCCCTCCCACCGCCGCTCACCTTCGGGCACCATGCCCGCCAGCTCTGCATCCTTGCTGTAGGATTCTGGTCTGCAAGAGGAGAGTGGACAGCCTGGCACGGGGGCTCTGAGCCCTCGGTGCCCAAGCTGGGGGCTGAGCCCTGGTGACTCAGCAGACCTGGGCCCACAGCAACCAGTCTCGCCATCTGAGAGGGGGGCCTGAGTCAGGTGCCCTCCTGCCAGGGGCCTGATGACACTGGCAGGCGAGTAAAGACGTGGGCCTCACCTGGGTCCCCCGTAAGGGACGTGGTAGCGATTCAGGACATAGCTCTTCCCCCCCCAAGCTCACAGAGACGTTCCTCTTCTCAGCCCAGAAGTCCAACTCCAAGGCCAGGGTCCCGATGTTGTCCCTGGGGGCAGAGCCGGGCACCTTCTCAGCCTGGGCACACCTCCCATCCCACCTGGGGAAGCCTCAGGACGGGAGCCCGTGGGCAGCCCAAGGGGGTGCCCACCAGAGGAAGGCGGTATCGTTGGTGTGAGCCACGTAGCGGGCCATCATGAGCGTCAGGAGCGGCGGCTGGCTGCGCTGTAGGTAGTACACGCGGGCCCCATTGGGAACGTGCCCATAGCTGCCAAGGAGGAAGTTGCTGACTGCTCCTGCCTGACCGACCGCCAGAGCCAGGGCACACCCAGCTCCGAGCGCCTGGCACTGCTGTCCTCCCACACCCCAGCCTGCGGAGCCAGCCCCTCTTACGTCTGCACCAGGTCCAGGAAGTTCTGCAGCATGCCCCTCACCGTCCCGGCCATCTCCGACAGAAGCAGCCCCTCCATCACCCAGTAGGAGTCCCTGGGGAGGGACGGCTCCGTCACCCTAGCCGGATCCTGCACGCCTAGGCCACCGCAGGGCGTGCTCAGGACATCCCCAGGCTGGGGCTCCCCACCACCGGGTGCTCACCAGTAGTAGAACTCACGGAAGCGCCCGCCCGGCACTATGAAGGGGTGTTGCGAGTAGATCAGAGAAAAGCGCTCAGGCTGTCGGAGGACCTCTGGACTCACCTGGAGCAGGAGAGAGGGCGCAGGGAGCCTGGACTCCACTTCTTCTCCACAGACTGGGGGTGGAGGAGCTGCTGGGGGCTGGAGCCAGGCGTCCGGACGTGGGCTCTGCTTCCCTGTTGCTTGGCCTGCTGGGGCCTCGGCCCAGGCTTGGCTGCCGGGAGCCTGGTCTACCCCCACATGTGGCTCTGGGGTCCCTGCTCTGCTTGATGGAGTGGAGGAGCCTGATCATGTGCCTGGCACCAGCAGGTGCTCCACAAGCAGTGGCCACTCTTTGGATCCTGGTGGGGGCCTGTCTCCTCCAGCTCCCTTTGCCCCCTGAGTCTCTGCTCTCACCACCAAGCCAGGCCCAGAGACTCAGGGCTACCCATTCTCTGACGAGGACCCTTTCCCCATTGTGTAGGTGTGCATGGGTATGGCTGAGAAGCAAGTGGGACCCGGTGGGGCCTGCTGGTACCTGTCAGGCATTGGCACTGCTTTTTCCCTGCTGGTTCTGCATGTGAGTGTGGATTTAGGGGTGGGTTTCAAGGGGAGCAGTGCATGAGGCTGAGGGAGCCCTGAGCCTCCCTCTGCCTGTGGGTGCCAGGATCTCTCAGCTAGGTGCTGTGCAGTCTTGGGCCAATCATTGCCCTCTCTGAGCCTCAGACAAAGGAAAGTGCCACCAAGGCTGTGCTGATAGCAGGGCAGCAGCTACAGTCTTTACTGCATGGGGTGTGGCCTGAGGACCTTGGGAAGAGAGGCCAGTGGGAGAGGGAACAGCCAATGGGTTCGAGCCGACAGGCTGGGTGTGCCTGGGGGCCTTCAGGGAGGAGTCAGGGGTTAGAAGGAGATATCCTGCCCTCTCTCTGAGATTCTTTATCCAATAATCGCTCTAGAGAGCTGCTGCTCTGGGACCCGGACAGGAGGCTATGTTCTCAGGGGCTGCATCCCGATTTGGGCTCCAAGGCGGGCGGCCTCCCAGCTGGGCCATCCTGTCCATGCCCTTCCCAGGGCCACCAGGACCCAGTACCTTCTTTCCCAGCTTCTTCCAGAGCTGGTGCAGCTGCCTGGCCCAGGAGCGCAGCTTGGGGTCTGCGATCTTCACTAGGAATCTGGGGCTGGAAAGACAGGGGCTGGCAGGTTCAGGGGGCAGCACCGTTGGAGGGCCCACTCTGCTCCTCGTCCGGATTGTACCTATCTTTCCAGTCCTCAGGGACCCAGGGCTGCAGCTCCTGCCCCGCAGCCCGGAAGTGCTCTTGGAGGAAGGCCTGCAGCTGCAGACTGGGGATGCTGTGGTTGTGGGCGCTGGTCAGCTTTTGGAAGGCCTGAAGGACTTGGTCTGGGGCGGAGACACAGGGGCAATCGGTGAGATCCCTGATGGGAGGGTCTGGCCCCTGTCATCTTTGGTGGGAAACTCAGGAGCAGATGTGGTCCCGGGCGTCTTACCTGGAGCAGAGGACAGCGACATGTCCACGAACTGCTTGTCGTCCTGGTAGAGCTTGGCAATCTGCACTTGGTGCAGGAGCTCCCCGTGGCAGTAAATCTGGCTGCAGAGAGAGTGGGGGAGAGGAGTGGGTCAGGCCACTGGGAAGAAGAAAGGCGGGATAGCTCTGGGGCATAGTCCCTGGATGGGACAAGGGCTGTGTGTGTGCCTGAACACAGGTGTGGAAGGGCTTTGTGGGTGGTGGTGACATACATGGCTGAGAGAAGTAGGAGGGTCTTTGTGCAGCACAGGACCCAAACCATTTACTGAGTGGTTGTGATTTGGAACAGTAGAGTATACTCAGTGGATGAAAGGAGTTTAGCACTTAAAAAAATATTTTTATTGATTTCAGAGAGGAAGGGAGAGGAAGAGAGAAATAGAAACATCAATGATGAGAGAGAATCATTGATTGGCTGCCTCCTGCATGCCTCTTACTGGGGATCAAGCCCACAAGCCAGGCATGTGCCCTTGACTGGAATCCAACCTAGGACACTTCAGTCCACAGGCCAATGCTCTACCCACTGAGAACACCAGCCATGGCAAGGTTAACACTTTAATCAGTGATGTGAGAATAGGGTAGACCAGCCCCACTAGCATGGCTCAATGGTTGAGCGTCCACCTATGAACCAGTTCGATTCCATCTTGGAAGGGATTTCTGGGAACCACTGCCTGCAGGGTCTCTGGACTGTGTGGTGTACAACTCCAGGCAGAACTCACTCTGTACTATTCATCCTGAAAATTGAATGCTCAGAAAGACCCAGGTTTGAGGGGATGGGATACAGCAGCGGTGAGGCTGAGGGCCGGTGGGCCACATGCAGAGATGCACAGCCCCCACACAGGTGGGCAGAAAGCGGGAAACAGGATGGAGAAGATGAGCTCACTATTGATTAAAGCAGGAGGCGCAGTGCGGCATATCCACACCTCTCCAGAGCTGAGCAAGTCTGTGAGGCCCTGGGTGCCCTCAGAATAAGTTACACCAAAGGACTACCACTTCCCTAACCCTAGAGGGGGACCCACCCTTCCTGGGTGTGAAATGTGCACCCCAAATGCACTCAGCATTTAGTTTACAATGACAGTTCACACACATAGTGGGCTAAACAGCATTGGCTCCTGAGACAGAGAAAGGTTCTGGGGATTCAGGTGGCCCATCAGGGAACAAGCAGAATTTGCTTTTAAGGAGGAGAGGCCTTCAGAGGAAATAGATTCATTCACTAGAATAAGTGGACTAGAAGGGGCTCTGCTTCAGGAAGGAAGCCAAAGATAGGAGTTGGCCTGGGTCAGGCCAAGGCAGCCATGGGTACTGGGTAAGGCCAGGCACAGCAATGCCAGGAACAGCACTGAGAAGGGGTTGACACCTGTGCCCAGCAGGCCACTTGTCTTTCTTTGTGCTGCTCAAGGCCCAGTAGCCACGGGCACTGGCCTCTGAGGCTCAAGGAGCCATTATGGGAAGATCATAGACCTGTGACCCTCTGACCATCCTCCAGGATGCGTCCATTGTCTGACTTGCTCTGAGAGCTGGTCAGGGGAAGACATACCCCAAGTACAATGAGCAGAGGCAGAAACTTTCTGAGTACCATCAGCTTCCAAGTACCACTTGGGTTTGCCTCCAGCTGCTTGGAACTAAGAAATGACAACCAAGCAGCCCTGTGTCATGTGGCCTGTCCACAATCATATTTGGTATATGGGCAAGGTTTGATGCCCCTGGAAAGGCACCCTATATAATCCTATACAATAAAAGGGAATATGCAAAGTGACCCTAAAGGTGGAACAACCAGAACGACTGCTTAACCAGTCACTATGAGGCGCACTGACCACCTTTTGGTTCCTTTCCTGGCCGGCAGGCTCCGATCACCTGAGGGCGAATGGGGAACGGGGGTAGGGGGTATTGGTGGGGGACAGGGTCAGCTGTGGACAGCAGAAGAAGATGGCCCTGATCGCAGGCCAGACCTAGGGACCATACCCATGTGCAAACTTTGTGCACTGGGCCTCTAGAAGAAAATACCTCTAATTCTTACAGATTTGTTCTGCAATGGAAGGACATTGTGCTACAATCAGGCTAGCATACGGGGTAACACTGAACTTGCTGGTTCTGTTCAACCTCACGTGAAAAGCCAATGGGTTACACTGATCTTGGGGATGAAATATATTGGGAGTTGAGTTGAGCTGAATCCTCCTCAGAATGTAATCACAATGGAAAATGACTTGCCTGAGCAAGAACTGGATTTAGCTCATTTCTATGCTAAGCAGTTCTGCACATGTTATTCATAAGGTACAAATAGAGGCAGATCAGGGAGGAAAATAAGTAATCAAATAGAGCAAAAGTGTGAAAATGTATGTGAAGGCTTTATATGCCAGGCTAGCTGTTTCTTTAAATCTATCCCTAGTCTGTGCTGGCTCCTTCAAATGCTAAATATAGCCATACTTGATACTATTGCTGGACCTATTAGAGAATTGCTATACTAAATGTTCATACAAACATGATGGTTTTCCTTTTTTTTTTTTCATTTCAGAAAGGAAGGAAGAGGGAGAGAGAGATGGAAATATCAATGATGATAGGCTGCCTCGTGCATGCCCCATACCAGGGATGGAGCCCAAAACCCAGGCATGTGCCCTGATTGGAAATTGAACCACAACCTCCTGGTTCAGAGGTCGATGCTCAACCACTGTACCAGGTCAGCCAGGCTATGATGGTTTTTTGTAAGAGAGCCTAGGCCAAGGGCCAGAGGGTAGTGGACTGAATTCCATTCTGACTCTCACCACCTGGAGTGAGTGCAGATTCCATAGCCTTGGGGGCACATTTTCTAATAAACAGCCCACAGCTGTTCATTTTTCACAAGATGTCCATGGTGAGGCCTTGGAGGTTTCCACAGCACTGTGTTCTCTCCTGTGACACCAGGACGCTTACTCACCTGGCACATTGATGTGTTCACCAACCAGGAGGCTCCACGGAGCTTTGGTATCTAGAGTTTTTATTAGGATCTCACTATGTAAGTATGATTGATGGACTCATTGGTCATGTGATTGAGCTCCATCTCCAGCCCTGCTCTCCTCCCTGGGGGTAGGACTTATATCATGTAATATAGATGGGGAAGCCATAGTCATGTGGTCTTTCTGACAGGGCCTGCCCCATCCTGAGTCAGCTATTATCATGACTCATTTAGCCACTCCCACCAATAATCATCTCATGAACATAAACTAGCAGACACCACTCTAAATACCAGAGGCACTTGATCACGTGGGGAATTCCAAGAGCTTAGCAGATACATCCCAGGTAAAAGGACAGACAAATTCTTTACTATACAACAGACTACCCACTGGTCTTTGGCCATGGGCCCCTTAAATAAAAACAATGGGACCTGTTGGAATATCTGCATTTGGTTGGTGTGGCATTTATAAAATAGATAAAGCACTAGTTGCTTTATCAACATGAATATACCTAATATTTAGAGCTAGTGTAGGGCAGGGATAGGAGGCTTTTCTTTGGTTGTTAATCCTCATCCGAGGTTATTTGTCCATTGATTTTTAGAGAGACTGGAAGGAAGTGGGAGAGGCAGAAGCATCAATGTGAGAGAGACACATTGATTTTCTGCCTTCATACTCACCCAGCTGGGGCCAGGAATCAAGCCTGCAACTGAGGTATGTGCCCTTGGCCAGAATCAAACCTGTGACCTTTCAGTCTATGGGCTGACACTGAACCAAACTGGCCAGGACAGACATCATGCAACTTCCCAATACATTTGACCATCAATAGTAATATTATCTACGTGGTTCAGATAGCCGTGTTGTTCACTGTGGTATTCAAATCCTCCCACAACCACATCAAAACTACAATTAAACTACAGAACTGTCTCAAATTGATCCGAATAGAAGTCTTAAAACTAAGGATATAAAGAAGAAGCTACACAGACAGAAACCGATTTGGCTCAGTTGATGGAGTGTAGGCTTTTGGACTGAAGGCTCTCAGGTTTGATTCCAGTCAAGGGCATGTACCTCGGTTTTGGGCACATCCCCAGTAGGGGGTGTGCAGGAGGTAGCTGATCAATGTTTCTCTCTCATCGATGTTTCTGGCTCTCTATCCCTCTCCCTTCCTCTCTGTAAAAAATCAATTAAAAAATATATGTAAAGAAGAAGCTACATAGAGATTGGTAGAAGGGGTGGAGACACAAAATGGACCGGTCCCACATTCGAATGTGGCAGATAAAAATCAAGAAGGATATCAGACACTACACTGGTTTGGCTCAGTGGATAGAGCATCAGCCTGTGGATGAAGGGCTCTGGGTTCAATTTTGGTCAAGGGCACATGCCAGGTTGTGGACTCAATATCCAGCAGGTGTGGTGGGTGCAAGAGGCAGTCGATCAATGATTCTTTCTCATCATTGATGTTTCTATCTCTTTCCCCTTCTCCCTTCTTCTCTGAAATCAATAAAAATATTTTTTTATATAAAAAGGGGTATCAGGCCTGGCTGGCATGGCTCAGTGGTTGAGTGTTGACTTATGAACTACGAGATCATGGTTTGATTCCCTGTCAGGTCACATGTTCAGGTTGTGGGGCTCAATCCCCAGTGGGGGGCATGCAGGAGGCAGTCAATTAATGATTCTCTCTCATCATTGATGCTTCTTTTAATTCTTTAACAAATATTTTTATTGATTTCAGAGAGGAAGAGGGAGAGATAGAAACATCAATGATGAGAGAGAATCATTGATCAGCTGCTCTGCACATTCCTTACTGGGGATCAATCCTGCAACCCAGGCATGTGCCCTTGATTGGAATCAAATCTGGGACCCTTCAGTCCGCAGACCAACACTCGATCCACTGAGCCAAACCGGCCAGGGCTATCATTGATATTTCTATTTCTCTCCCCTCTTCCTTCCTCTCTAAAATCAATAAGAACATAGTTAAAACAATAAAAATAAAGAGGGCTATCAGAACTGTGATAGGAACCCCTAAGGAGCTAGGAGTTCCAGATCCACAGCAGGACCCACAGCCCAAAGTCCCATTGTCAGGAAGAGAAGTCCCCATGACTTCTGGCTGTGCAACCAGCTGAGTGAGATGAAGGGCTGCTAGAGTCCCAGGCATTCCTCTTAAAGGGCCAGAACATGGACTTAATTAGATTTACTTGCTCTGAGTTCCAGCACTGGAGACATATGGGGAGGAACTGAGTTGTCTGGCATTACAGTGAGAGCTGGAGGAGCAGCTTTCTTGCAGACAGAAGTGCTGGCAGAGGCCATTGTTCCTTTCCTGAGCCCCCTGCCCCTGCAAAGCTGGCAGGCAGGCGTCATATCTGAGTCTTCATCATCCTGGCTCACACTGCTAACCACATCCTGGTGATTCTCTGCCCATCCAACTTTTGGGCCCAATCCAAGCCGTTTCTAGTAACTCTTCCATTCAAATAGCCTATCTTGGCTCAGGCTTTGGACTTTATAAAACCTCTCAAACAAGCAGCCTATGGCCTAAGCATGCCCCATACCTCTCACTAAGTGGTCCCAGGTCCAGCACTAGCAGCAGCTGATCTTGGTTGGCAGCTTGGCCTCTCTTGGTCACCTCCAAGACCAGCATAAGTAGCAGCCATCTGCAGGTTTCTTTATAGCTCATGCCAGGTGGCCCTGGGCAGAATACAGACAGTGGCTGACATTTCTTGGCTTGCACTTTCCAGGAGGCCCCAGAGCCAGTGAAATGGGATAGCTTCAGACCATGTCAAAATACTACACAACCTCCTCCACAAGGGACACACTCAAGAGGCAAACTCAGGAGGTGCCAGAGCACTGACGTAACTCCTGCTCAGTGGTGTGGGCCCTAAACAGCCGATCCTCTATCATGGTCACAGTCAGTCCTTACAGCTGATCAGCCTGAGGGTAAATCCCTCCCACTGACATGCTAATAGCAATTAAGGCTCAACTACAACACAGCTGAAATACCCAGCTTGGGTGAACAGGGAGATGGCTCCACTGGACTATATAGGACACCAACTGCTAAGGGAAGTCTACCAACCCCAGAAGACACAGCAGCTCTACCTAGTCCATAGAAATAAATACAGGATACAGCCAGAATGAGGAGGTAAAGAAGCATGTTCCAAACAAAAGGACAGAAGAAATCTCCAGGAAAAGAGCTAAACAATATGGAGATAATCTACCAGGTGCAGAGTTCAAAACACTGGTTTAAAAAAATGCTCCATGAATGTAGGGTAAGAGTAGAGGAACTTAGTGAGAACTTCAACAAAGAAATAGGAAACATAAAAACAGAACTAGAAAATATAAAAAGAACCAGTCAGGAGTCAGTACCAAGATAGATAAACACTGGTACTTGCTGCCTCCCACAATCACGTCAAAATACAAAACAACCAACATTCAGAACCGCCTGAAATTGGGCCGAATGGAAGTCTCATAACTAGAGAAGTAAAGAAGAAAGCACATTGAGATTAATAGGAGAGGTGGAGGTGCAGAATGGGCTGGTCCAACACCCACCTGTGGCAGTTGTTTAATTGGGAGGAATATGTAGGCTGCAGAGGCCTCCCATGAAGTGCAAGGAATCCTAGCCCCACACAGACCTCTCAGCACAGGTTTCCAGAGCTGGGAAGAGAAATCCCTGTACCTTTGGGCTGTAAAAACCAGCAGAGATTGTGGCTGAGTGACACAAGGGCTACTGCAGATCCAGATTGTTCTTCTTAAAGGCCCCCTGCACAGACTTACTTGGACTTCTCTCTTTTTGAGCTCCAGTACTAGGGTGGTGGCTTGGCAGGGGGAGGGACCCAAGGACATATGGGGAGAAACTGGATTGTCTGGCATCAGAGCAAGAACTCGGGATCAGCTTTCTCCCAGATGGGGGTGCTGGCAGGGGTCATTGTTCTTACACTGAGACCTCCCCTGTCATAGAGCTGAGTGGCAGCATATCTGAGTTCCCACCAGCCTGGCTCACAATGTTTGATCTGTCCTGGTGATTCTCTGAGATACCGCTCCATCCAATTTGCAGCTCCACCCAACCTGTTCACAGTGACTTTTCCATACGAATGGCCTGTCCTGGCTCAGGCTTTAGACTTTCCTAAAATCTCTCAAACCAGCAGCAGATGGCATTAGCATGCTCCATTCCTCTCAATAAGAGGTCCCTGGGGCCCAGCACTAGTAGCAGTTTACCTTATTTCATAGCTTGGCCTCTCCTGGGCACTTCAAAGCCCAACACAAGTAGCAGCCATCTGCAGATCACTCTGTAGCTCCTGACAGGTGGCCCCAGAGCCAGTGCCTGACTTTGCATTTTCAGTGGGAACTCTGAGCCAGTGAACCCAGTGGACAGCTTCAGATAACACAGATTACAGCTCTAAACACCCATAAGTGACACACTCAAGGGGCAGACTCAGTGAGAAGCAAAGCCCCACTGAAGCAAGTCCTGCACAACAGCTCTTCCACTGTAGTCAAAGCTGGTCTTCATAGCTAATTGTCCTGGGAGTCAGTTCCTCCCAGTGACACCAACAGCAATCAAGGCTCAACTACAGCAAGACTGTGCACACAGCTCAGATTATTGGGGAAGCTGAGCCACTGAGCCTACAGGACACCTACCACACTAGGCCACTTTACCAACTCCAGGAGACATAGCAGCTCTACCTAAAACATAGAAACAAACACAGGGAGGCAGCCAAAATGTGGCGACAAAGAAACATGTCACAAATGAAAGAATAAAATAAATCTCCAGAAAAAAAACCCTAAGTGATATGGAAGCAAAAAACTACTAGATACAGAGTTCAAAACAATGGTTATAAAGATTCTCAAAGATCTTAATGAGAGTGTCAGGAGCTTAGTGAGAATTTCAAGGAAATTAGTGAGAACATCAAAGACATAAAAAAGGACAAGTCATAAATTCAGCATATACTAATTGAAATAACAAACAATTTACAGAGATTCAACAGTAGAGTACAAGATGCTGAGAATCAAATCACTGATTTGGAATATGAGAAAGCAAAAAACAATCACAAGAGCAAAAAGAAAAAAGAATTAGAAAATATGAAGAGAATGTAAGTAGCCTCTGGGACAACTTCAAGATGTCTTGGTTTTACTGGGTAGAGATTCTTTTGCATCATGGGGGTGCCAGGAGGAGAAGAGTGAGAGCAAGATCTTAAAAAGCTATTTGAAGAAATAATGACAGAAAAGTTCCATAACCTGGTGAAGTAAATTGACATACAAGTCCAGGAAGTTCAGAGAATCCCAAACAAGATGAAACCAAAGAGGCCCTCACCAACACACATCATAATCAAAGTTAAAGACAAAGAGATAATCTTTAAAAAAGTTAAAAGCAGCAAGAGAAAAGCAGTTATTTACCTATAAGGAGCTCCCATAAAATTGTCAGCTAAGCCCAGCTGGTGTGGCTCAATGGTTGATCATCAACCTATGAACCAGGAGGTCACAGTTTGACTTCCAGTCAGGGCATATGCCTGAGTTGCAGGCTTGATCCCTGATATAGGGTTTCTATCTCTCTCTCCCTCTACCTTCCTCTCTGAAATAAATAGAAATATATATTTTTTGTAAACTGATTTCTGTTGAGAAATCAGCTGATTTCTCAACAGAAACTTTGCAGGCCAGAAGGAATTGACAAGAAATATTCACTGATGAAAAACAAGAATCTCTACTCAGTAAAACCAAGATTACTCTACCCAGCAAAGCTATCATTTAGAGATGGGAGAAAGTTCTAGTGAGTTAAGGTATTGGCAGGAGCAACCGGTGGTGGGAGGAGCCCTTATGGAAGCTGGAACTGTCATTAACCCTGATCAAGATGACAACCTCCCAAAAGCACAGAGACTTTGTGGCAGAGCCCATGGGGGAAAAGCCAGTGGGGAGCCTGACTGGGATCGGTGAAGTCCTGGGCAAGAAGCTGGAGGAAAGGGGCTTTGACAAAACTTACATGGTCCTTGGCCAGTTTCTGGTGCTAAAGAAAGATGAAGTTCCCAGGAATGGCTAAAGGACACATGTGGCGCCAATGTCAAGCAGTCCCTGGCCTGCTTTGAGTGCCTTCGAGAGTGGTGTGAGACCTTCTTGTGATGCTCTCTGGGGAGCCCCCAATCCCTTACACCAGCTTGAGTCTCCAGTTTGTAGCTGAGTGGAGGCTACTCCATTGTCCTCTACAAAGGAAATGATTGCTGTCTGCTCACCACCAATGTCCTCAGGGTCTTTGGGGGAATTCTCTCCCCTCACCATTTCACCTTTTTTGGAATTCTCACTCTTACATGCATCTCCCTTCTCTTTGCCCTGCCAGTTTCAGGTCAAGAATCAGCTTTTCTGAGTGGATTTCTGTCCCTACCATCACCCCTGGTCTGTTTAATGACATTTGGCTTCTCTTTTGGCAAAACAGTCACTGTCCATATAAAGTTTTTTAAATCAATAAAGTCAGTGGCCTTTCAAAAAAAAAAAAGAACTTCCCAGACCAGGACAAGTTAAAGGCATTCATTACCACCAAACCAGTATTACAAGAAATGTTAAAGGGTCTTCTTTAAAAAGAAGAATAAAGAATATAAAAAATATGAATAAGAAAATGTCAATAAATAAATATCTATCAATAATTACTTTAAATGCAAATGGATTAAATGCTCCAGTCAAAAGTTGTAGGGTAGCTGAATGGATAGTAAAATATGACCTTTACATATGCTGTCTACAAGGGACCCACTTCAGATGGAAAGCCATAAACACATTAAAAGTAAAGGGATGGCCAAAACTGGTTTGGCTCAGTGGATGGAGTGTCGGCCTGAGGACTGAAAGGTCCCAGGTTCGAGTCCGGTCAAGGGCATGTATCCTGGTTGCGGGCACATCTCCAGTAGGGGGCGTGCAGGAGGCGGCTGGTCGACGTCTCTCTCATCGATGTTTCTAATTCTCTATCCCTTTCCCTTCCTCTATGTAGAAAATCAGTAAAATATATATATTAAAAAAAAAAGTAAAGGGATGGAAAAAAGAGATTTCATGAAAATGGAAACAAACAAAAGCTGTGGCAACAATACACTTGAAAAAATAGATTGAAAAACAAAATAAATGGACAAGCAGAACAGAAATAGTCTCATAGATACAGAAAACATTTTGACAGTTGCCAGATAGGAGGGAGGTTGGAGAGTGAATAGGTGAAAAAGGTGGAGGGATTAAGAAGAAAAAAATTGTAGTTACAGGATAATCACGGGGATGTTAAAGTACAACACGGGGAATATAATCAATAATATTCTAAAAGCTATGTATGGTGTCAAGTGGGTAATAGATTTATCAAGGTGATCACTTACTAGGTTATATAATGTCTAATCACTGGTGTTTACACTTCAAATGAATATAATATTGTATGTCAACTGTAATTGAAAAATTAAAAATTAAAAAATAATTTAACCAACAATGTTGGTTAGTGTTTACTATATTGCACTTGCTTTTATAAACCGAGTTTCCATTGACCTTCTGCTGGACCCTGTGGTCAGGCCATAGCTACTGACTAAGGTAAGTCAAACCCCTGCCAAACAAAATTTCCTATTTCTTTGCTGAAGTTCTCACTAAATGGAAAAGGAGTCGGGAGTGTTGGCACATTACTAGAGTCCCATACTCAGTAGGGAAAGTGCATCAGGGAGGAAAATGAAGTTGAAGTGATATGGGAAGAAAAGAAAAAGTGTAGTTATACCATCATCTTCCTCCCATGGGAACAATTGTAGAGTTGCACCTCCATCCTCTCCACTCGGTGTCCCAGGTTCTCTCAGGAAAGCAGAGGGATCTATTTAGGTAGGACCCCCCTAACCACCTCATGCTGAGTATGAGCACACACTTGTGAAGGTGGTAAGCCAGTCCTTGAGACCTACATTCTCCCTGTTTTAGACAACCTTTGTTTTAGTTGCTCATTCCAAATGTTTATCAAATCATTACTCTGAGAATAAAAGTGTGTTCTTTGGTCTGAAGAAATGTAGCTCTAGGGTCCAAATCGTTGCACTATCTCTTGTTCTGGTCCTTATAGAATATTTTGAGCATTTATATCTACAGAGAGCGTCAGAGGCTTAGTGAGAATTTGAGCCCAGTCCAGAGAAGGTGTTGTTCCTGTTGGGCCCCATTTGTAGCTTCTGAGTCTCCACATCAGTCCATTGCCAGCTGTATGCATTCCCTTCCCCCAGGAGTCTGCCTGATAGCCCTCTTCAGCCATCCTGCTTATTGGCAGACAGACTGTTCTTGTTAGCATTTGGTGCTTCAGTGAGTGCATGTGGAATCTTCTAGATCCAGCCACCTCTGCATTGCTGCAGCCTCCCAGTGTCCATTGGTTTAGGAACCCAAGTGGCCACCTCACATGAGGACACTGAGATACCCACTGGCTGGCACAGGTACTTTCTGATGAAGGAAGGGGTCCTTCTGATAGGCATTTATGTCTTCTGCTTTAATGTACCCCTCAGGTTCCCATGATGACTCCATGGGATTGTGCCACATGGGGCATTGCTTTTATAAACCAAGTTTCCATTGACCTTCTGCTGGACCCTGTGGTCAGGCCATAGCTACTGACTAAGGTAAGTCAAATCCCTGTCAAACGAAATTTCCTATTTCTTTGTTGAAGTTCTCACTAAATCAAACACAGTGGCAACCAGGATGGTGATTCAGTTCCCTAAGCAAATTTGGTTTTATCATCTTTAACTAGAGTGGCAGCCTTGCAAGCAGCAAGTTCCTGCTCCCCTGGCCGCTGCCATCCACAGCAAGCAGCTCTGTCAGCCGCTGAGAACTGTGGAGAGGGCACACTCTCCAGGTGAGGGGCAGTGGAGTCTGGCAGCTCCCTAGTGGTTCCACAGTCAGTCCCAGGGGAAGAGCACCCGCTGCTGAAGGGACCAAGATGTCCCCCATCCCCTATAAGCTCATCTCTGCACAGACCATTCATCTTGTTATGGTCTCTTCCGGGCGCCTCCCTATGAAGCAGGTCTCCCAAGATATCATGGGCATTTCAGGTTCCCAGATGACCTTACGTCTTTTAGTTGCGGGGTGGTTTTCATTAATGTCTGATAGCAGGCTAGCCATGGCCTCTCCAGTAGCCATTTTCTAGTCTAAAGTCTCAAGGTATTTGCTCTATGCCCAGCCTGTATGTCCAGAGGGCTGTGGTTTGTGTGGACTCTGGCAGCATTAGGGTTATCATCTGTGGTGTCCAGTTAATATTGCTTGATGACAGGTTTGTCAGCCTTTTATTTTGTGGCACTAGGCAGCGGGAACATGGCCTGTTTAAACACTCCAGCTGTCCTCTGTGCTTCCACTTAACCTCAACTCCTGCATCCCGCCATCCTCTCCATCAGACTGCACAATTTTCAGGGTGGCCTTGTGGCCTTTGTCACCACAGAGTCCAAGACACTTCTCCACCTTCTGACCATCTTGCCAACTCATATGCAGAAGACTCTGAGTGCCCGGCAGGGAGCAAACCTAAGGGACCCAACCCTCTCATCAATATATTTAAAAATATATATATTTGTATTGATTTCAGAGAGGAAAGGAGAGGGAAGGAGAGATAAGAACATCAACGATGAGAATCATTAATTGACTGCCTCCTGCATGCCCCCCACTGGGGATAGAGCCCACAACTCAGGCACGCGCGCCCTTGACCAGGAATCGAACCGTGACCTCCTGGTTCATAGGTTGATGCTCAACCACTGAGCCACACTGGCTGGGCAATCCTTGTGATTTTCAGTGATGTGCTGCATGAATTTTAAAACATGTAACACCTGACTATTTCATCAGGGGCACTGACCCCTTTTCCCTTAGATTGTTAAATTTAAAAAATTACAACAGCCATCACAATATTAGCTGTTGGGTGTGAATGAATCAAATCAATAGAAGATATAGTTTTTGGTATACTGCAGTTTAGTGGTTTATTTATGTGTGCCATGAGATGACAAAGGTTGAACATTGCTGGCTCAGACCATTTGCTTGGGAATCTTCTTCATTATCCGTTGCTTCAGAATATTTGCTCCTTAGGAAATGGCTTTGAGACCAGTGGCCTTGTCCCCAGCTGCCAGGATCAGGGTCTCCCCAGCACACTCCTTGGCTGGCCCTGAGATGAGAAGCTTTGGTTTGAACTGGCCAGGACCCAAGCTCGGCCCATCTTTCAATTTCATTTGCTATTGTAAATAATCATCATCAAGGGATTGTATTTTTAAACCTTTTCTAATTATATTTTTATTTTTTTAAATTAAATCTTTATTATTCAGATTATTACATTTGTTTCTCTTTTTTCCCCTCCATACCTGCCCTCCACCCGGCTCCCATCCTCCCTCTACCCTTACCTCCCTCCCGTTGACCTCATCCATAGGTGTATGATTTTTGTCCAGTCTCTTCCTGTATACCCCTTACCCCTTTCCCCCTGAGAATTATCAGTCCACTCCCTTTCTGTGCTCCTGATTCTATTATATTCACCAGTTTATTCTGTTGATCAAATTTTTAATTCACTTAATTTTTAGATTCACTTGGTGATAGATATGTATTTGTTGTTCATAATTCTTTATCTTTTACATTTTCCTTCTTCCTCTTCTTAAAGAGTACCTTTCAGCATTTCATATAATACTGGTTTGGAGTTGATGAACTCTTTTAGCTTTTTCTTATCTGTGAAGCTCTTTATCTGCCCTTCAATTCTGAATGATAGCTTTGCTGGATAGAGTATTCTTGGTTGTAGGTTCTTGCTATTCATCACGTTGAATATTTCTTGCCACTCCCGTCTGGCCTGCATCGTATCTGTTGAGAAATCAGCTGACAATCGTATGGGTGCTTCCTTGTAGGTAATTAACTCTTTTTCTCTTGCTGCTTTTAATATTCTCTCTTTGTCTTTTGCTCTTGGCATTTTAATTATGATGTGTCTTGGTGTAGTCCTCTTTGGATTGCTTTTATATGGGGTTCTGTGTGCTTCCTGGACTTGTAAGTCTATTTCTTTCACCAGATGTGGGAAGTTTTCAGTCATTATTCCTTTAAATAGTTTTTCAGTATCTTGCTCTCTCTCTTCTTCTGGCACCCCCACAATTCTGATGTTGGTATGCTTGAAGCTGTCCCAGAGGCTCCTTACATTATCTTCACATTTTTGGATTATTTTCTCCTCTTGCTTTTCCAGTTGAGTATTTTCTGATTCTCTATATTTCAAATTTTTGACTTGATTCTTGCCTTCCTCTAGTCTGCTGTTAGGTCTCTGTATAATATTTTTTATTTCAGTCAGTATATGTTTAATTTCTAGTTGGTCCTTTTCCATCTCTAGTTGGTCCTTTTCCATCTCTAGCTGGATCTTTTTCATCTCTAGTTGGTCCTTTTTCATCTCCTCTTGGGTCTCGCTAAATTTATTCATCTTTTCTAGGATATTCTTTTTTTTAAAACATATTTTATTGATTTTTTACAGAGAGGAAGAGAGAGGGATAGAGAGTTAGAAACATCAATGAGAGAGAGACATTGATCAGCTGCCTCTTGCATGCCCCTTACCAGGGATGTGCCCGCAACCAAGGTACATGCCCTTGACCGGAATCAAACCTGGGACCTTTCAGTCTGCAGACCGACGCTCTAGCCACTGAGCCAAACCGGTTTCGGCTCTAGGATATTCTTGAAAAACCTTATAAGCGTGGTTTTGAACTCTATATCCAGTCGTTTGTTTTCCTCCATTTCTTTTGTTTGTGATCTCTTCCCTTGTCTCGGCATTTTCACTATGCTGGGAGAACTTCTTTGTTGGATTCAGCCTTATGATACAAGACTTACAAAACTGCAAAAGCCTCTATGTTAAGCTTGGGAGGGGTGGAGTCTCAGGGCTTAACGGACTGCCTTGACTTCCAGTCGGCCCAGCCCTCCACGGCCCCTGAGTCTCACATGACTGGGTAATTGCTGGAGCAGTCCCTGTGCATGCGTGCGCTCTCTTGCAGTGCCTCTAGACTGCTGCCTTTCCAGCTCCCCTGCGCTCCGGGTCTATATGAGTCTGGGTCCCCAGGGTTTCACCCGAAACTGGGATTTAGTGGAGTTACAAGTGGTGCAGTTGGGAGGGTCTGTCTTCCGCCCACTCTAGAAAGCCAGTGGCACAATCAACAGTCGGTCTTCTGCGCGCAGTGCTGTGTGCGCCACCAGACTTCTGATCTTTTGCGACTCCCCTAAATTTTGGTGCACTTCTCCCTTTTCACAGTCCAAACTCCCCTCATATGAGTTTCGGCTGGATCTGGGGTTTAGTGTCGTAGGATAAGGGATTCAATGCCATTGAGAGTCTTCGCCTCCCTTCCACCAGAGAAAGCCAGCTAGGTACTCTGGCACCCACTCTCTCCATGCCCGCATCTCTGCACCTCAGCTTTTTGCAGCTCCTTTGGGTCTCTGTGAGCCCCTCTTTTTCCTTCTAGTTGTAGAATTTTCACTCAGCCAGCTTTCCTGTGATTCTGGATGATATATGTTCTGTCTTTTAGTTGTAGTTTTGAAATTGTTGTGTGAGGCAGCAATGTAGGTGTTTACCTATGCCGCCATCTTGGATTCTCCTTTTCTTATTATTTTGCATTTTTAAAATTTTATTTATTACTAGAGGCCCAGTGCATGAAATTCGTGCATGACTGCAGTCCTTAGGCCTGGCTGGAAATTGAAGCACGCATACCTGGCATGGAAGGGCAGGTCCAAGCTGACTTCTGAGCCCTGGGCAGCACCTGGGCTCCCACTTGCACCCTCCTTGGCCTGGCACTGCCTCCTCACCTGCTCCACCATCCCAACATGGTCCCACACTAAAGGGGGCCCATCAGGGCTGGCAGCACCTCCACTACTACCTGCTGCAAGTGCCCCATTGCTGACGCCCGCCATGTTCTGCACCACCCTGGTGGTCAGTGTACAATACAGCGTGCGATCGAACTTGGTCTCCTGGTCAAACAACCATCCGAGGGGACAATTTGCATGCTGGGCTTTTATTACATAGGATTGTTTTATTGTTGCCTCTATGACAGATGTCCCCTATTTCCACCCCCCTCCAATTTGCCTTTCTCTACCTCCCCCTGCCTAAGCCTTCACCACCCTATTGTCTGTGTCCATGGGTTGTGCATATATGCACATATGTTCGTTGGTTAATCTCTTCCCATTCTCCCCATTCTACTCCCCTCTGAGATCTGTCAATCTGTTCCATGCATCCATCCCTCTAGTCCTATTTTATTCATCAATTTATTTTGTTCATTAGATTCCATGTCTGAGTGGGATCATGTGATATTTATCTTTCTCTGACTGGCTTATTTCGCTTATCATGATATTCTCCAGGTCTATCCATATTATCGCTTCTTTTTTACAGTTGTTCAGTATTCCATGGTGTAGATGTCTCACAGCTTTTAATCCACTCATTTACTCATGGGTACTCAGGCTGTTTCCAGATCTTAGCTACTGTAAATTGTGCTGCTATGAACATAGGGGTGCATACATACTTTTTTTAAAATGTATTTTATTGATTTTTTACAGAGAGGAAGGGAGAGAGATAGAGAGTTAGAACCATTGATGAGGGAGAGACATCAACCAGCTGCTTCCTGCACGCCCTCTACTGGGGTTGTGCCCGCAACCAAGGTATATGCCCTTGACCAGAATCGAACCTGGGACCTTTCAGTCGACAGGCCGACGCTCTATCCACTGAGCCAAACCGGTTTCGGCTATACATACTTTCTGATTGGTGTTTCAGGTTTCTTAGCATGTATCCTAGAAGTGAGATTGCTGGGTCGAAAGGCAGTATTATTTTTAGTTTTTTGAGGAAACTCCATACTGTCCTCCACAGTGGCTGCACCAGTCTGCATGCCCACCAGCAGTGTAGGAGGGCTCCTTTTTGCTTTGCATTTTCTTGTGCGCTCAGTGAGCCAGCTCCCCAGGAGCTGCATCCATCCTCTTTAATTTCCATTGGTGATTATCACCTTTAGCACCAATCCCAGCACAACTGCAGTTTCAAATCCTGGATGACCCTGTGGCTGCCAGGAGTGAAAGGGTCCTCATCCTCTGCCTTTTCAGCTCACTCTTCCCAAGCCCTGAGGGTCAGGGAGTTGAGGGCATTTTAACAAGTCACATGTTTTCTGACACTCACTGCAATGCTCCAGCATAGGTCTGGCACTAACCTGCTGGCTCTGACGCAACCATCAGGTCAAGGACACAGTCCCCAGACTGCCCTTCCTTCAGGCACCGATGCCTAGCTCAGGGGGCCCCAAGTTAACCCTACTCTGACCAACTGGCTACAAATTCAGGAGTTTACATCAAACCCTTCGGGCTTGATGTTTTGTTCTGTAGAGTCTTTATCACCTGGAGCCTGGGGCCATGCCAGATATTTCATGCTAATAATGGGATTTATGGCAGAGGCCAAGGGTCACCTACTATCACTCTGACCTTCAGAGACCTGGAGCCTGAGTGACTAAGGTCAGCCATGTGGATACCCCGTCCACCTGGAACTGATCCCCAGTAGGAACCCTGGTCAGGTGAGCTCCCAAGTTGGCCAGACTGTGTAGCTGTCACATTGCTGCTGGGAAACGCCGTGCTATCTATATCCATCCAATGCAGCAACCCCAGAGGGAGTGGGCCTACTCTTCTCTCGCCCTCTGGCCCGCCTGCCTCTCACCTTTCCTGACTGCAATCTATGCCTTTCACTGTGTTAAACTGTAGCGATGGAGAGAACCCTTGGTGAGCACTAGGAAAGCTCGAAGTTCAGGGTGGGCGGAGGATTCCTGACAGTCTTCTTTCTGTGCTTTTCAAGCCTCATGCTTGACAAAACCCTCAATCATACAGCCTTTCTGAAATCCTTGTTCCCACTGCTCAGGACAAAATCTATGAATTATGCCAGATATATCCTTTCCTTTCAAAAAGATATTTTTAAAATTTGATTTCAGAGAGAAAGGGAGAGGGAGAGAGACAGAAATATCAATGATGATAGAAAATCACTGATTGGCTGCCTCCTGCATGCCCTACACTGGGGATCGAGACCACAACCCGGGCATGTGCCCCGGGAATCAAACTGTGACCTCCAGACTCAACCACCGAGCCACAATCAGTCATCAGCAAGTCTGATCAGCTCAACCTTCCAAATAGATCACATACTGAACCACTTCTCGCCTTTCTGGTCCTGCCATGGAGGCCCGCCCGGCCCCTCTCCTGGGGGGCCCCCATTACCTCCCACCGATTCCAGCGTCTGCCCAGCCGCACAGGCCTCTTCCCGGTCCCGGCGCAGTGGCCTCAGCGTGTGCTGCAGTCTCCAGGCCTGGACTGTCTTCTCCCAGAACCACCCTGGTGGCTCCTGAAGGACTTCACTACATCGCCTCCTTGGACACCCCTCCCATCTGAAACTCTCTACCCAACCCCATGAGGGTTCCCTGACTTCGTTTTACTTTTAATTGTGTTTCTAGCACAGTGTAGCTTCTGTTACTTGGTTTCCTGCCGGTTATGTAAGGCCGATGAAGGTGGGGCCTTGTTTTTCTTGTTCACTGAGCAGTCCCAGGGCAAGTGAAAGCTCAGCAAAGCTTGGCCAATGGGAGTGGGGCCTGGGAGACAGACAGGGGCCACTCACCTCCAGGATGTGCAGTTGGAACTATGGACCTGGAAAGCTGTTTAACTTGTCCTCTGTCATAGGGGTCAGAGGTTAAACCCAGGAGCTCTTTCCAGTCCCTGACGCCCCCCTCCCACATCCAGACTCAGAAAGTTAGGCAGTACACTTTCTAGAAAAATCCTGAGACAGCCCTATACCGGTCAAGGAGCAGCTTGGAGGGAGGGAAGGAAGGAGGCCTGGATGTGTGCACAGGGGACCTCTAGCAGCTCTCCCCAGGGAGGGTGGCGCTCCTCACACTGAGGCCATGCCCAGAACAGAGCCTGCTCCACAAGGAATCCAACCTCCTCTCCGGGCCTGCCCTCAGGCCTGAGCCCCATCCCATCCCAACTCTTGACCCTAAGCCTCCCCCACCAGCCCCAGCGGCCATGCCGACTCCCTACCTCTTGGTTGGGGGGCGGTGAAGGGGGACACAGATGTCCACTCCTACCTCTCACGGGGGGAGGGGTGAGGAAGGCAGGTGTCCACTCCTACCTCTCACAAGGCGGGGGCAGTGCCTCCTGGGACCCCAGCCCCAGGCCCAGCAGCAGCAGCAGCAGGCACAGCTCGCAGGCGCTCTCAGTCATGGTGGCCTTGGCTGCAGCAGTGAGCGAGCTCAGGCAGCTCCTGCCCCTGGGGCACAGCCTGGCCTACCTGCCAAGGCAGCAAAGTCCACATCTGAGGCGTGGCCATCTGAAGGGTAGCCAAGGAGGCAGCGGTGCCCAGGCAGAGCCAGCAGAGACGCTGGGAGCACAGGAAGCGGGATTAGAGTTGCCTCAGGAAGCTCACACCTCAGCATGAGGGAAGACGAGTTAAAGGGGCAGAGGGTGTGGGGGGCCCAGGATGGGCTGCAGCTGGGACCCAGGGTCAATGACTGGGGCTGGAAAGGAGATGGGTGGGGAGGGTACCCACTGCCAGCCACCGCCACCTGAGCAGTGATTGCCCGGATGCCTTCATGACTTGATTCTTTGATCCTCTAGTCTGCTGCTGGATCTCTGAATATTATTTTTAATTTCATTCAGTGTATGCTTAATTTCTGGTTGATCCTTTTTTGTATCCTCGAGGGTCTCACTAAACTTATTGGCTGTTTCTAAAAGATTCTTGAGTAACCTCATAAGTGGGGTTTTTAACTCTATATCCAGTCGTTTGCTTTCCTCCATTTCTTTCATTTGTGAACTGTTTCTTTGTGTCCCCATTTTGGCTGCTTCCCTGAGTTGATAGAGTGGCTTTGTGTGCTAGGTGCCCTATAGGGCCCAGTGGCTCAGCCTCCCCAGTTACCTGAGGTGGACACTCTTGGTGCACCCCTTTGTGGGCTGTGTGCACAGTCTTTTTGTAGTTAAGCCTTGATTGTTGTTGGTATCACTGGGAGTATCCAGGGCAGTTGGCTGTGAGGATCAGCTGTGTCTACAATGGGAGAATTTCTGTGCTGGAGGCACCCTTATGAGACAAGACTTGCTTCAGTGGGGCTTTGGTGCTCACTGAGTCTGCCCCCTGAGTGTGTCCCTTATGAATCTGAGGAGTTGTAATCTGGATGGTCCTACTCTGGCCCCTGGGTACACTGGGTCTTAGATATCCAAGGAGATGCTAATTTAGCCTCTGCCTGAGGCCACCCAGCAGGATCTACAGAGAGATCTGCAGATTCCTCTTCTTTGTTTGGGCTTTGGAGGTGCCCATATGAGGCCCAGCTATGAAGCAATGCAAGCTGCTGTGGGGCCTTGGACCTCCTTTTGGATGTTCTGGGTCTCACTGACTCAAATGCAGTTTGTTAGGTGAGTTTTGAATTCAAAGGACCAAGCCATTCAAATGCAAAAGCCTCTGTGCTCAGCTTAAATGGGGTGGAGTCTCAGAGTGGAGCAAATAGCAATGGCTTCCCATCATCATTGCTCTAATAGGCCCCTGAGTCTCCGTGTCCTGCGGTAATCGCTGCAAGAATCTTTGAGATAAAGCCACCCTTGAGTTTTGCCCACTGCCAGATAGTCCAGTTTTTCCCAGTATGAGTTTGGGTCCCCCAGAGTCTTGCATGGAACTGGAGTTCAGAGCAGTCGGGAGCTTTTGTCTCCCTCCTGCTTGAGAAAGCCAGCCACATATTCAGTTGCCAGTCCTCTCCTTGCGTGCGTCTCCGAACCTCTGCCTTCTACAGCTCCCCTGAGTCTCAGTGTGCTTTTCTCTTTCCTTCTGTAGAATTCCACTCTGCCAGCTTTTTTGTCATTCTAGATCAGTGGTTCTCAACCTTCCTAAGGCCGTGACCCTTGCATACAGTTCCTCATATGGTGGTGACCCCCAACCATGAAATTTTGCTACTGTTATGCATCATAATGTAAATATCTGCATTTTCTGATGGTCTTAGGCGACCCCTGTGAAAGGGTCGTTCGACCCCCAAAGGGGTCGCCACCCACAGTTGAGAACTGCTGTTCTAGATGATATCCATTTTGTCTGTTAGTTCTAGTTTTGAAATTGTTTGGGAGGCAGCAGTTCAGGTGTTTACTTATGCCTCCACCTTGGTTTCTCCTCCCTCATTGTAGTTTTGATGTACATTTCACTAATATTAGTGATGTTGAGCATCTTTTGTGTGCTTATTGGCTCTTTGTCTATTTTCTTTGGAGAAATGTTTATTCGAGTTTTTTACACATTTAAAATTTGTAGGAAGTTTTGAAATTGGGGAGTGTGAGTTCTCAGATTTTGTTCTTTTTTTAAATTTTTATTTTTTTTTAAATTAAATAAATCTTTATTGTTCAGATTATTACAATTTTTCCTCTTTTTTCCGCCCATAGCTCCCCTCCACCTGGCTCCTACCCCACCCTCTGCCCTTACCTCCCCCCCCATTGTCCTCATCCATAGGTGTATGATTTTTATCCAGTCTCTCCCTGCACCCTCCTCACCACTTTCCCCTGAGAATTATCAGTTCACTCCCTTTCTATGCCCCTAATTCTATCATATTCACCAGTTAACTCTGTTCATCAGATTTTCAATTCACTTGATTTTTAGATTCACTTGTTGATAAATATGTATTTGTTGTTCATAATTTTTACCTTTACCGTTTTTTTCTTCTTCCTCTTTTTAAAGAATACCTTTCAGTATTTCATATAATACTGGTTTGGTGCTGATGAACTCCTTTAGTTTTTTCTTATCTGTGAAGCTCTTTATCTGCCTTCAATTCCTAATGGTAGCTTTGCTGGGTAGAGTAATCTTAGTTGTAGGTTCTTGCTATTTATCACTTTGAATATTTCTTGCCACTCCCATCTGGCCTACATAGTTTCTGTTGAGAAATCAGCTGACAATTGTATGGGTGCTCTCTTGTACGTAATTAACTGTTTTTCTCTTGCTGCTTTTAATATTCTCTCTTTGTCTTTTGCTCTTGATATTTTAATTATGATGTGTCTTGGTGTGGTCCTCTTTGGATTTCTTTTGTTTGGGATTCTATGCACTTCCTGGACTTGTAAGTCTATTTCTTTTACCAGGTGATTATGTCTTCAAATAGATTTTCAGTATCTTGCTCTTGCTCTCTACCTGCACCCTCCTCACCATAAAAAGGAACTTTTGTGTTTATCGGATCAGCCATATTGTGAGCAGAAGCCACCATATCAAACAAATCTAGAACTTTTGTGTTTCCTTTTATTTATTTATTTTTTTTCACTCCCATTCCTCTCCTCCCTTCCTTCTTTTTTTCTTTGAAAAACAGACTATTCTTTGGGCTTTGAGCCATAAGTCTAACTGCCTGCAACATTCACCCAGGCATTGGATCCTGGGAAGCCTTATTTCCCAGAATCCCCTCCTGTCCAGTGGCTCTTCCTTCTGGAGTGAGGCTGTATGTCTGAAGACCCATGGTGAGGATCCCTGGACACATCCAACCCCCACTCTCTCACCCTCTGATTGCGTGAAATGAAGATGAGCTGTGTCTCCCCACAATGTGATGGTGGCAGGTGTGGGCAGGCCCTTTATTCTTCTCTGGCAGAGTCTTCAGTATTTGGCACGACGCCCCGGCCTTTTTCATGACTAGAGCTACACTTTGCATGGGAAGTTGGCTGGTGGCCAGATGGGTCTTCTGGCACCCCCATAATTCTGATGTTGGTACACTTGAAGTTGTCCCAGAGACTCCTTACACTACATATTTTTGGATTCATTTTGCCTTTCTGGTTGAGTGGTTTTTGCTTCTTTGTATTTCAAATCTTTGACTTGATTCTTGCAATCCTCTAGTCTGCTGTTAGATCTCTGTATAATATTTTTTATTTCATTCAGTGTATGCTTAATTTCTAGTTGATCCTTTTTCATATCCTCGAGGGTCTCACTAAATTTATCCACCTTTTCTAGAAAACTCTTGAAAAATCTTATAACCGTGGTTTTGAACTCTATATGCCGTTGTTTGCTTTCCTCCATTTCTTTCATTTGTGACCTGGTTCTTTGTCTCAATATTTTGGCTACTTCCCTGAGTTGACAGAGTGGCTTTTATGAGCTAGGTGTCTTATAGAGCCCAGTGGCTCAGCCTCCCCAGTTTCCTGAAGTGGACACTCTTGGTGCACCCCTTTGTGGGCTGTGTGCACAGTCTTTTTGTAGTTAAGCTTTGATTGTTGTTGATATCACTGGCAGGAATTGACCTCCTGGCCAGTTGGCTGTGAGGATCAGCTGTGTCTATGCTGGGAGAACTTCTGTTCTGGAGACACCTTTATGAGATAATACTTGCAAAAGCCTCTGTGCTCAGCTTGGATGGGGCGGAAACTCAGGGCAGAGCAGACAGTATTGGTTTCCCATCAGCCCTGCCCTAATAGGCCTCTGTGTCTCTGTGTCCCGTGGCACCATGCAGGAACAATGCAAGCACCTCTGAGAGAAAGCCGCCCTCGAGTTCTGCCCGATGCCAGACAGTTGAGTTTCTCCCCGTATGAGTCTGGGTCCCCAGAGTCTCGCCTGGAACTGGAGTTCAGAGCAGTTGGGAGCTTGTATCTTTCTCCGGATTGAAAAAGACAACAGTATATTCAGTTGCCAGCCCTTTCCACGTGTGCATGCCTCCTTATCTCTGCACTTCACTTCTGCACCTCTGCCTCTCCTCCGAGTCTCAGTGTGCTTTTCTCTTTCCTTATAGTTGTAGAATTTCCACTCAGCCAGCCTTCTTGTGGTTCTGGATGATATCCTTTTTGTCTTTATTTGTAGTTTTGAAGTGGTTGTGCGAGGCAGCAAGTTCAGGTGTTTACCTATACCGCCATCTTGGTTTCTCCTATGGGCATTCTTAATATTTGTTAAAAATTTGATTTGAAAGAGAAAGAACTTTGATGTGAGAGAGAATCCATCAGGGACTGAACAATCTGGGCATGTGCCCTGATCAGGGTTCCAACCAGCGACCTTTCCATGCACAGGATAGGATAACGCTAGACCAACTGAACCACACAGGCCAGGACCTGTTCTTCCTTTTAAAGATAGTTCTCACTATTGAGGGCATCTCACATTTCCACAGGAATTAGGAGAAGACCATTTTCATTGCTGCAAAAAAAGCTTTTAGAATTTTGATAGAGATTGTGTTGAATCTGTAGATCACTGTAGATATTAGTGGCATCCTAACAATAATTAGTCTTCTTATCCATGAACTTTAGAAGTCTTCCCCTTTATTTTGATCTTCTTTCATTTCTTTCAGCAATGTTTTTTAGAGTTCAGTGTATAAGTCTTTCATCTTTTTGAATAAATTTATTCCTAGGTATCTTATTGTTTTAGATGCTATTATAAAATGAAATTGCTTTAAAATTTTTCTTTTTAGACTGTTCTGATTGTGTAGAAACTCAGCTGATTTTTGTATATTGATCTTGTACTACAGCTTTGCTGAATCTGTTTATTAGAAAGTTGCTTTTCCTGTGGGTCCCTTAGGATTTTCTCTCTATAGAATCATGTCATCTGTGAATAGACATACTCTTCCTTTCCAATTTGAGTGTCTTCTATCTCTTTTTCTTGTCCTGTTGCTCTGGCTAGAACTTCCAGTATAACGTTGAATAGCAGTGGTAACAGTATACATCCTTGTCTTATTCTTGATTTTAGGGGAAAGCTTGCAGTCTTTCATCATTGAGTATAATGCTAGATATGGGTTTTTAATAAATGCCCTATATTGTTCCAAGGAAGTTCCCTTCTATTCCTACTTTTAAAAATGTTTTTATTATAGAATGGTATTAGATTTGATCTAATGCCTTTTCTGCATCAATTAACAATCCTGTGGGGGTTTTCTTCGTTGTTTTATTAATAGGGAATATTTAATTGATTAATTTTTTATATCGAGCCAACCTTACATTCTTGGGATAAATCTCCCTTGCATAGTACATACTCTTTTTGATATGCTGTTGGATTTGATTTGCTGGTATTTAGCTGAGGATTTTCACATCATATGCATAAAGGATATTTGGCTGTAATTTTCTTTTCTTGTGATGTCTTTATCTGGCTTAGGTATTAGGTAATGCTCGTCTCATAGAATTAGTTAGAGTGTTCTCTTCTACTTTTGGAAGAATTTTGAGAAGGATTGGTGTTCATTCTTCTTTAAATGTATGGTAGAGTTTGCCAATGAAGCCATTGGTCTTAGACTATATTACCATTTTCTGGTTTCCAGATAAATTGAAATAATATATATATATATATATATATATATATATATATATATAGAGAGAGAGAGAGAGAGAGAGAGAGAGAGAGAGAGAGAGAGAGAAGGAGATATGGGGAAGGGGAGAGAGAGAAGGAGAGACCAACTTTAAGGAGCTTGCTTACAAGTCCAAAATCTACAGGATAGGCCCACAGGCCAGAGACCAGGAGGAGCTGCATTGTAACCAATGGGCAGTGTTCTGGCAGAATTCCCTCTGCTCCTGAGGAGGCTGGTCTTCTCTTCTAAGGCCTTCAAATAATTACATGAGCCCACTCACCCCTCAGAGAGCAACTTACTCATGTCTATTGATTTAAAAGTGAATCTCATCTAAAAATACCTCCACAGCCCTGGCTGGTGCATTCAGTGGTTAATGTGCTGTCAACTGATCGATGTTTTTTCTCACATTGATGTTTCTCTCTCTCTACCTCTCCCTTTCTTTCTCTTTAGAATCAATGAAAAACATATCCTTTGGTGAGAATTAAAATTAAAATAAATAAACAAATAATACCTTTACAGAAACATCTAGAATAATCTTTGACTAAATATCAGGGTACCTTGGTCTCAGTAATTTGGCACATTAACATATTCATCCATGGATTTTTTTTTTTTTTGTTAGGAGATTTATGACTTGTGTGTGTGTGTGTAGTTTATTTATCTATTATTATTATTATTATTATTTTAAAATATATTTTTATTGATTTCAGAGAGGAAGGAAGAGGAGAGAGAGAGATAGAAACATCAATGATTGAACCCATAACCCTGGCATGTGCCCTTGACTGAAATTGAACCTGGCTCTCTTTAGTCTGTAGGCTAGGGTTAGAGTTTATTTATTTTTATTTTTAAAATTTTCAATTACAGTTTGCATCCAAAATTATTTTGTATTAGTTTCAGGTGTATGGCATAGTGATTAGACAATCATATACTTTAAAAAATGTACTCCCAGTATTTCCAATATCCACTTGACTATATTATTGACTATATTTCCTATGCTGTATTTTATATTCCCAGGACTACTTTGCAATTACCAATTTATACTCTTTTTTTTTTTTGTATTTCTTAATCTCTTCACCTTTTTTACTCAACCCCTAATTCCATTCTCCTATTGCAACGACCAGTCTGTGCTTTGTATTTATGAGTCTGTTTCTATATTGTTTGTTAGTATATTTTGTTCTTCAGATTCCACATATAAGTGAAATCGCATGGTATTTATCCTTCTCTGACTGGCTTATTTCACTTAGCATAATGTCCTCAAGGTCCATCTCTGCTGTCACAAATGCTAAGATTTCATTCTTTTTTATGGCTGAGTAATATTCCATTGTATATATGCACCACTGCTTTTTCATCCACTTGTCTCCTGATGGGCCCTTGGGTGGCTTCCATATCTTGGCTAATGTAAATAGTGCTGCAGTGAACATAGGGGTGCATGCATCTTTTCAAAGTAGCATTCTAGGTTTCCTCAAATATATTCTCAGAAGTGGAATTGCTGGGGCATAAAGCAGTTCCACATTTAATTTTTTTAAGGAACTGTCATACTGTTTTCCATAGTGGCTGTACCAATCAGCATCCCCACCAGCAGTATACAAGGAGTTTTTTCCCTCCATATCCTCACCACACATGTTGATGTATCAATGTGAAGTGACAGCTCATTGTGGTTTTAATTTGCATCTTTTCATGTGTCTACTGACCATCTGTATGTTCTCTTTGGAGAAGTGTCTATTCAGGTCCTCTGCTCATTTTAGAATGTGAGTGTTTGTTTTTATGGTGTTGAGTTGTATTAATTATTTATATTTTTGGATATTAACCCCTTCTCAGATGTCTTATTGGCAAATATAAGGTGTTTCCCCCCCCAAAAAAAAATGAATACACACACTCTGAATAATTTAAAGGTGATGCCATTATAAAATAAAATACATTTTATTTTCAAAGCTGAGTTATCAGTTGTTAAGTGTATATACATTTTGGGGGCCCCTATATCTTCTCCCATTCAGTAGGTTGTCTTTTCGTTTTGTTGATGTTTCTTTTGCTGTGGAAAACTTTTTTATTTTGATGTTATCTCATTTATTTATTTTTATTGTTTCACTAGTCTAAGGAGATATATCAGAAAAAATATTGCTAAACAATTATCAGAGATTTTACTGCCTATGTTTTCTAGGGGTGTTATAGTTTTGAGTCTTAAATTTTGAATCCATGTTGAGTTTATTCTTAAATGTGGTGTAAGAAACTAGTTTAATTCAATTTTTTGTATGTATCTGTCCAGTTTTAACAACAGCATTTGTTAAATAGCATGTCTTTTTCCCATTGTATGCTCTTGCCTTCTTTGTCAAATATTAATTGACCACAGAGGCCTGGGTTCATTTCTGGGCTCTCTGTTTTCTTCCACTGACCGATGTGTCTGTTTTTATGCCAGTTCCAGGCTGTTTGGGTCATGAATCTAAAATGCATTGTAACCAATGGGCAGTGTTCTGGCAGAATTCCCTCTGGGTCATGATAGCCTAGGACAGTGGACGGCAAACTCTTTAGTCAACAGAGTGGCAAACAGTGGCTCGCCAGCCACAGTATGCCGACCAGCGGCCTAGGACAATAGCTTGATATCAGGTCGTGTGATTTTTCCAACGTTGTTCTACTTTCTCAGGATTGCTGTGGCTATTTGGGGTCTTCTGTGGTTCCATACAAATTTTTGAATTACTTGTTCTAGTTCTGTGAAATATCCCATTTATATTTTGGTAGGAATTGCATTGAATCTATAGATTGCTTTGGGTAATATGAACATTTTAATGATGGTAATTCTTTCTATCCATGAGCAAAGTACATGCTTCCATTTATTTGTATTTTCAATTTCTTCCTTCAGTATCTTAGAATTTTCCTGGAACAGGTCTTTTCCCTCCCTGGTTAAACTTATTCCCAGATTTGTTATAATTTTTTTATTTAATAAATCTTTATTGTTCATATTATTACAATTTTTCCTCTTCCTCCCCCCCCAGTTCCCCTCCACCCGGATCCAACCACACCCTCTGCCCTTACCTCCCCCTCCATTGTCCTCATCCATGGGTGTATGATTTTTTGTCCAGTCTCTCCCTGCACCCCCCTCACCTTTTTCCCCCTGAGAATTGTCAGTCCACTCCCTTTCTATGCCCCTGATTCTATTATATTCACCAGTTTATTCTGTTCATCAGATTTTTTATTCACTTGATTTTTAGATTCAGTTGTTGATAGATATGTATTTGTTGTTCATAATTTTTGTCTTTACCTTTTTCTTCTTCTTTCTCTTCTTAAAGAGTACCTTTCAGCATTTCATATAATACTGGTTTGGTGCTGATGAACTCCTTTAGCTTGTTCTTATCTGTGAAGCTCTTTATCTGACCTTCAATTCTGAATGATAGCTTTACTGGTTAGAGTAATCTTGGTTGTAGGTTCTTGTTATTTATCACTTTGAATATTTCTTGCCACTCCCATCTGGCCTGCATAGTTTCTGTTGAGAAATCAGCTGACAATTGTATGGGTACTCCCTTGTAGGTAATTAACTGTTTTTCTCTTGCTGCTTTTAATATTCTCTCTTTGTCTTTTGCTCTTGATATTTTAATTATGATGTGTCTTGGTGTGATCCTCTTTGGATTTCTTTTGTTTGGGGTTCTGTGTGCTTCCTGGACTTGTAAGTCTATTTCTTTCACCAGATGTGGGAAGTTTTCAGTCATTATTTCTTCAAGTAGGTTTTCAGTATCTTGCTCTTGTTCTTCTTCTGGCAACCCCAAAATTCTGATGTTGGTACACTTGAAGTTGTCCCAGAGGCTTCTTACACTATCTTCATATTTTTGGGTTCTTTTTGCGTTTTGCTTTTCCAGTTCAGTGTTTTCTGCTTCTTTGTATTTCAAATCTTTGACTTGATTCTTGCAGTCCTCTAGTCTGCTGTTAGGTCTCTGTATAATATTTTTTATTTCAGTCAGTGTATGTTTAATTTCTAGTTGGTCCTTTTTCATCTCCTCTTGAGTCTTGCTAAATTTATCCATCTTTTCTAGGAAATTCTTGAAAAACCTTATAAGGGTAGTTTTGAAGTCTATATTCAGTTGTTTGTTTTCCTCCATTTCTTTTGTTTGTGATCTGTTCCATTGTCTCGCATTTTCATTGTTTCCCTGAGTTGGTAGAGTAGCTTTGTGTGCTAGGTGTCCTATATGGCTCAGTAGCTCTGCCTCCCCAGTTACCTGAGGTAGACTCTCTTGGTGCATCCCTTTGTGGACTGTGTGTACAGCCTTGTTGTAGTTAAGTCTTATTTTTAAAAATATATTTTATTGATTTTTTTTACAGAGAGGAAGGGAGAGGGATAGAGAGTTAGAAACATAGATGAGAGAGAGACATCAATCAGCCGCCTCCTACATGCCCCCTGGGGACGTGCCCGCAACCAAGATACATGCCCTTAACCGGAATCAAACCTGGGACCCTTCAGTCCGCAGGCCGATACTCTATCCACTGAGCCAATCTGGTTTCGGCCTGTAGTTAAGTCTTGATTGTTGTTGGTATCACTGGGGGGAATTGACCTCCAAGCCAATTGGTTGTGAGGATCAACTGTGTTTACACAGGGAGAACTTCTGTGCTGGATTCCACCTTAAGACTTTCAAGATTGCAAAAGCCTCTGAGCTAGGCTTGGATGGGGCGGAGTCTCAGAGCTGAACAGACAGCCTTGGCTTTCCATCAGCCCTTTCCTACGTGGCCCCTGAGTTACAGTGTCCCTCGGTAATCGCTGCAGCCCTCTCTGTGCATACTCACGCTTGCACACCTCCAGACTTCTGCCTTTCTGGCTCCCATGAGTTTCCGTTGCTCTGGGTCCCCAGGGTCTCACCCAAAACTGGGTTTCAGTGCAGTTCAACCTTGTTTTCAGCACAGTTGGGAGGTTCTGTCTTCCTCCCACTAGAGAAAGCCAGTGGCACAATCAGCAGTCAGCCCTCTGTGTGCACATTCACGCTCCCGTGCCTCTAGACCTCTGCTTTTCATGGCTCTCCTAAGTTTCTGTGCGCTCCTCCCTTTTCACAACAGTCCAGACTCGCCCCATCTGAGTCTTGCCCAGAACTGGGGTTCAATGCAGTTGGGAGTTTCTGTCTCCCTCCTGCTAGCGGTTCTCAACCTGTGGGTTGTGAACAGCTAGCAGGATCTCCTAAGACCATCAGAAAACACAGATATTTACATTAAGATTCATAACTGTAATTTATAAATTACAGTTATAAAGTAGCAACAAAAATAATTTTATGGTTGGGGATCACCACAACATAAAGAACTGTATTAAAAGGTTTCGGCATTAGGAAGGCTGAGAACCACTGTGCTAGAGGAAGCCAGCCAGGCCCTCTGCTGCCCATCCTCTCTACATGTGAATCTCGGTAGCTCAGCTTTTTGCAGCTCTTCTGAGTCTCTCTTTCCTTCTAATTGTAGAATTTCCACTCAGCCAGCTTTCTTGTGGTTCTGGATGTTGTCTGTTCTGTCTCTTAGCTGTAGTTTTGAAATTGGTGTGCGAGGCAGCAGTTTAGGTGTTCACCTATGCTGCCATCTTGGTTTCTCCTGCCCAGATGTATTTTTTTCTTTTTTGAGGCAACTGTAAATGGGATTGTTTTCTTAGCTTCCCTTTCTAGTAGTCCATTGTTGCTGTATAACAATGCAACAATATTTATTTTGTATCCAGCTACTTTGCTGAGACTCCCGTCCTGAGGCTTCCCCAGGTGGGATGGGAGGTGTGCCCAGGCTGAGAGGGTGCCCGGCTCTGCCCCCAGGGACAACATTGGGACCCTGGCCTTGGAGTTGGACTTCTGGGCTGAGAAGAGGAACGTCTCTGTGAGCTTGGGGGGGGAAGAGCTATGTCCTGAATCGCTACCACGTCCCTTACGGGGGACCCAGGTGAGGCCCACGTCTTTACTCGCCTGCCAGTGTCATCAGGCCCCTGGCAGGAGGGCACCTGACTCGGGCCCCCCTCTCAGATGGCGAGATGGGGGATGGGGCTGCATCTTAGGAAAGGAGTCCTGGGCTGAAGCTAGTACGGCCTGCGCCACCTTCCCCTACTCCATGCCCCTAGCCAGGCCTTTGGAGACCCTACAGAGTCTGCAGCCATGAGTGCCAACTTGGAACAGTGGTGCCCATGGGCAGGATGTCCTGGGGGGTGTCCCGCTGTCAGAGGCCTAAGGCCTGGGGCTAGAATAGGGTGCCTCAGGCCCCCTGCCTCTGCTCCTGCCCCTGCCCCTGTTCCTACCTCTGCTCCTGCCCCTTCCCCTGCTCCTCCCCTGCCCTTACACCTGCCCTGCCTCTGCTCCTACCACTGCCCCTGCCCCACCCCATGCCCCTGCCCCTCCCCCTGCCCCTGCCACTGTTCCAACCACCTCCACCTGGGGATCAAGACCACTGTTTTGTTGCGCATGGCTGGGCTTGGCCACAAGGATGCCTGCACCAGCGGAGTCGGGGGCCCGCGCCCCGCTGTTAAGTGTGCTCTTGACTGCATCTCTTCACATGGCAGCAGGTTTCACAAAGGAGAAGGTGCCTCTGGGCTGGACTCCCACAAGTACTGCTGTTGGTGGTAGCCTCTGCTCAACCTCTTGTTCTCATCTCAACTGCTGAGATTTCGCTCCCGTGGGGACAGGGAACAGGGCCCAGGACCGAGCCACGGCCCAGGGTGGAGCCTCCAGCTCACTCACACTCCTCGGGCCCCAGGGTCAGCACAGCAGGTCCTCCCTGCCGGCTCGCTCTCTTGCTCTCTCTCGCTCTCTTTCTCACCCTGGAATCCAGGGACCTGCAACGTTTGCTTCCCAAGAGACTTTTTTTCCCCCCCAATTTATGTTCATCACAGAATTTTTAAAAATAAATATTTTTTATTGATCTCAGAGAGGAAGGGAGGGAGAGAGATAGAAACATCAATGATGAGAGTCATGGATCGACTGTCCCCTGCACCTCCCTCAAGGGGGATCCAGCCTGCAATCCCGGGCTCGTGCCCTGACTGGGAATCTAACTGTGACCTCCTGGTTCATAGGTGGATGCTCAATCACTGAGGCACGTCTGCTGGGCTCCCTGAAAGACTTTTAAAACAGAGCTGGTTCCAGGAGCCCCTGTGGGGCAGGGTGAGCTGCGGGGAGGAGGGTGCTTCTCAGGCCCTGATCCGAGTGTTTCTTGGAGAAGAGTGACTAGTTCTTTCTCAGTTCTCAGGACAGCACTGTGAGCCGCATGAAGCGGGCTGGCCTACCAGGCTCCCCTGAAGTTCGTGGCGACTGGGGACCTGCTGACAGGTGAAGTGTTAGCGGAAGTTGCAGGAAGAGGCTCCTGGGAGAGCCCTACAGGGAGAGCTTACTGCAGCTGCTCAGCTGGTGGCCATGCAATCCCCACTGGACACTTAAGGAAGACCAGCGACTGACCTCTCTCTCTCTGATGTTTCTCTCTCTCCTAAGCATGTCCTCAGATGAGGAATGAATGAGTGAGTGAATGAATGCTGAGTGGAAAGACTCAGCTGGCTTTGCATGTTGCGCTCTTCCCTCCCCACTTCTTCCTGCCTTGGGCACAGTGACGTGCCTGGCAATGGCCTGAGGCTGAAGACCGCACGCTTAAGGTGAAGAGCGGAGAGGGAGAGAGAGAGACGCTTCGAGGCCCTGGGCTCTGATTATATGAGAAAAACAAGCCCCAAGCCACTGGCTTTCAGGGTCCTGTCACTTTTGGCTGAAGTTCTCTAACTGGTCGTGTGAGCATCCACCCCAGGCCCCAGGCTCCCCTCGGTGTCAGCGCAGACTGTCCTAGAACCTCCCTGGGCAGCGAGGCCGGGCTGGAGGGAAGGTAGCACTCGCAGCTGCTCCGAGGTGCTGGCCACGCCCCACCTCAGGACCTGACTCCATGGCGTTGCTTGCAGCGACCAGGGCACCCTGCCACGTCTCTGTATTGTGCTGTAGCTCATAAATACACATATTTGAAATTTTAAAAATAATCCATCAGCCAGGCCCCCATGGCTCAGTGGTTGAGCGTTGAATTATGAACCAAAGGGTCAGGGATAGATTCCCAGTCAGGGCACATGCCCGGGATGCGTGCTGGATCCCAGTCTGGAGCGTGCAGGAGGCAGCAGGTCAATGATTCTCTCTCATCATTGATGTTTCTCTCTCGTTCCCTCTCCCTTCCTCTGAAATCATAAAATAATACTAAAAAGAGATCCCGACGCCATCTTGGTTTGGCTCCTGGGGCATAGTCTGTGACTGCAGGCGGACACAGTCCAGCCCCAGGAGCCTGCTGGGATGCAGGGCCAGCTTGAAGGGCAGGGGCTGGCGGACTGACTGGTCCCTGGATCTCAGCACCAAGCCATGCTGGTCCTCCTCTTAGATCAGCTACAACCTGCAGACCAGCAGTTTCCGTGTGAGAACTAAACAGTAGGGCAGGCAGGGAGCTAGCTCTTTTCCACTACAGCCAGGCGCTGCGGCGCAGGCACCTTTGGAGCCCCACCAGGGCGCCTGCTCTCTGTGCAGGCGCTGCTGCAGCCTGACACCTGCACCTGCTCTCCTCTTCAGTGCGCAGGCGCGGCCTCCCCTGGGCACTGGGCCCCAACTTGGGAGGCCCTGCACCTGCAGCCCCATCCCGCCCACTGAGACCACCTGCCTGTGACCGCAGAGGCCAAGGCTGCTCTGAGTGGGGTTTCAAACACCAACCCTAATTCTGCCACATGTGATCTCCATGAGCGCAGACAAGTCATGTGATATATTTTTTTAATTTTTAAAAATATATTTTATTGAATTTTTACAGCGAGAAAGGGAGAGGGATAGTTAGAAACGTCGATGAGAGAGAGAGAGATCAGCTGCCTCCTGCACGCCCCCTACTGGGGATGTGCCGGCAACCAAGGTACATGCCCTTGACCGGAATCGAACCTGGGACCTTTCAGTCCGCAGGCCGATGCTCTATCCACTGAGCCAAACCGGTTTTGGCTCATGTGATCTTTTTGAGGGTGAGTTTCCTCATTGAAGAATTGGGGGTGGCAGTCTCCCTTTTAGAGGGTGTGGTAAGAATGAGATGGAATTTTTTATGTACCCAGATCGTCAACCTGGGTTATGAATGGGTAGAGGTGCCCCAGGAAGCTCCATTCCAGCAGCGCAGGGTCTGGGAGGACTTTCACCCCACTGTGCAGACCTCAGGTCACAGCTGACAAACTTTCCCAAGGGGCCAGCAGCAGGTGCATTTAAAGTACCAACCACTAGGCTTTACTTGGGAGGACCTCCTTGCAACCAGGAGCCCTCATGTGCTGAACCCTGCATGACACAGATGTGTGGCCAGAGGTGAGGTAGCATGTGCCCGTCTGAGCACTGCTTCCAAAAATACCTGGAGGCAGATCAGCAAAGCCAGCTTCGGGGCAACAGAGTAAGACTGTCCGGGGCTTCTTGCCACAGCCTGGATGAGTCCAGAAGAGCCTGTTGCTTGGCTTAGACATTGGCATGAAAGTGAAGATGGACAAGAGCAACTATTGAAAGCAAGTCTGCTCAAGGGTCCTCCAGAGGAGTGAAGATTCTGTCAGAAATGTGGGGACTTCATCATAGTAAACATGAGGGGTTATACTCAGGTGGGAAGGGGGACTCTTGTCATTCCTCATGGGGAAGGTAATGCTGAGTATGAACACTCATCCCCTTCCTCACAGCCTTGTCAGTGTGGAGATCCACTCCAAACCCCCAGACTTGATTGAGCAAATGCTCCCTGCAAAGCCCCTCTCAGCACGAGGCCAGAGTGTTGTGACTGTTCACTGGAAAGTCAGCCTTCATCTCTCTCCATCGAGGGCACCTCAGCACTCATGGCTTCCTCTGGTGGGTACAATTCCTCAGCATGTTCTCTGCCCTGCGAATTCTTATAAATTCTTACAAGAGGGATGTGGTTTGGTCAGTCAGCAGGGCGCTGGGAGAGGGGTAGGAACAGGGGACAGAAAGGAAAGGAAGGATCTGATGTGGCAACTTTCAGGCTTGGCTCCAGACTTGGCATCTAAGTGAAAACTGCTCAGGCGACATGAGGGTAGAGGAGAGTCTTCTTAGGGTCAAGTCTCATTGGTGGGTGTAATACAGACCAGCCCACAGCACTGTTTCTATCTACCAGGCAGACACAATATCTTGTTCCTTCAGATTAGGAAAAACTCAGAACAGATAGAAAAGTTTAGAGTATAATGATAAGAAGCATAGGTATGCCTACCACCTTGCTTTATCCTATTTTCTTCAGATTTTGTTTTGAAAACTGAAACATTGAACACAATCCAAGATGGCGGCATAGGTAAACACCTATACTGCTGCCTCGCACAACAATTTCAAAACTACAACTAAAAGACAGAACGGACATCATCCAGAACCACAGGAAAGCTGGCTGAGTGGAAGTTCTACAACTAGAGGGAAAGAGAGGGGCTCGCGGAGACCCAGAGGAGCTGCAAAAAGCTGAGGTACGGAGACGCGCGCTGAGAGAGCGGTGCCGGAGTGCCTGGCTGGCTTTCTCTGGCGGGAGGGAGACGGAGACTCCCAACGGCTTTGAACCCCTTATCTTACGACACTAAACCCCAGATCCAGCCGAGACTCATACGGGGGAGTTTGGACTGTGAAAAGGGAGAGGTGCACGGAAATTTGGGGGAGTTGCAAAGGATCGGAGGTCTGGTCGCGCATGCGCACTGTGCTGCCCGGAGGACGGATTGCTGACTGTGCCGCTGGCTTTCGCGAGTGGGCGGGAGACAGACCCTCCCAACTGCGCCACTTCTGAGTCCACTGGGCCCCTGTTTTGGGCGAAACCCTGGGGACCTAGACTCGTGTGGTCCTGGTTCGCAGGGGAGCCGGAAAGGCAGCGGTTGGAGGCGCTGCGGGTGCGCGCGCACACAAGGACCGCTCCAGCCATTACCCAGTCACGTGAGACTCAGGGGCCGTGGAGGGCGGGGCCGACTGGAAGGCAAGGCGGTCCCTTAAGCCCTGAGACTCCACCCTCCCAAGCTCAGCAGAGGCTTCTCCGGCTGAATCCAGCACAGAAGTTTCCCCAGCACAGTGAAAATGCCGAGACAAGGGAAGGGATTACAAGCAAAAGAAATGGAGGGAAAAAAACGACTGGATATAAAGTTCAAAACCACGCTTATAAGGTTTTGCAAGAATATGCTAGAAAAGATGGATAAATTTAGTGAGATCCAAGAGAAGATGATAAATACACTGACTGAAATGAAAACTATTATGCAGAGTACTAACAGCAGACTAGAGAAAGGCAAGGATCAAGTCAAAAATTTGAAATATAAAGAAGCAGAAAACATTCAACTGGAAAAGCAAGAAGAGAAAAGAATCCAAAAATGTGAAGATAATGTAAGGAGCCTCTGAGACAGCTTCAAGCGTACCAACATCAGAATTGTGGGGGTGCCAGAAGAAGAGAGAGAGCAAGATACTGAAAACCTGTTTAAAGAAATAATGACTGAAAACTTCCCACATCTGGTAAAAGAAATAGACTTACAAGTCGAGGAAGCACACAGAACCCCAAAGAAAAGGAACCCAAAGAGGACTACACCAAGACACATCATAATTAAAATGCCAAGAGCAGGAATTCTATGCTGCCATTAAAAAGAAGGAATTCTTACCATTTGCAGCAACCTGGTTGGAACTGGAGAGCCTTATGCTTAGTGAAATAAGCCAGTCAATGAAGGAGAAGCATCACATGATCGCACTCATTGGAGGATAATAAAGAACATTATAAACTGATGAACAAAAGGATAGATACAGAGACAATAAAGCTTCAAACAGACTGTGAAATTACAGCAGGATGATTAAAGTTAGGGGAGGTAAATAAGAGATCAATCAAAGGACTTGTATCTATGCATATAATCATAACCAATGAACATAGACACTGGGGGGTTAGGGTATGCCTGGGAGGGAGGGGGGCAATGGGAAGATATGTATAAAAAATTAATAAAAAAAAAATAAAATAAAATAAAAAAAAAAAATAAAATAAAATAAAATGCCAAGAGCAAAAGACAAAGAGAGAATATTAAAAGCAGCAAGAGAAAAACAGTTTATTACCTACAAGGGAGCACCCATACGACTGTCAGCTGATTTCTCAACAGAAACGATGCAGGCCAGACGGGGGTGGCAAGAAATATTCAACATGATGAACAACAAGAACCTACAACCAAGAATAATCTATCCAGCAAAGCTATCATTCAGAATTGAAGGGCAGATAAAGACCTTCACAGAGAAGAAAAAGCTAAAGGAGTTCATCAACTCCAAACCAGTATTATATGAAATGCTGAAAGGTACCCTTTTAGAAGAGGAAGAAGAAAAAGGTAAAAGACAAAAAATTATGAACAACAAATACACATCTGTCAACAAGTGAATCTAAAAATTAAGTGAATTAAAAATCTGATCAACAGAATAAACTGGTGAATATAATAGAATCAGGAGCACAGAAAGGGAGTAGACTGATAATTCTCAGGAGGACAAAAATCATAAAGCATCAAACAGACTGTGAAATTATAGCAGAAAGATTAAAGTTAGGTGAGGTAAATAAGTGATCAATCAAAGGACTTGTATGCATGCTTATAAACATAACCAATGATCACAGACACTGGGGGGTCGGGGTACGCCTGGGAGGGAGGGGGGTCAATGGGGAGATATGTATAAAAAATTAATAAAAATTAATAAAAAAACAACAACAACAACAAAAAAAGAAAAAAAAAAAGAAAACTGAAACATTAACAGGTCCACTGACACATTCTGTCTGCCTGTCCTGCTTGCACTCCTGCCCCCCAGGGGAAAGTGCTCCCCCCATGTCTTTATGCTTTTACTCTATGTATTTACAAACAATGGATAGCATTGCTTTGCATGCTATTTTTTATTATGAACATACATAACATTAAATTGACAATTTCCCCCCATTTTATTCTTTGTTTCAGATCCTAGCTTTCCATTGTCTTGAGTACTTCATGCCATTCCTTTCTGACTTGTAGTGTCTGTTGAGTAATCAGGTGATAGCCTATGGGAGCTCCTTTGTAGGTAACAAATTGCTTTTCTCTTGCTTCCTTTAAGATTGATTCTCTCTTTGGCTCTAGCTGGTTTTGCTCAGTGGGTAGAGCATCAGCCTGTGGACTGAAAGGTCCCAGGTTCGATTACAGCCAAGGGCACATGCCTGGGTTGCGGGCTTGATTCCCAGTAGGGGGCATGTAGGAGGCAGCCAATCCATGATCCTCTCTCATCATGGTTGTTTCTCTCTATCCCTCTCCCTTCCTCTCTGAAATCAATACAAATAAATATTAAAAAAAAGATTTTGTCTTTAATTTTCGACATTTTAATTATGATGTGTTTGGGCTTGGGCTTGTTTGGCTTCTTCTTGCTTGGGATTCTCTGTGCCTCCTGAACTTGCATGACTTTTTCCTTCACCAGGTTAGGGAAGTTTTCTGTCATTATTTCTTCAACCACATTCTCTATCCCTTTCTCCCATTCTGGCTCTTCTGGCACACCTCCTATTCTAATATTACATTTCATTGTTATCGCAAAGCTCCCTTAAGCTGTTCTCCTGTTTTTTAATTGATTTTTTCTTTTTGGTTCTTTGGTTGAGTGATTTTTTTCACTCTGTCTTCTAATTCATTTATTTGATCTTCAGCTTCCCCTAATCTGCTGTGAATTCCTTCCAATGTGTTTTTTATTTGTGCCATCATTCTTTGTTTTCATAGTTACTATATCTTTTCTCATGTTGTTTAGCATCTTTACCATCATTATCCTGAATACTATATCAGATAAATATCTCCACTTCATTTATCTCTTCTTCTGAAGAATTCTCTTGTTCTTTCATTTGGGGATAGTCTCCTCCTGGCTATGAAAACAGTGGGGGTTGTGACTGAGTGACACGGAGGCTGCTGGAGTCCCAGGCAATTCTCTTAAAGGGCATACCCATGGACTTACTTGGACTCCTTCCCTCTAGCTCCAGCACTGAGGCAGCAGCTTGAAAGGCACAAGAGACATATGAGGAGGAACTGCATTGTCCAGTATCAGAGTGAGGGCTCGGCTGGGGTGGTGGTAGTGCACAACTTTCTACCAGACAGAAGTGTTGGCAAAGTCCATTGTTAATTATCCAAGCCCTCCCCATACAGAGCCTGTCTTGGCAAATGCTTCAGATTTTTCTAAGATATCTCAAACAGGAAGCATCTAGCCTCAGCATGACCCATACCTCTTGCTAAAAGACCTCAGGTCCATCACTGGCAGTGGCTGGCCTTGGTTTGCAGCTTAGTCTCAGCCGGGCACTTCCAAGCCCAGAACATGCAGCAGCCATCTGCACATAACTTTGTAGTTTATGCACAGTGACCCTGGCAGAACACAAGTGGCAGTTGACCTTGGCCTGCACCTCCCAGGATGTCCGAGAGCCAGTGCACCTGGACAGCTTCTGACCACATCAACCATTGATGTGTGAATAACAATCAAGGCTCAACTATAAGAGGAGGGTATTCCCAGCCCACATAAGGGGTGCATCTTGAGTACCCAAATTGGGTGAACAGGGAGGCTATGCCACTGGACCTTCCAGGTCACCTACTACATTAAGCCACTCTACCAAGTCTGGGAGACATAGCACATAACACATAGAAAAAAACACAGGGAGGTTGTCAAAATGAGGAGACAAAGAAGCATGTCCCAAATGAAAGAATAGAGCAAAACTCCAGAAAAAGAACTAAACAAAATGGAAACAAGAAATCTACTAGATGCAAAGTTCAAAACACTGGTTATAAGGATGATCAATGAAATTCAACAAAGAGACAGAAAACATAAAAACAGAACTAAAAAAAAAAAAAGAAAAGAAAAGAAAAAAAGAACCAGTGAGATATGAAGAATGCATGAACTGAAATAAATATATTATAAGGAATCAACAGATTACATAAAGCCAAGAATCAAGTCAATGATTTTAAATATGTGGAAACAGAAATCACCCAATCAGCACAGCAAAAAGAAAAAAAGGATAAAAAAAATAAGGATAGTGTAAGGAGCCTCTGGGACAACTTTAAGTGTACCCACATCCACATTATGGGGATAGCAAAAGGAGAAGAGAGCAAGGAATGGAAACTGTATGTGAAAAAATGACAGAAAACTTCCCTAAACTGGTGGGGGAAATAGACATACAAATCCAGGAAGCTCAGAGAGTCCTAAACAAGATAAACCCAAAGAGGTCCACACCAATACATCATAATTAAAATGCCCACAGATTAAAAACAAAAGTTAAAGTAGCAAGAGAAAAGCAGTTAGTTATCTGCAAGGGAGTGCCCATGACTGTCAGCTGATTTCTCAACAGAAACTTTGCAGCTCAGAGGGAGTGGCAATATATGTTCGAAGTCATGAAAAGCAAGGACCTACAACCAAGATTACTCTACCCAGAGAAGCTATCATTTAGAATTCAACGTCAGATGAAGTGTTTCACAGACGAGAAAAAGCTAAAAGAGTTAATTGCCACCAAACCAGTATTATATGAAATGTTAAAGGGTCTTCTTTAAGAAGGGGAAGAAAGATAAAAACTATGAACAAGAAAATGGCAATAAATACATATTCCTCAACAATTGAATCTAAAAATCAAAATAAATGAACTAGCAGAACAGAGAACATTTTGAGGGTTGCCAGATGAGAGGGGTATTGGGGGGCTGGGTAAAAAATGTAAAGGGATTAAGATATACAAATTGTTGTTATAGTATAGTCATGTGGATGTAAATTACAGTATTGGGAACATAGTCAGCAATATTTTAACAACTATCTATGGTATCAGAGGGTGCAAGATTCATTGGGGTGATCACTTAATAAGCTATGTAGTGTACAATCACTAGGATGTACACCTGAAACTAATAATGCATGTCAACAGTAATTTTAAAAATACAACATGATTTTTCAAAAGTGTATTTCTTCTTTTCCAAATATACAGTCAACCTAGTAAATAGTCACAAGTCCTTTTGAGAAAGTTTAGGGAGGGGACTCAGCTTCCCTTTTATTTAGAGGCTCTGTGTCAGTGAACTGGCTCAAGCCTCAAAACTTGAGAGTTCTTCAACAGACTGGCTCAAGTCATAATTCTGCTCACCAGATCTAGAGCTTTTCTGTGCATACACATCAAGTAAAACATCAGAAGACTGCCATCTATTCAGTTCTATGGACACTGTAGTCAATTAGCTAAGGACAAAGGTGTTTACAGATAAGGGCCCCTTTTCAGAACTCCCAGAAGCCTTCTTCTCTTTGTATGCTAATTGCATGCTTATAAATTTAATTCTTATGCATGCATTTGAGGGCCTATTGTTGCTAATTGCCATAACCCCTGGATTTCTCCATGCCTTGCTTTCCCTTTACCTGCAGTTTATCCCATGGTACCACTAGCAGAAATTGGAATTATGATCCTGTATACAATGGGTTACTCATATCCCATCCCTGCCTCCTTTCACCAATCCCCATAGGCTATCATTGATCTCATCAAATACACTCAATCCCAGAATCTTAGTCTAAGAACCTATTTCCTGAGGTCACTTCTGGTTCCAATTACCGTCTGAGTCCCAACACAAAACAGAGGGCACACTTGTAAAAGAAGGGAATCTGAGAACAGTTTGTTTACATATGCCCTATTTACAAAGGGAGAGGTATAGGAAAACCCAAGTGAGCAGAGGGGGGAAAAATCCTGAGGCAAAAAAAACCCCAGTACAGTCTGTAATTAGATTAAGTCTTACACAGAGTGTGGCAAAAGTAGGTGTACAGTTGTTCATATGGAAATACTCTATATTAATAAAAGCCTAGGTGGCCCTCACACTCTTGTGAGAGGCCCTCAAGTAATCACAAGATGGCCACCACAAGATGGCTTGGCAGGGGAAGGCAGTTGTGAGTGATCAGGTTGGCAGGGAAGGGCAGTTGAGAGTGAACAGGCCAGCAGGGGAAGGTATTTGGGGGCCATTGGATGGGCAGGGGAGGGAAGTTGGGGGCCACCAGGCCAACAGGGGAGGGCAGTAGGGGGTGATGGGGCCGGCAGGCTGTTGATTAGGCTGACAGAGTAGTTAGGGGGAGATCAAGCAAGCAGGCAGTAGTTAGGGGCAATCAGGCAGGAAAGCAGGTCTGGATTGTGAGAGGGATCAGGCCTAAATCGGCCATCAGACAGCCCTCAAGGGGTCCCAGATTGGAGAGGGTGCAGGTTGGGCTGAGGGACACACCTCCCTAGTGCACGAATTTCATGCACTAGACCTCTAGTCTTACCTAATAGCCTAACACATAAATTGACCATACCTCTGCTATGCCCACCAGCCAATCAGGAGCAATATGCAAATTAACTCAACAAAGATGGCAGTTAATTTGCATAAACAGGCTCTAAGTGACTGTGAGTGGGTGGGACACTTGCGTTGTCACCATGGCAACAATGCAGGTGTTCTGTCACACCTCTGGTCTCTCAGGGCCTCTGGGCAGCATGAGGAAGGCGGGGCCAGAGCAGGAAGAGGTGGCTCTGGGGCTGGGCCACAGTGGAAAGGCGGTGCTGGCAGCCAGGGAAAGAAAGGCTCATTCTAGCACAAATCTTCGTTCATCGGGCTTCTAGGATAATATGCTTATTAGACTGGACATCCTTCTGGGTGACCTTCTGGATGAACAAAGCCTGGGCTGCAAGGGAAGCCCAGGTCCTGAGGGAAGCCAGTGCCAGCAGCCGGAGGAAGGCCCACTCTTGCATGAATTTCATGCATGGAGCCTTTAATTAATATATAATACAAAAATAAACTGTTTTTGCACCCTGGCCCATTTGGTTCAGTTGGTTGGGTGTCATCCTATGCACTGAAAAGCTGCTGGTTCAATTCCTGGTCAGGGCACAAGCCCAGGTTGTGGGCTCATCCCCAGTGGGGAGGCTTTTTTTTTTTTAAATATATTTTATTGATTTTTCACAGAGAGGAAGGGAGAAGGATAAAGTCAGAAACATCGATGAGAGACATCCATCAGCCTCCTCCTGCACGCCCCCCACTGGAGATGTGCCCACAGGCAAGGTACATGCCCCCGACCGGAATAGAACCTGGGACCTTTCAGTCCGCAGGCCGACGCTCTATCCACTGAGCCAAATCGGTCTCGGTGGGAGGCTTTTTAAGGAGGCAGCTGATCAATGTTTCTCTCATGTTTTTAACTATCCCTCTCCCTTCCTCTGTAAGAAAAATCAATAAAATATATTAAAACAAAAAGAAAAAAATACTTTGTTATACCTAAGTATTTCTTTGGGGGCAGGGGTGTCATATTTATTTCTGTCCGAATTTCTCATTTAAGTCTTCTTTCCTCAGTGTTTTGTAGTTCTTACCGTTTCCCCAAAAATAAGACGGTGTCTTATATTAATTTTTGCTCCCAAAGATGCACTAGGTCTTATTTTCAGGGGATGTCTTATTTTTCCATGAAGAATACAGTACACATTTGTTGAACAACAAAAAAAGTAAATTTATTACCTGTATTCGGTACGATAGTCATCACAAACCAGCTCACTAACTGGCCACAGTGCAGCTAGAGCTGTTCAGGCAGTGTGAGGTCTCTTTAATCATGAGTCAGATGCCTTACGGTAGCTTCGGGGGCCTTATATTCTGGGGAGGCCTTATTATCGGGGGGATGCCTTATATTACAGCGAGAGGCAAAACTGGAAGGTCTTATTTTCGGGGGATGTCTTACTTTCGGAGAAACAGGGTAGCACACAAATGACACTCATTAGGTTTATTCCTAAGTGAGTTTTGTGGGCATGTGTGTTACTGAAACACCTGATAAGTACTGGGAAGTGATGACCTCTTGTAGACCAACATTTTTTCTTTCCAAATAATTCTTGGTTTGGTTTAGGCTATAAAAATTGACCAAGTGCCCTCAACTGTTAAGCTCAGTGGATAGAGAATTGGCCTGCGGACTGAAGGGTCCTGGGTTCGATTCCGGTCAAGGGCAGGTATCTTGGTTGCAGGCTCAATCCCCAGTGGGGGTTGTGCAGCAGGTAGCTGATCGATGTTTTTCTTATCGATATTTCTTACTCTGTATTCCTATCCTATCCCTTCCTCTCTATAAAAAATCAATAAAATATATTTAAAAATAAAAAATTGACCAAGTGAGATGTGGGTGCTGAACAGTGTCTAACAGAGCTGGATGAAGGTATCAGATTTTATTCAACGGGCTCTACACTGCCTCAGCTCAATAAGAACGTGCAGGCTCCTGCTGAAGAACACACCATACACACAGCTGGAGTTCCAGTGGGCTTTATTGAGATAAATTAACAAAAGCCAAGATTTTATCAACCATCTTTTCTGAACTTTATAACCCCAGCAGAGACTCTGGTCCACATGTGCATCTACAACGTAACACCCCCCAACAAAAAGGAAGCCCCACTGGAACATTTGCCAATTAACAGAAAGCCAATTGTCCCTTCCCCCAAATGTTTGCAAAATTTTGAGTCCCCACTGTTCATTTCTCAGTGGAACTGGTCCCTTGTGGCTAGGGACAATGAAATTATACCCCATTTTCATTGAACAAAAATTTTCAGGTTTTAGTTGTTTCAAAAAGGGAATAGTGACTTTGTTTCCTCCAGGCACCCCTCCCCCACAACCACTGGTTAAAACACAGTAGCCTGTATCTTCATAACCCAACCTTCCCCTCCCCTGCCCAGCATTGTCTACGGAGAATTTAAATACACTTCCTGTTGGAATCTGTCAGCTGTGGAGGGGCAGAGTCCAGTGCCAGGCTGGCTCCCTCTGACCTCATAAACTGTTACAGCCTTTGGACCCTTAACTCTTTACCCCAAAGATGAGTTTTTAGATCAGGAGTAGACTTTTTTGGGGGGGATTTTTAAAAACTATCTTTAAGGATATACAGTAGAACCACAAGCTCACTCCTCAAGTTCACCAAAAAAAGTTGACTAATGTTAACTCTCACTAGGCCAATTATTGTTTGACTAAGATATTTTGCCAGAAAATGATTCCACAGTAACAATTTTTAAAATGCTGAACAAAGTAGCACATTAAAATAACATGGCTTAATTCCCAATAATTTATTTCATCTTTGTGTTACTCATCTATAAGGTCAGAGTGTGGCTAAAGGCAATTTCTGAGGCTATGAGCTTCAAAGTATTTCTAAATCCTCAGTGCAGACACCCTCCCTTTGGGGCAGTCACCTCCCTCCCACCCCTATAAAAAAAAAGAAAAAAATTAAGCCAAGTGATCAGAATGAGATGATTCCAACAATTGACACTCCAGGCTTTGTGCTGAGTCATCTGGTTCTAACCCAAGCATGATGGTACCAAACACAAAGCACATGGCAAAGGAAAGATGCTCCCATCTCATTCTGAAAACAAATATTGATAACCGCCCTCCCCCACCCCCGCCTTTGGGGCCAACCCTTATTATGGTGCAGGGCAAATTTGAAAATTTAGAGACGTATTTAGGTTTCTCTCTCCTGTCCTCCTTCCCATGGAAGATCATTTTGGAATTTAGTCCAATCCTAAAGGAAAGGCAAGTTTCTCCATGTATGGGGAGAGAAGGACAAAACAGGCCCAGAGGCAGCAAGGTGTGCAGCAGTCCATAACCATCACACAACCACAGTCTGAACAATGGGCTGAGGTTATTTAAATATTAAAAAGAGGGGTAGTTTTCATCCAAGTGAACCACTGGAAAAATATTACCATTACTTAAAATAAACACCCTACACCGGAAGAACACAAAAACAATTTCCAATAGTAACAAATGCTCCTTATTGTGAAGGGGATTTAAAAAGAGACTAGGATTTAACCTAGTCCTTAGAGCAGCGGTCACCAACTTTCGGACCTCATGGACCACCAGCGGTCCACAGGTCACCGGCTAGTGATCGCTGCCTTAGAGCATCTTTCCATTTTACAATTCCTATTCAAGAGTCAAGCACCAAACTGGACACTGCCTTACAAGACCGCGTCCAATCCTGGTGTCCCAGACAGTGTAAGTGCCACTCCTCATCCGAGGCTGTACTACAGTAATACTTTCAATTTAAAGTCTGTGCTTTAAGAGGGACCCACAGGCATGTGGCACCCAGCAGACAGTCTGAGGATGGCAGAGAGGACTGTGCTGTTTATAGTCACCCGCACTCTAGCGAGATATAAAACTGCATTTATGAGCTTTCTTACTTTTCTTCTAGAATGATCCCTCTTATCTTGCCAGAGATGGGAGAGAAAGAGAGCACTGCATCAGTACACAGTAAGATATATATGTATATATTTTTTTTTGGTCAAAAGTTGATGCCTTTTAAATTCCCTCCCTCCTCTCCTCCCTGGAAAAAAAGTTACTCCCTTAATTAGGGCTTGTACTTCATTGCCAACATTGGCTGGCAGAAGAACCTATGTGGCGTGGATACCAAATAAATGAGCTTATTTTGGGGGGGTTTGTACTGTGCAGCTCTTGCTAGTTTTAAAGGGGTTAGGGCTATGTCTGATCAGGAGGCATTGGCAGGATTTTTATCTTCAAAGAATTTTGGGTGAGTCACAAATCATTTTTGTTTAGAACTAGACAGTCAAAAAAGCAACTTTGACTAACTGATTTCTTTATCCAGATGAGTTAAGCATGAAAACATAGGTAGGACTTGTACTATTTTAGGGCTTTGAAAAACAATGAAATATGGAAATCAAATTTAAAAAAAATTTATTTTGCCTTTTTTTTTTTTAACTCTAGATGCCTCCTGATTGACCTAGTACACTGGGTTAAAAGGGAATTAAAAACGTTTTTTAAAAAAAGTTCACTGGTTTTGATTCATCTCACTCCTTTTGCCTGGAGATCAGGCCAAACATCAAGCATGTTGGGAGGGGCACAATTTAATGCAACACTATCGACTGTAAAGCACTGCCAGCAATTTACAATGTGAACATGACAGTTCTCGTCAGAAAGCTAGAGGATGGCAGGCAGCAGCTCTCAGGGTTGCCCATTCCTGCAAGTTTACGTATCAAAGTGGGCAGAGGGCAACACAGCACAGGAAGTGAACCACAAAAATGAAGCCCCAGAACTGCTAACCTTACCGAAGCTGGTACTGGCTAATATTGTGAAATGCAAACCCTCGCTTTATACATTTACTGCTCAAATACTGCCACTCAAAGGAGTTCCCACACTGCAATGCAGATTAATCTTTGTCCCCTTTTGCAGCACTTAAAAAGTTTCTCAAACTTTTTAAAGGGGAAAAAAGCAAAATCAGAGGACCTTTCAAAAATAACACCACGAATGACAGGTTTTTGAAGTTTCCTTGCTCCCTTGGCAGGCCTCTTCTAAAGATACTAGAGACAGTGTGGCAGCAAACAGTGAAGACTTCTGGGGCCCTTTTTCAGCACAGGGTCCCCATAATCTGCTCGCTACAGTGAGGTCAAAGCTAGAATTTAGTGTTGCGGAAAACTGAGCCCCTCTCATCTTAGTTGCTCCCATAATCACTCTAATCCCCTTAATCCCAGCAACCTTCATAAAAAAAAAAGATATATATATATATATATATATATATGATATATATACATATATATATCATACATATATATATGAATGCAGAAAAAACATATTTACAAAGTTTATACAAGTGTACACACCCAGTTTTCTATGGGACACGCTTTGCCACAGAGGAAAGAGGGTCAAAGGCTGACAGGTTACACCTCAAGTGCCATAGCTGCGAATGGAGACGCATGTGAACCAGTCTTTAGTGTTCCGTATAGAGCACAAAGGCTTGTTGTATGGCTCCTGCAATGACAGAGACGCTCTTTCCTTTGGGAGCAATGATGTTGCATCTACTCAGCCCAGAAGAAATTTTTACTTAGGGTTGTGTGGTTGTTTCTTAAATACATGTATTTACAGTGCGGATGAACTGCAGTTGCATATCAACTCCTCCACTTAAAGAAAAAAAAATGGTGCTTAACATTACTAATAGGCTTCATCCTTCAGCCCTGGGCTTGAGTACTGGGTCGAAAGGGAAGAGCGACTTCAAAGTGAAACCAAAATGAAATAAAAAGTTTTAAAAAGGAAAAAAAAAAAAAAAAGGAAAGAATTACTATTGTTAATTTCTTGGGCTGTGTCTAAAAGATGATATTCTGAATGGTCTCATAGCATAAGGCACTTCGCACAAATAAGTATTAAGCTCTTCAGGCTTAAAAAACGGATGATTCATCAGGGAGAAGTTGAAATGCACAAGAGTCAGCTGTTGGAGAATTCGGAAATAATAGTCAAGCTTGTGTGTTCATCGGGACTCTTCTCTTTTTTAGGGTTTCTCCCTTCTCTTCTTTCTCCTCCTTCCTTGTCCTCCTTTCCCCAGAAAACATTTTTAAAAATCCAGCAGTTAGTGCAACTAATGTTCAGTCAGCACACAGTGCAAACAAGTGGAACAAAAAAGTTAAACTCCTTCTTTTCAGCTTTTTTCTCTTTACCAGTTAAAAAAGAAAAAAATGTCTGAGTTCTTTTAAGTCTTCATAGTTCCAAAATAAAAGATGAAAAACCCACAAAGAGAAGAGTATCCCCCCACCCCAAAATGATGTGTCACAGATCCAAGCAAGCCTTCTTTAATTTGTCAAAGCCTAAAGAAAGAAGAAACCTAAAATTAATATTTGTGAAAACAATATGAACTAGGGTGTACAGGTTTTTACATCCCCATTCCAAATACTCTCTCTGTAATAATGTCTACTCAACTACTGCCTACTGTAGAGTCCATGCAGGATTAATGAACGTCTGCCAGGCATTCTAGAGGCAGAATGAGAGCCTGATAATTTTGGTCTTAGCCAGCAATCATTCACAACACTTAAAGCAACTTCATTTTTAACCTTACAAACGTAATAGCTTGCCAATATACTAACAAACAGTGACTAGTTTTATGTTTAAGAATTATTTGACATTTAAAAATTTTTAAAAGTGAAAGTAATTTAAAAAAATCTAAAAATAACAGGTAAAATGTTCATTGCTAATTTGGAATTCATCAGCTCGCAAGTTAAATCATATTTTCCGTAGAAAAAATTCTACAAGTCTACTTTCCTCTATGTTGATCCATGTTTTGGGCATTTCTATTAGAGTCCAATAGACATCAAAAGATTAAGTGAGAGGGTGGTACAGAAAACCAGAGAGGGCATTTAAAAAGAGGTAATTGCCTAGGGGGTGTGACTCAGTGGTTGAGTGTCAAACTAGGAACCAAGGGGTCATGGTTACATTCCTGGTCAGGGCACATGCACCGGTTGCTGGTTCCATCCCCAGTAGGAGTGCGTGCAGGAGGCAGCCAATTGATGTTTCTCTCTCGTTGGTGTTTCCTTTCTACCTCTCCTCCCCCTTCCTCTCTCTCCAAAATCAGAAAAACAAATTTTTAAAATATACAAAAACTTAAAAAGACATGGTCATCCTCATAACCCAATTACACATTTGGCAATAAGGTATTGTAGGTCATTTAACTTGACTTACTGAGGCACCTATTTGAAATGAAGAGTGAATGCCACAAGATGATTAAATGATAAAGGAAAAGAGAAGAACAGAAAACATGTTCGCACTCAAAATTGCTGAAAAATATTCTCTTTGCTTCCATTATTTTTGAAGTCTGTATTTGTCTGGTACTGCTCCCAGTATCACATTACTTAGGAAGACTGCATTCAAGAACATTTATGGATTTTCTAATGAGACAGACCACAACTTCACCTAAGAGATAGCTATTTTACTGTCATTTATGCCAACAAATATTTCACCACCCTACATTGTTGTTACAGATGCTAGCACATCAAATTGCCCTCACAAAAGAGGATTTTGATTTCTCTCCTTTCTTTAAAAATTATGCTCACTTAGCTATTCTGTAGGTACACACATGCTTGTTATGGTTTATCATCTTCTACAGGCTCGCTGTGGTATTCCGCCACATATAGGCTCTTGTCAATGTTGCTTGGGATAGGTTTAATTTCTGTTCCCAGCTGCTCCTCAATACTTTTCAGGTTGAAGCGATCATCATATGTGATCAAGTTGATAGCTAAGCCAAGATGACCAAAGCGACCTAACAAAAAAAATTTTTTTAAATTAAAAAATGAATTAAATATGAGACTGTGCATGTGTAAGAGTTAATGTTTTTGTCTAGTGCCACTCCAGGAATAGGAAACTATTTTTCTACTCTCCTCATATTCACATCAGGTATTTTTGTCAAAAGTTGTCAAAATACACACACTAAACAGTAGTTATAGACTGTACCAGAAAAATTAATTTTACCTCAAATTATGCATATGGTAGTTAACTTTTCTTAATAAGTGTTCTAGAAGAACTAGAAATCAGTCTTAAACACTGAACAACTATATTAGTTTTAATTCACTGTTCTCATTGCTACCACACTATTTCACACAAAACCCCACAAAATTTAGTGACTAAACTTCTCAAAAAACAAACAAAAACAAAAAACAAAACAAAACAAAACGTCCACAAAGAGCATCTGTCTTTCCTTACCTGATCTTCCAATACGATGGAGATAGGTCTCTGCCAGCTTTGGGAAGTCAAAGTTTATTACCACATTCACAGCTTGTATATCAATACCTCGGGTAAACAAATCTTAAAAAATAATAACAAAAAACCTCCATTATAACTTTCAATATTTAAACAATTTTAAGCATTTAAACATGTGTCTTGGTACTGTAATACTACTTTAACAAATATTTCTAGTATGACTTAAATGTATTCCTTTCACTTAGTAATTAAATGCATTTTCAAATTACTAGCATTACCTTTTATATGCATTATCACAAATAACTTTCTGTCACAAGTTACCTTTGCCCAATTCTACAAGGAAATTTTACAATTGCAAATACAGGAAGAGACCAGGATAGCTGGTAAACTCATAAAACAAATCTCAGGAATAATCAGTAATTTTATTATATATTTATTTTTGAATATATTTTATTGATTTTTTACAGAGAGGAAGGGAGAGGGATAGAGAGTTAGAAATATCAATGAGAGAGAGACATCAATCAGCCGCCTCCTGCACGCCCCCTACTGGGGACGTGCCCGCAACCAAGGTACATGCCCTTGACCGGAATGGAACCTGGGACCTTTCAGTCCACAGGCTGATGCTCTATCCACTGAGCCAAACCGGTTTCGGCAAAAAATTTTTTTTTTTTTTAGTCTGCTTTTTTGCTAAATTATCCTAATAAAAAAGCAATATGCAAATTAGCCACCACTCCACTAGACCCACAAGCCACACCCACCAACCCAGGAGCAAGTGTGCAAATTAACCCCAACCAAAATGGCTGCAGCCACAAAGTGAGCAGGAGGAAGGTTTGGGTTTCCCGGCAATGGGGACACCCTTCAGGGCAAACCATGCACCAGGCCTCTATCCTATCTAATAAAAGAGTAATATGCAGATTGACCATCACTCCAACACACAAGATGGCTGCCTCCATGTGGACACAAGATGGCCAGCAGGGAAGGGCAGTTGGGAGGGATCACGCCTACAAGGGAGAGCAACTGGGGGTGATCAAGCCTGCTGGGGAGGGCAGTTAGGGGTGACCAGGCCAGCAGAGAAAGGAAGTTGGGGGTGATCAGACCTGCAGGGAAGGGCAGTTGGGGGGGGAACCAGGCCTACAGGGAGTGGTTAGGGGATGACCAGGCTGGCAGGCGAGCAGTTGGGAGCCAGCAGTCCTGGATTGTGAAAGGGATTAGAGACAGTGCAGGATGGGCTGAGGGACAACCCCCCTACCCGCCCCCCCCCATGCACAAATTTCGTGCACTAGGCCTCTAATTTATAATTATGTCTGGGGTAAACTAATCTCACAATTACTATGCTAATTTAGGCTCTGAAAACTATAAATAGAAACAACAGGCTAATAACTAGGTTTACCTTCTTCTACTGGCACCTCACTCCAACATAATAATCCAGGACTGTCATATAATATTCAAAAATATTACTTTGAACTTGTGACTCCTTGCTTTAAATGACATTCAAGGCCCTTTCTCTGTTTGATCTTTACATACTTTTCTAACACATCTCCTCAAAATTTCCTCTCCACCAAACCCATCCACTTACCCTCTCTTTGAACTTCACCTCTCTCTCAGCCCTCTATGGATCACTTGTGACACCAGTCCCTTAATCTTTTTAAAAAAAATATATTTTTATTGATTTTTCAGAGAGGAAGGGAGAGGGATAGAGAGTTTAGAAACATCGATGAGAGACATCGATCAGCTGCCTCCTGCACGCCCCCTATTGGGGATATGCCTGCAACCAAGGTACATGCTCTTGACAGGAATCGAACCTGGGACCCTTCAGTCTGCAGACTGATGCTTTATCCACTGAGCCAAACCAGTTTCGGCCCTTAACTTAATCTTACCTAGCTTACAAAACAGTTAAAATTCCATCTATTCTCAGATAATAACCTCAGCTAGTTACTTCCCTCTCTTATGAAAATTTAGGATTATTTGCTACAGTTGACACTTGAACAATGTGGGGGTCAGGGGCACCTACCCCCACACAGTTGAAAATCTGTGTGTAATGACTCCCTCTAAAGTTAATTATTAACATAACCTTACTATAGCGGAAACTTTACTAATATCACAGTTGACTAACATATTTTATGTTATACTAGAGGCCTGATGCACGAAATTTGTGCAAGGAGCTCAGCCCTCACAGCTCCGGCTGGCACAGCCCTCGTTGCTCAGGCTGCCTCTTGGTCGTGCCCCCTGGTCTTCTGGCAGGTCTTCCCACCATCTGGTCTAATTAGCATATTAGCTCTTTATTATATAGGATTTTATATATTGTGTTCTTATAATAAAGAATTTTTCTTATTATCTTAAGAATATTTTCTTTAGCTTTAAAGAAAATTGCAGTAACACAATTACTGTATTTATTGAAAAATAACCCATATAGAAGTGGATCCATGCAGTTCAAATCCGTGTTGGACCACTTTATAAAATTCTCATTTGCAAATTACCTCTAGTCCCTTATATATCTAGTCCAAGGCCTGTCTTTGTAAATAAAGGTTATTTTTTTGTTTTGTTTATCCTCATCCAAGGATATTTTTTCTATTTATTTTTTTTAGAGTGGAAGAGAGGGAGAGAGGGGAAAGAGAGAGAGAGAGAAAGAAAAGACAAAACAAAATATCATGTGTGTGTGTGTGTGTGAAAGAGAGAAAGAAAAACATTGTTGTGAGAGAGACACATTGGTTGGTTGTCTTCTGATGGGTTGGGGGTTGAACTTGCAACCCAGGCACATACCCCTGACTGGGAATCAAACCTGTGACCCTTTGGTGCACAAACCAACACTCTAACCAGTGAGCCCATGCCCATTTGTTTATATACTAAGGGTGTTTCTGAGTTAGAATGGCAGAGCTGAATAACTTGTAACAAGACAAGGTGTGAAAGTCTAAAATATTTACTATCCACCACTTTATCTATAGATAAAGTGTGATTTTTGTTGTTAATCCTCACTCAAGGATATTTTTTGTTAATTTTTTAAAAAAGATATTTTTATTGATTTTAGAGAGGAAGGGAGAGGGATAGATAGAAACATCGATGATAGAGAATCATTGATTGGCTGCCTCCTGTACACCCACTACTTCGGATCAAGATTGCAACCGGGGCATGTGCTCTTGACCGGAATTGAGCCTGGGACCCTCCAATCCGCAGGCCAATGCTCTCTCCACTGAGCCAAACCAGCTAGGGCTTCATTAATTTTTTTTAGAGAGAGTGGAAGGGAGGGGAAAGACAAAGAGATAGAGCAAACTGGCTAGACTCTTAATGTTGTTCACCTTTTTAACACTCATTAAACCATTGCTCCTTAAAGAAAGGAATCGTACTTTGCAGGTATTTACTTACACGTTTATACATGTTATTTAGTATTAATTTAATGACATTATTGTTCTGAAAAATCAAAAAGGCGGCACTGGTACTTCAAAAACCTGAGGGCAAACTTGCAAGTAATGATTAAATATAAAACCCATTGTCCTGGCTGACTTTGGTCAGTGGTTAGAACATCATCAAAGGATCTTGGGTTTGATTCCCAGTCAAGGGCACATGTGGGAGGCAGCCAATCAAAGTTCTCCCTCCCTCTATAGAAATTGATAAGAAAAATATTCTGTGAGGATTTTTAAAAAAAGCATTAATCACAATAATTTATATCAGTGTATAAGTACAAAGAACATTTTTTTTGGGGGGGGATATTTCTCCCCCTGGCTAGGTAGCTCAGCTGGCTAGAGCGATGTCCCAATACAAATGCAAGAAGCAACCAATGAATGCATAAATAAGTGTTGTTTGACCACTTTCGATGACCTCCCTAAAATCAGTAAGTAAAATTAAGAAAAAAAAAATCTCATTCAAACAGGGAAATGCTTAATAGCAACTGACAAATGTGAACATAAATGTATTAATTCACAGCTATATTAAACTGTTCTTCAAATGTAAGGCAGAGAAACAAGATAAACAGGAAGATATGCAAGATATTTGACAGTCCTTTTTATTCATGTAAATTAAATACTCTGCTAAAAATTTCAAAGTTTATTTCTAAAGTAATGTTTTTAAAAACACAAATCTTGAAATATTCTAAATCTTGATTTGGGTGCATATGTAAATATTCAAATTATACACATGATTTATTTATGTATTTACTTCAATTTTTAAAAATTCTAGGTTTTCTCTCTACCCAGAAGACTATTAATCTTATACCAATATTAAGATTATATTCCTAACATAAAGATGGGAGGAGTTTTAGCTGTTTTGGCTCAGTGGATAGAGTGTTGGCCTGCGGAGTGAAGGTCCCAGGTTTGATTCCAGGCAAGGGCACATGCCTGGGTTGTGGGCTCCATCCCCAGTGGGTGGGCATTCAGGAGGCAGCTGACCCATGATTCTCTCTCATCACTGATGTTTCTTATCACTCCCTCCCTCTTTGAAATTAGTAAAAATATTTTTAAAAAAAACCCGAATAAACAAAAGAGATGGGAGGATACTGAATTCATTTTCATTGTCTAATTGATTGTCCACCTGCCTCTCCAGTGTTTTTCTTCATGTTGTGAAAATATAACAAAATTCAGACTAGCTTGCTTCTGGCAAAAAATCAAAAGGCCACAATAAGCAATTTCTAAAACATAGATGGTTTCACAATATAATTCATTCTGTGTATGCTAAATGTACTTCACTCCTATATGCTATTCAGAAGACACACAAATTCCAAAATTCATTTAGAAGGTAGGGAGGACATCAGTGCCAGAACTAGTCTTCCTCAGCGTCAGATATGGAATCTGATTTCAGGAGTTAATCACAGCTTCTCCTCCACTTGAGAAGTACTAGAAGTGGTACCAGGGTGAGCTAGGTTATGTCACAGGCTCCTGTTGTATAACATGGACAAATAAGCAGAGCAGAAATAGGGGAAAAGCAATGGATAAAGGAAATAAAAAATACTTACCAGTGCAAACAAGATTGCGGCATAAGCCATTTCGAAAATCATGAAAGACACGATTTCGATGTTCCTAGGAAGAGAGCAATACATTTGATTTGACCAAAACTCATGCATACAGCCCCAAATCCCCACTATTTCTCCTGCACAAAATTTGTTTACACAAATGAGAAGTGAATCAATTCAACATACATATATTTATAAGATTAAAAACATACCATAAATTGGTTTCCCATTGCCATTACTAAGCAACTAGTAATCTCTATATGTTGTATTTATTTTAAGTCAAAGGTATTTAGGTTTTTTGCTGAAGTGTATTTCAAGTAACAATTTTCACCTTGTTTTTGTATATATACCCTTTAAAAATATTTCCAACACACGATGCCAAGTTTAGCTTGACCAAACATCTACTGTTTTACCTTTTTCGTAATTATATACAAAAACTAAAATAATTACTTTCCAATTAAAAAACAAAAACAGAGCATACATAATGATTCTAGGAAGTTATAAATCTAGCATCTGGCAAACTGGCTTATCTTTTGAGCACAAAATTCTTCCATTTTAAAATATTCTAATCAGCTGAATACATTCATTTCCTGTGATTAATTTCTGCTAGGCACCTACATGGTGGTATCTGATCCATGACATTAAGCTTCTCTGAAAACCAAATATGAGTTAACTAATTTAAGTTCTTAACCTTGACAAGTCTACAGAAACTGCTTTTCATGAAATTTCACTTGGTATACACACAAATGTCCTTATAGTTTTTAATTTATTCTCTGCTAAATAAAAAGTTCAGAAATTTAGAGATTCCATCCTTTTCTTAAGGCAAATAGTAAAAAAAAAAAAATACTTGTGTTGAGGAGGTTCATATAGCTATATTAAAAATGTAAAATCTTCAGCAATAATGGAAATGGGAATGTTCTGTCCAAAACCATAGGTGATTGTGACATGTAATGAGGCACTTGAATGTGGTTAACGTGACTGAAAAGCTAATTGATTTAATTTTAATTCATTTAAATTGCCACATGTGGCTAAAGGCTATTGTATTAAATAGGGCAAAAGTAGAGATAACCTGGGGAAAGAAAGTAATAAAATCTGACAATTGTCTCACTCTTGACAGTTGACAGATATTTGGACATTATCTCAATCTTCCTTGTGAGATAGGAGTATGCATTATTACCCTATTTCATAGTTAGAAAACTGAGTCTCCAGGAGGTTAAAATGAAGGGTCTTTCATCCACTAAAGAGTAATTTCTTCTTCAACTCAGGACATTTGGAGGAGCATTAAAACAAAATCCCAAGAAATACTTAAAGTGTTTAAAAAATCTGTGCAAGTTCCAGTTTGACACTCACCTGCCTCATTTTAGCATGGATATAGAAGCAAGAATAACCCAGTTGAGAAATCTTCTTGGCTAGCAATTCAACTCGCTGAGAGGAGTTACAGAAAATAATCGACTGGTTTATCTGAAGCTGAGCACAGAGGGATGGGAGGAAGAGACATGAGTGGGAAAACACCTTTACTTCCTTTGCACATCTTGAAAATATTGACTGGCAAACAAATGTTAAAACCATGGTCTATGACAGTCTTAACACAAAAGATGCAAAACTGTAAAAATTGTAAATACTATTCATTTCCTTAATATTTCATATACTTTGTAAGTTTTATTGTAACATAGTATATTTCATAAGGGTACACAATTGCCAGCAAGAACAAAAACACAACAGCTGCTGCAAATACTGAATTAGTGAATAAAGAACCATTGCTCCTAGGATAAATACAGGGTAATTCCTGTGAACATCTGGTCACAAGTTTTTTTTTGTGTGTTTTTTAAAAACTGGTTATTACAGAGAGGAAGGGAGATAGAGAAACATCAAATGGCTGCCTCCCACATATAGAACTTGAAACCTGGGTACATGCCCTGACCTGGAATCGAACCTGCCACCTTCTGGTGTAGAGCATGACACTCCACTAAGCCACACTGGCCAGGGCTGGCCATGAGTTTTTCATCCATGAATCGATAGCCTTGCTTTTGTTACTGTTTAAAGACACCTTATTTATTCATGTCAACAGCACCCTAACTCATGCCTGTGCAAGCGAAATTTATTTAATACACATTTCCTCTGTGAGGCACTTCAGACTTCTTGTACTTTGGTGTGCACTAGATAGCACTTTAACACTATGCTTTTAAACAAAAAAGTCACAAAAAATACAAAAAAGATGTGGCATTAAATAGGCCATGAATATGACCTCAATTGGGAATATGCACAATGACTCAAAATTGTTATGCATGTCCACAAATGATCTCAAAAGCATGCAAGTACGATTGTGATTATAAATTTTGGCAAGTACGGGAGGAGAACCAGATGGCGGCATAAGATATACACCTATACATACTGTTTCTCACAACCACACCAAAACTACAACTAAAAGACAAAACAACTATCCCCCAGAACCACGGGAAAGCTGGCAGAGTGGAAGTTCTACAACTAAAAGGAAAGAAAAACATGCATCCAGACCAGGTAGGATGTGCAGAGGCTCAGAAAGGCAGAGGTACGGAGATGCGCGAGAATTGGGCTAGCGAGGCTGTTTTTCAATTGGGAGGGAGTCACAAGTTCCTAACTCTCTGAACTCCAGTTTCTGGCGAGATTCTGGGGATCCAGACTCATAGAGGGAGAAACTGGACTGTCTGCCATCAGTCGGAAAGGGAGGGTGGCTTTCTCGCATAGTTGCGCACTGGAATCATTGTTTACTGCAGGACACTGAACAGAACTCAGGACACTGAACAGAACATGGCAGAGAGGGCTGACTGGCAGCCCTCGCTGTTTGCCACGCCCTAGCCTAGTGATTCCCTAAGACCCTGACCAATTTGCAAACCCACCCAGCTGTGTGGGGACTTTTGCATATGAATGTCCTGCCCTCTGGCAGCTTAACCTAACAAATTGCAATTGGGTCAGACAACTTCCAAACTCCAAGCAAAGAGGAGAAATCGGCAAATCTCCCTGTAGCTCTTGCTGGGTGGCCTCAAACACTAGCTGACTTGCACCTCTTTTGAGATCCAGGAACCAGTGTACCTAGAGGTCAGTGTGAGAAGACACCAGATTTCAACTCCTCACATACATAAATGACACACTCAAGAGGCAGACTCGGTGAGCACCAAAGTACCACTGAAGCAAGTCCTGCCCCATAGGGGTGTTCCCAGCACAGCAGTTCTTCTGTTAATAGACAAAGCTAATCCTCACAGTCAATTGGCCTGGAGGTCAATTCCTCCCAGTGTACCAATAGCAATCAAGGCTTAACTACAACAAGACTGTGAACCTGGCCCACAAAGGGGTGCACCAAGAGTGTCCACCTCAGGTGGTTGGGGAGACGGAACTACTGGACCATAAAGGACAACTAGCACAAAAAGCCACTCCATCAACACTGGGAAGCAGCCAAAATGCGAGACCAAAAAACATGTCACGAATGAAAAAAATGGAGGAAAGCAAACAACTGGACATAGAGTTCAAAACCACATTTATAAGGTTATTCAAGAATCTTCTGCCAAAACCGGTTTGGCTCGGTGGATAGAGCATCGGCCTGCGGACTGAAAGGTCCCAGGTTTGATTCTGGTCAAGGGCATGTACCTTGGTTGCGGGTACATCCCCAGTGGCGGGTGTGCAGGAGGCAGATGACGGATGTCTTTCTCTCATCAATGTTTCTAACTTTCTATCCCTCTCTCTTCCTCTCTGTAAAAATTCAATAAAATATATTAAAAAAAAAAAGAATCTTTTACAAACCACCAACAAACTTAGTGAGACCTCTGAGAAACTTAGTGAGACCTTCAAAGATCTTAATGAGAATATCAAAAAAATGGAAAAGGATCATTCAGAAATTAAGCATGCACTGTCTGAAATAAAGAATAATATACAGAAATCCAACAGCAGACTAGAGGACCCCAAGATTCAAATCAAAGATCTGAAATATAAGGAAGCAAAAAACAGCCTATCAGAAAAACAAAAAGAAAAAAAGAGTCCAAAAATGTGACGATAGTGTAAGAAGCCTCTGAGACAACTTCAAGCATACCAACATCAGAATTATGGGGGTGCCAGAAGAAGAGAGAGAGCAAGATACTGAAAACCTATTTGAAGAAATAATGACTGAAAACTTTCCCTACCTGGTAAAAGAAATAGACTTACAAGTCCAGGAAGCACAAAGAACACCAAACAAAAAGAATCCAAAGAGGACCACACCAAGACACATCATAATTAAAATGCCAAGGGCAAAAGACAAAGAAAGAATCTTGAAAACAGCAAGAGAAAAACAGATGGTTACCTACAAGGGAGTACCCATACGACTGTCAGCTGATTTCTCAACAGAAACTATGCAGGTCAGAAGTGAGTGGCAGGAAATATTCAAAGTGATGAATAGCAAGAACCTACAACCAAGAATAATCTATCCAGCAAAGCTAACATTCAGAACTGAAGGTCAGATAAAGAGCTTCACAGATAAGAAAAAGCTAAATGAGTTCATCACCACTAAACCAGGATTATATGAAATGCTGAAGGTTTTTCTTTAAGAAGAGAAAGAAGAATAAAAAGGTAAAGATAAAAATTATGAACATCAAAGTGATAACAAATACATACCTATCAATAAGTGAATCTAAAAATTAAGTGAATAAAAAAATCCGATGAACAGAATAAACTGGCGAATATAATAGAATTAGGGGCATAGAAAGGGAATGGATGGACTAACAATTCTCAGGAGAAAGGGAGAGTGAGGAGTGCAGGAAGAGATTAGACAAAAATCTTGCACCTATGGATGAGGACAATGGTGTGGGGTAAGGGCATGGAGTGGGGGTGGGAGGTGGGGAATCAGGTGGAGGGGAACCATGGGGGGAAAAAAAGAGGAACATCTATAAATAAACTGAACAATGAAATTTATCAAAAAAAATTTTGGCAAGTATGAATTTGCAAATACAGTATCTGCAGAGGACTATAATTACTGCAAACATGAGAATCAACTTTAATTAAGGTCAAACTATTTTAAAATTAAATTAAAAGTATTAAGGCTTCTCAATTATACCCCAACTTCAGATCAACTGAAACTATCTTTCAGGTAAAGCTAAGGACTTTTTAAAAAACATTTAAAATGGTGAGGAAACTGATACAATTGTGTTTTATTGGGATTAAGTAACCGATAATTTTCAGGAGTCCTATTTCTTACCCTGGAGAAAAGTGTGTTGAGGCAGTGTACTTTTTGGCGCTCAGTTACATATGCGTAGTACTGGGTTACTCCCTTCAAAGTTAATTCCTCCATTAGGTTAATCTCATAGGGTTTCTGCAAATGGGAATTCTGAAAATAAACAAACAAATAAATAAATCCATAGATAGAAGAAATCTTATTCTTAAGTGAAAGCAGAGTGTATCTCTTAAACTCAATGTCTGAAAAATAGCTATTGCTTTAAGGATGCAGCTTTCTTGAAAACAAATATACACAATCTTTCATGAAGAAATAAATTAAAATAAAATGTGAGGTTTAACAGTCAGATTATGTGACTAAGTTACTATTTTATACTCTGTTACTCTGTGAACAGTATTATGCTGTAATCAATTTACATAGCATCAATGGCTGTGTCAGCCTGACACCAAAAAGTGAACAATGAAGAATTTAATCAAATTACTATTTAAAAATTCAGTTAATTTATGCACAACAAATTTTAACTTATCAGTGATAAAAAAAAACAACCAAAAACTTAAAAATCCTCAGCCTAAACCAGTGGTCGGCAAACTCATTAGTCAACAGAGTGGCAAACTGCAGCTTGAGAGACGCATGTGGCTCGAGAGCCGCAATTTCCAACCACTGACCTAAACTACAGCCTGATGTGAAGATATACTTATGAATAAAGATATATGCATGTGAAACAGGATGGCACACTTCCAAGGACATCTGTCTCACACTCACCATGAACTTCTGTACACTAAGAGGAAAAGTAGCGGAATATAATAAAATCTGTCTGTTTTTAGGTAGCGTGAGAATAATATCCTCCATTATTTGCACAAAATCCTGTGACAGCAACTTATCTGCCTGCAATACAAGAGAAGACAATTTAAAAAACAATTAAATAATGTCAAGGTCTTTGGTTATTTCGGCATCATCCACCAAGAGCATTCATGGAATGTTCCTGGTGGTAAACATAAAGTTCTCTCCACCACCACCACATAATCGGACAGCACCAAGGCACATGCCCAGTGACTCAGAAGGGGGAAAGTCTGTAAAACCCATCTACAGGGGAAATCTGATAAATGTTAAGCAGATTCCATAACAGAATTTTAATATGATTTCCTTTAAAGAGGCAGTATGATATATTGGTGAAAAGAATAAGCTGCAGGGTCAAATTACTTGGATTGAAATCTTATTTCCTTCAATTTACTACACTGGGAGGTTATAGTAAACAAATCAATTCTTCACATTCCACAATTTTTAAATTAGGATGTGTACTCACTACAGTAACTTCATTGGAAACCTATTTTACAAGGTTGTTGCAAAAATTAAATTAAAAACGAACATATAAAGCACTTAGTGTTCGTATATAGTGAATAATAAATGTTCTCTCATTACTAAAAGAAAAAAACAACACGGATCTGAATTAGACCACAAACAACCTGATCTATCTAGCTAGCTAAAATGCAGACCAAATAGAAAAATAATTTTATTTCAAAATATTAAGTGATATACTGTATGTATAAAACACTACTGGAACCCAAGGACACAGAGCTGAGTAAGTTCTTAAAGGCACTTACTACCTAGTGAGATAATACATGTAATAGAGATTAAAAAATCAAATATAAAATATTATACGCTAAATGAGGGGTTAGAGACATTACATGTCTTTTAAGATGTATCACTAAATTGAAAGAGACTTAGCATTAACTTGGTTTGAGGTTATTCAACAACTTTTCATCCTGAAAAATAAAAATAAAATCCAAACTATCTGGCATTCCTAAGAAAGGCACAGGCTGACCTATACCCATAAATAATTATCATCTATTGCAAAACTTGTTTTATAAGCAAATTAGTTTGAACTGACAAAAGTCATGTGTTTATTAGACGATCATAAGGAAAACACAAAGAACCTTTGCTTCAGTCCCTGACAATTCTAAATAAAGCTCAGAATAATACAGAACAGCATCTTTCCAAATGAAGAGACATTACCTCATCCAATACTATCATCTGGACATGATCAACTTTTGCTACTCCTTTCTTGATAAGATCCAGGATTCTCCCAGGGGTAGCTATTACCACGTGCACTACACAAGATTAGAAAACATATTCTCATTAAGTTTAGCTTGGGCAAAAAAGATGTAGTAAAGGCTTACCTACATATATAAACCTTTAAAAATATATATATCTACTAGAGGCCTGATGCATGAAATACATGCATGGGTAGGGTCCCTAGGCCTGGCCGGCAAATAGAGCCAACCCCAGCGGGGCAATTGGAAGGCCCTTTGTGGGCAGCTCCTGTGTCGAGTGTCTGCCTCCTGGTGGTCAGTGTGCGTCATAGCGACCGGACATTCTGCCGGTAAGTTGATTTGCATTGCTGGAGAGGTAGGAATTCAGTAGTCCTTCCTTATCCAGTTTCACTTTCCATAGTCAAATGCAGTCTGGAAATATTAAATGGAAAATTCCAGAAATAAACAATTGATAGGCTTTACATTTCGAGCCATTTTGACAAGTGTGATGAAAACTTCCACCTTTCCACTCAGACCTGCCCAAGATTTAAAGCATGCTTTTGTCTAGTATATCTGCTAACCACCTGTTAAGTCACTTAGGAGTCATCTAGGTTGGCAGATGGTTGTACCTCAGTGCTTATGTTCAAGTTAACATTTATTTTACTTAATTAAATGGCCTCAAGTGCAAGAGCGGTGATGCTAGCAATTTGGGGGTGCCAAAGAGAAGTCGGAACATGCATCCTTTAAGTGAAAATATGAAAGTTTTCTGGACATGCCAAGTTTGCTAAGGTGTATGATGAGAATCAATTCTTCTACCCATGAAATTGTAAAGGAAAAGAAATTTGTGCTAGTTGTGTTGTCGTAACTCAAACTGGGAAACTTATGACCACTGTACATACAAGTGCTAGTTAAGATGGAAAAGGCATTAAATCTATGAGTGGTAGATGTGCACAGAGAGAGGCCAAATTCACATAATTTTTATTACAGTACTAGAGGCCCAGTACACAAAAATTCGTGTACAGCAGGGGGGGGTGGGGAGGAGGATCCTTTCAACCTGGCCTGCCCCATCTCTCAGTCCAGGAGCCCTCGGCCCTCACTTCTTAGCGCTGGCCCTGCTCTCTGCCCACTGGTGGGTCGGGGGAGATCTGAAGCCAGGCTGGCTGGGGAAGAGGCTGTGAGAGGTTGAAGCACAACAGGTTGCACCCCTTTCAGCCTCTGTGGAGGCGTGGTGCCTGAACCGGGTCTGTGCTACTGCCTCTGTGGCTGCTTCTGCGGAAGGAGCAGCCCTGGGACCAAGCCAGTCATGGCCTGTCCTTTGCAGGAGGCATGGTGCTGCCTTCTCACTGCCTCTGCAAAAGGGGCCTCGGCGCCAGACTGGCCTGCCTCTCCCATGTGGCACCAGCCCTAGGCCCTCAAAGCCACTGTGGCTTTGTCTATAAGACGTCTGCTCTAATTAGCATATTACCCTTTTATTAGTATAGATATTGCTGTAATTGTTCCATTTTATTATGTTACTGTTAATACCTTACCTAATTTATAATGTGTGTATACACGTGTATGTGTGTGTGTATGGTTTGGCACTACCCTAAGTTTAAGGCATCCACTGGGGGAGGTGAGGTCTTAGAATATATCCCTTGCAGGTAAGGGGGGACTACTGTAGTACAAAGAGACAAAGATTTGTGTTTTAGGATATGGATTTCTACTTCATCTTAGGTTGACTAAGATATACTTATTTGTTTCACCTCTACATGGGATGGGCTCAAGGTTCCCAAATCACTTGCTCCAAACAAGGGGCATATTTCCTTCTTAGGACAATCCCTAATGAATAACAAAAGGCATACCAGGCTTCTAATATAGTGGACTTTTTCAACTAGAGCAATGGTCTTCAGGAAATTGTTATAAGGATCAAATGAGATAATCATTTAAAATAACTGTGCAGCTGCGGACTGAAGGGTCCCAGGTTCGATTCCGGTCAAAGGCATGTACCTTGGTTGTGGGCACATCCCCAGTTGGGTGTGTGTAGGAGGCAGCTGATTGATATTTCTCTGTCATCAATGTTTCCAACTCTCTATCCCTCGCCCTCCTCTCTGTAAAAAAAAAAAATCAATAAAATGTATTAAAAAAAAAAACAAAAAAACACACACACACACACGCCGAGACTGGTTTGGCTCAGTGGATAGAGCGACGGCCTGTGGACTGAAAGGTCCCTGGTTCGGGGCATGTACCTTGGTTGCGAGCACATCTCCAGTAGGGGGCGTGCAGGAGGTGGCTGATTGGTGTCTCTCTCTCATCGATGTTTCTGACTTTCTATCCCTCTCCCTTCCTCTCTGTGAAAAATCAATAAAATATATTTAAAAAAATTTATAAAATAACTATGCAGTATGAAGACTATTAATAACTGATCTAATGACAACCATATGAAAATCTAATATTCTATGTATAATTTTATATGTAAGATTTCATTGTTTTATCTTTTATTTTCCTTTCACACAGTAACATATCATGGAGAACCCTTCATAAAAATTAATACAGATCAGCCTCATTTTTTAATGGCTGTGTGGAATTCCATTCAGACTATCCTCTAATGTTTAGGTTGTTCCAATTTTTCCGTACTATAAAACAATGTAGTAAACAACTTTGCATTTGCCTAATTCTTTCTTTAGGAAAGATTCTTGAAAATATACATTTATAATTTTGAAACATGCCAACTTGCCCACTATAGAGACTGCATCAATTTATATGCCTATTCAGGCAGCTATTTTATCACAAACTCACATCATTGATTATTAATTTTTTTTTGGTCTTGCCAATCAGAAAGGCACAATATCAATTTGCTGTTTTTCTTTACATTTTTCATTTCAATTACTATCTTTTTTATTTTTAAGACACAAAAGGGGGGTGCGGAGGGAGAGAGGAAAGAAGAAAAGAAGGAAGAGAGAAACATTAACTGTTTCCTGCATTCAGGGTTCAAACCCACAACCTAGGAATGTGCCCTGACTGGGAATCAAGCCTTCAATCCTTTGGTGCACGATAAAACACTCCAACCAACTGAACCATGTAGCCAGGACCCTTATTAATTCTTAAAAACAATTTTTCATAAGCTACTGAAAGGAAGCACTGTGTATGAAATTAACTCAGAGAGCTAGGTGACCCTTGTATCAGTTATTTCCTACCTGTATCATCAAGCCTCATTATGTCATCACGTAAATTGGTTCCTCCTGTGGTTGCCATCACTTTGGCCCCTCCCATGTGTTTGCTGACCTGGATGCAAATTTGACTGACCTGTAGAGCAAGTTCTCTTGTAGGAACAATCACCATTGCTGAAAAATAACAAACAACAGAAAAAATAGAAAAAATAACATATATCTTAAGAGTTTAAGAAGCTACAGAATATTGCTCCTTGCAATCTAAATACTCAGCATATTAAAAAGTTAGATCATAATAGGCCTAACCAATTCTAAAACGTCAAATGAACAAATGTTTAAAAAAATTAAAACAAAAAACAAACCGCTTAGTGATCCAGCTATAAACTTTTCCTAAACCATGTTGATATAAGTCTTGTTCTATTCTCAATTGCAAACCTTTAAAAATTCCCTATAAGTTGGCAGCTGCTTAAAGTTTATTAATTTAATATTTCTATAAGAGACTCACTAGTTTAAACACCCAAATAGGGAACTCTTGCCCCAGGTTCATTTACATCACATGTAAGTAGGTAAAAGAAAGATGAGACAAATGATATTTATAGGTCACAACAGCTGAAAATTAAAAACAACAACAAAAAAAAACGGCTTTAAATGTGAAAATTTAACTCTCTTAGCTTATGCTGGGTACAAGCATGGAAATGTTTCTTCCCTACTGCGTCAGCTCTCAAAATCCAAAAACACGTGACTTTAAGGAGAAAAGATTTGTACTAACTGGTTTGGCTCAGTGGATAGAGCATCGGACCACAGACTGAAAGGTCCCAGGTTCAATTCCGTTCAAGGGCATGCACCTTGGTTGCAGGCACATCCCCAGTAGGAGGTGTGCAGGAGGCAGCTGATCAATGTTTCTCTCTCATTGATGTTTCTAACTCTCTATCCCTCTCCCTTCCTTTCTGTAAAAAAAAAAAAAAT